>OY720314.1:19332404-19932404 GCA_963082785.1 Philonthus spinipes | reverse complement strand
AGTAACATTAAAATCCTTATTAGGAAGTAATAGTGACATGCAATGACATTAAAAAGTATTTATAGTAACTCTGGTTATATATAGTTACTTCAAATGCAATTTATAGTAAAAATAGTGAAGTAAAGTTACTTTAAAGTCATGACTAGGCAAAACTAGTGATATATAGTTTCCTCAAAGTGAATCTATACTGAAATTAGTGACATAAAATAACGCTAAAGTTAATTTATGATAAAAATAGTGAAGTAAATTTACTTTAAAGTGATAATTAGGAAATACTGGTGATGTATAGTTACTTCAAAGTCAATTTATACTGAAATTAGTGACTTGCAATGATATCTTAAACACTTTATAGTAAAAGCAGTGATATTAAAATAATAATTTGACAGTAATAGTGACGTACAATAACTTTAGAGAGCATTTATAGTAAATATTGTAAAGTAAAGTTACTTTCAAGTTATAATTAGACCAAAATAGTGATATATAGTTACTTCAAAGACAATTTCCAGTGAAATTAATGACTTACAATGACGTCAAAGTCACTTTATTATAAAAATAGTGATATAAAGTAACTTTAAACTCATAATTAGGCAGTAATAGTGACGTACAATAATTTGAAAAGGTATTTACAGAAAAATAGTGAAGTAAATTTACTCTAAAGTTTTAATTAAGCAAAACTAGTGAAATATAGTTACTTTAAAGTCATAATTAGAAAAATCTAGTGATATATAATTACTTCAGAGTCAATTTATACCGAAAATTAATTACTTGCAATGACGCCAAAGTCAATTTATAGTAAAAATAGTAGCGTAAAGTTGTTTTAAAGTAATAATTAGGCAAAACTAGAGAGGTATAGTAACATTAAAATCCTTATTATGAAGTAATAGTGACATGCAATGAATTTAAAAAGTATTTATAGTAACTCTGGTGATATATAGTTACTTCAAATGCAATTTATAGTAAAAATAGTGAAGTAAAGTTGCTTTAAAGTCATGACTAGACAAAATTAGTGACATATAGTTAAAATGGTAACTAGGAAACAAAAGTGACGTACAATATCGTCAAAGGTTATTTATAGTAAAAATAGCGAATTAGAGTTTATTTAAATTCATAATACCAAATGATAAAAACAGTTTTATGTTTCCATAAAAATATATGTTATTTATATTTGTATTTCTTTCTTCGCTTGTCTCTTTTATATATTCCATCTCGTTTTGGAAATAAAAATAGCATTCAATATAACAGTTTATGGCGTTATTGACTCACGTATTTGTTTTGTTTTTGTGTTGGAAAAACTTTAAAATAATTTATCGCCGAGTGAAAGTGCGGTAATTTTAGAAAATTCAATAAAGACACGTTCGGCCCGAGCGAAATCGGCAAACATCGCAATAATTTATTTTAATGTTACAGCTAATTAAACGTAGTGAATTTGATTGGAAAGGCCCTTAAAATTAATGTCCGCGTTTAATTGAAGCATTCCCTCTGCCTCCCGCCACACCGGTTCTACCTCTTATCTGCACTGCACCAGATTTCGAAAGGCAAAAAAAATCTCGGAATCGTAAATAAGGAAAATCCACCGAAATATACAAAAAAATAAATTCATTTATAATCAAAATAATTGAACAGTTTTATAAACACATTACGTATAATTTTGCGTGGATGATCAAAGATATCGAAACGGCCTGTTATTTCCAACTATTTAATTAACGTGTAATTTTACTTAAAGAAACATATTTTTTCTAATTCCGAAATAAACAAAAAAAGCACCTTGAATAAAATTGAAGAGTATTCCTCGCTAAGAAAATATATTTTTTTTTTTAATTTCGAAGTATCAAACAAATCCACCTAAAGTAAAATTGAATGGAATATCTAATTAATGCTGAAAGCCTTGGAGAGTCATTATCAAGTAGATGCTATCTATAATGATTTCTCCAAGGCCTTCGACAGAGTATGCCATAGCATTCTAATTCATAAATTATATTGTATCGGTTTCTCTCGTAAAGTTGTAACCTGGATCGAAAGCTTTCTCTCAGATAGATACTAAATGGTTGGTTTAGACAGCGGTGTCTCATCGGAAATAAAAGCGTCATCAGGTGTACCTCAGGGATCCCACGTTGGTCCTATTTTATTTAACTTTTTCATTAATTACCTGCCGAAGGATTTAAAATTCTACAAATATTTGCTTTACGCTGATGATCTTAAATTATTTCTCACTATTGCGTCTGTTTAGTGATATGGAATGTATACATTGAAGCAAATAGTCCAGCGACCTGGACTATTTGCTTCAATGGTGTAATAATAATAAACTAGCATTAAATGTATGTAAATGCAAATATATCATATATGTTTATAATTTAAATAATATCACACTGGAACCTGTATCAGGAATACTTCACTTGGGTGTTTACTTTGAAAAAAACCCAAATCGTTGACGACGCCACTTGAAATTAGGCAAAAGGTGGCGCTTGCGTCGTCTTTAATTTATTATGGTTATTAAATAAGTTTACATTCATGTTCCATTATAAAAGCTGCTTAGACTACGATGATTCAAAATAACGTACTCGTTAAACCTAAAATTTCCGTGGCCTTTCCGCCTGATTTCAAAAAATTAAATATTTATCATAATAAATTAAAGACAACGCAAATAAATATTTATTCTCGTTCTTTTGTTTCGAATTTGTATTCATATATATTTAAATTAAGCAATTGTGATACTTAACTGAACCTTATAAATAAATAAATGAATGTGTAATAATTCCCTGCAGTTTTTCGGGCAATAAACTTTTCGCCAGTGTGCGGCATTGTGGGAATTTTTTTTGAATGGATTTTTTTTTTCGCGAGCGCGGTGATTATTTAAATTGGCGTGTTTGTATTGTTTTGATGGCCGGCCGGGTCATCTGCGTTTGTGCAATTGCTTGTTAAATGCGCTTTTTGTGTTCGGATGCATCGGGGTCGATTCAACTCGTCCGAGCACTGGGTCATGGCCCTCGCACATTCGAAAGTGATTTTTTTTATTTTTATTTTTGGAACAACAGCAGCTAGTGTGCCGATTAAAAAGCAATTTCAATTTGTGGCGAATAATAATTTTAAATATTATTATAAAATATTTCCTTAATGATGATTTAGAAAATGTATTAATGTCGTGAAAACCAAACAATATAAGTATGGGAAATGCAAATATAGATTAATGCAGATAAATTCTACTTTAAAATATATATATATATATAAAAATACAATGTGCTCTACTTATAATAACCATTTTAGCTACAAATTTCTTAAGGTTGCGGTTTAGTGGAAAGAGATAGCTATATAGTAAAATGGAAATAATCGTTTGAAAATAGAGCAATTCTTTTGGATTTCATAATATGAATGTGTATTTACATTTACATTTATACCAAGTATAAAGTATCAGTCTAAATAAAAAATAAATCGTTAATTTTCGTATATACGTCAATTTACTAGTTTAAGTTAGAAAAGAAAATTGTAAGATATAATGAAATTAATAAGTCATCACTGCTAAGTTATTTGAATGCAGAATTTAGTAAAATCCTTTAAATTTTCATTGCACACGTTTTTATTAGCAAAAATTTAATTTAAAATTTGCTATAAATTTGATCAATTTTCATTGTTTTTCATAATTATTTTTCACAGAAATTAAACATTAAAATAATTTTTAATTCATCTGATGAAATTCCTGCTTATTTTAAAATTCTTTTAATGTATAATACAATATTGTTCATTGATCACAACAACAATCTAACTCAAATTAGAGATTGTCCATATTTGTATAGCTATCTCTTCTAAACCGCATCCTTTATATCATAAAAACAAGAAAAGATAAGTACAGGGAATGCTATTATTGATAAATGCAAAAATTCTACGTACGTATAAAAAAACAACAGTTTTCAACATATAAAATGCTTCATCCATCCACCATTTCCTTCCCCTTTCCTCGTTCCCACATCTAAATCGTGCTAGTAGTCGTGCTTCTTCCTTGTTTAGTCTTTGAAAATAGCGCGGGGTCCCAACAAACACCTGTAATTCTTTGTAATCTATTCTTATCTTATTGTGTCTGCACTTTCTATATTTCTTCTTTCATCCATTCTTGTTTTCTCTACTTGCATACGCTCTCGTAGTTGAGCTTCGCTACCTTTCGGTGTAGAGTTGTGTATAGTAATTCAGTTTAAATGTTTCCATATGTTCTTCCACTGTTTTCTATCTTTTTCCAACCGAGGTACCTCCATCCAATTCATTTTCTATCTTCTACTAATTTCTTAACTTCTTCTTGCCACGTCTTCCTCGGTCTTCCTCTTTTTCTTGTTCCTATTCCTCTGGCTTCATATATTCTCTTGACTTATCGTCTGTCATCTATGTGTCCAAGCCATCTTAGTTGGTTTTGTTTTATTTTTAATTTAAATGGAATAAGTTTTAATGATTTTATATTTGCGGGTAGTTTGTTGTAAGTGTTTATTGTGTCCGTTGTCAAGTGTTGGGTGAATTTTTACTTTCCCCTGACCCCTGTCCAAGGGAAAGTATTGTGATCGTGAAAATTTTCGAACCGCCAATTTCAACAAATATGCACGTTTTGAGGTCCCCTGAGTCCATTCCATCGAGTTTTGAAAAATGTCTGTGTGTGTGTCTGTGTGTCTGTGTGTTTCCGCGATAGCGCCTAAACGGCTAAATGGATTAAGACCAAACTTTATATCTAAGCTTTATATAACAGTGGAATGGGTAACGATGTAGATGAGAATACCCCGATTTTTGAAATTTTTTTTACGGAAGTAGGTGTAAACGTGTATGCTATACCCGAAAATGAAGTTCGTTTTATCAGGAAACTTACGGTTTTTCCGCAAATCGCATTCAAAGTTGCAATTTTGAGGTTATCAGTGTTCGTAATTTCGGCAAAATAAGCACAAAACGGATGTAATTTGCGTCGATGGTGAAACTTTCTCCAACAATTCGAAATAATTAATAACAATTATATTGGTATTTTCATCTTTACGGCTAATAACACGATATTAAATTTACTTCAAATTTGACGTCTATTGACGTTTATTTAAAATAATCGATATTTAATTTTAGATTCTTTAATAAATTACAGCTATTTTAAATTTTTATATTGAATATAGATGGCGCTAATTTTATCAGAATTGGAGATTATATTGGGCACCTAGAATAAAATGTTAATGGTTCGAAAATATTTTATGACGATTTTAGGTTAAATACAAATTTTTTTTTTTGCGCGCGCAAAATTTAAAATATTCCTCCTTAAACCCAAAAATTTTTCAGGCTCCAGCAAATACTAGGCAGTTTAAGAGGTTTAGATAATTTCCTCCTTTTCAAAATAATATGAGATGGAAGCATGCGCAGTATTTATAAGTTCAATAAGGCAGTATATAAAGGAAGCAGTACTTGGCTTCCTTTATTTATTTAAAGAAGTAGGTGATTAGTTTTTTTTTTAATTACTACAGGTTTAGTTTTAATGTAGTCATTTTATTTTGATACTGAAAATATTTTGGGGCCCAATGGATATAAGGCAGTGTAGGAGATGAAGTAGAAGAAGGTTTTGTTGTCTTTCTTTTAAAGTAAAATGGCGTGGAAATACCTTTTGTTTGAAACTTGCAATAGAAAATTATAGATGCTAGTAGTAAATAAAGAACAATACATTTTAGTTTATTAATAAATAAGTGACACTTCCCAATATTAATATTATAAAATAAAACATTAAGAAAACTGTCGTATACTTCATTTTGCAGTGACAAAAAGATCGACGTTGGAAACTCTAATTATTAATCAATTAATAATTACAAAAATATGTTTTACTACAGAATAATCCTAAGAATATAGATTATGATAAATAAATTAGTATTATTATCATTAACATATTGTAGGTGTACAATGATAATAAAATAAATTATAATTACATATTTATATTTATTTAATTGAATTAAATTTGTTTCCTTACCAAAGAGGATAAGCCAGACGTACTGAATCGAGTAGACTGGAGAACTTGTCTATCCCATTTTTCAGACACTCTCGTCTCCACTGATATTCAACGAGTACTTCAACAAACCTGTTGTCGGGAATTCTTCTTGTACGGAACCAATCCTTTGCGGGTCTCCAACAAGATTCGATCCGCTGTGTATTGATTCCGCTCTCAGACACAAATGGATGATTGGGATCGCTGTGGTTAATAATTTTGTGCTGGTATCCATGCTCTTCGAGCCCATTATATGCTCGCCACATATCCGTTCTAATTTATGTTCCTTCTAAAACATGTTCTCTAATGATAGGAATGAGTGTCTCCGCATTTCTCAAATTTTCCGGACAAACAACCATCCGG
The DNA here is from genome assembly GCA_963082785.1 of Philonthus spinipes. Classification (NCBI taxonomy): domain Eukaryota; kingdom Metazoa; phylum Arthropoda; class Insecta; order Coleoptera; family Staphylinidae; genus Philonthus; species Philonthus spinipes. The sequence goes on along the minus strand of OY720314.1, from coordinate 19,926,064 downwards.
AAGTCTTCTGATCCATCCTCTATCATACCCAGAACCCAGTGACCTTCCACTTGTCTTCCTCGATTGTATTTTCTCTTTCCAAACTTTGATTCGTCGATTTGTACAATCTTTCCCGGACCACCAATTTTGCCACGGTTTTGTTGACTGATTAAAAAATTATCAATCACAACCTCGCGACAAAAGTTGTACCTTAAGAAACAATTAATATGGTTTAATATTCAACTTGTAAAACTATTTTATATTGTATTACCAATCGCAGATTGTATGACTAGACAAGCATTCCTCTTCTCCTGGTAGCTTTGCCTCACTCATACATTTCTCATATGAGTCGTCTTTACAGAACGAAAACATTATGCTGTAAAAATATTATTAATTTAAATTTATATGCTATTATCAATTATATTAAATTAATACCTGAACACTTTCTGCAATGAAAGTTTTGCTCCCTCAAACCAAGTTCCTTTTGCAACACTAACATTAAAATTATGTTTTCCTTTGTTGCAACGGAAAACACCTAGTCCAGATTGAGAAACGTTATAATTCATAGGGGTTCTATGTCTTGTGCATTTTTTTTCTCGTGGTAATAAGCCATTAGCCTGACACCACCGGAATGCACTTTCATTATCCCCAAAATTCTCCAAAAACGCTCTCTTATTCCACATTTTATTACTGAAAGTGTTAGAAAAAATAATCAATTGGATAATTGTTAATGAATAATAAATTCATTTAATTTGCTTTGAATTCTAATGATATTAAAATATAATTGAAATATGATTTATTTTTATATACTTACTTTGAATTAACAAATACACAGTAACTAGCAATAAAGAGTACTGATTTAAATTTCTCCGATAATGGTAATTACGCTCAAAAACCACTTCAAAACGAAAAATTGTGCAACAAGAGAAAATATCACTGTACACAACAAAGAACAAATATGAAACAAAAACTGTTTAAAATATCTGTTACTCGGTTGGTAATGTAGATCCCACAAAACATTTTTAATTATAAGTAATTTTGTTAAATATAAATAAAACATTTTTATAGTGATAAAAAATGAAATAAATACAATTATGTATGACGAAGATTTAAATTTGCCGCCGTTTTGTTAATTAGTTCACATGCATGTTTAAATTATTATAATATTACAATTCGTTCCCAACAAAAAAAAGAGTAAAATATATATATGTATTACAATTCGTGTAATCATAGATACTGGATTAAATTAGCGCCATCTATATTCAATACCAAGATTTAAAATGGCTGTAATTTATTAAAAAAATCTAAAATTAAATATCGATTATTTTAAATAAACGTCAATAGACGTCAAATTTGAAGTAAATTTAATATCGTGTTATTGGCCGTAAAGATGAAAATACTACTATAATCGTTATTAATTATTTCGAATTATTGGAGAAAGTTTCACCATTGACGCAAATTACATCCGAAATATGCTTATTTTGCCGAAATTACGAACACTGATAACCTCAAAATTGCAACTTTGAATGCAATTTGCGGAAAAACCGTAAGTTTCCTGTTAAAACGAACTTCATTTTCGTGCATAGCATACACGTTTACACCTAATTCTATAAAAAAAATACAAAAATCGGGGTATTCCCATCGACAAAGTAGCCGTGGAATGATCTGAAAAGCTTTTGGTTAGAATCAAAACTCATTAAGTGCAACTTTACTCTTAGCAATTTTTCATTTTTTAAATCGGATAGAAAAATGTTTCAAATAAAAGTTTTAGATCTTAGAAAATAAATAATTTCTGTTATAAAACTTTTATTGTAGGACCTCCGGTTTTCATTTTATAAGCGAAAGAATTTCGTTTTCCTGATAAATTCCCTTAGAGATTTTAATAATTATTTTAATGACAAATAAAACGTCAAAGTGCCAGCACGTCAGCACATTCGCAAAGTTTGAAAAAATGAAGAAGAGTGTGGAGAAATAATTTTAACACATTGTAAGGTAAGAAATAGCACACTTAATTATAATATTCTCCTAAATACTCGGCTTTAACTTTAAAACACAACAATCAAGTTTTTCTAATAATTATTTTGCTTTCCTATTAAATTTTCAATCAGAAACTTATTTGACCGTATTCACCGGGGAAAGTACCATGATGGACACATCACCATTTTTTAGTTTTGAATTGGTCTGTTCTAAGGTCTGATTTTCGTCTTGTCCTATAGTTATGTATTTGTTTATTTGGTTTAATTATTATTTGTGTTTTTATTAAATTGTGCTGTATTTTGTATAGCATTAATAAGTTGTTATATGTTATTAGTTTTTCTATGTCTAATTCTTTTGTAATTTCATATAGTTTTTCTGTACTCGTTTTTTTATCTAACATATGTAGTATTTTTAGTATTTTATTTTGTTGTCGCTGTAGTATTTGTTTATTTTTTGCAGTGTTGTTACCCCATATTGTTGATAGGTAGTTAATATTTGATGTAAACAAGGCATGGTATACAGATCTTCTTTTATGTTTTGGGATGTATTTTCTTATTTTCTTAAGTGCTCCTATCGCAGTCGAGTTCTTCTTTCTTATTTTATTTACGTGTTCGTCCCACTTTAAGTTCTTATTTATTTTAAGTCTTAGGTATACAATTCCATTTACTTGTTTTATTGTTTTCTCATTTATTTTGATGTTAAAGCTTATTTGCTGTGATTTTGTATTAAATATTATATAGGTTGTTTTTTCTTCGTTTATTGTTAGTAAGTTGTTGAAGAACCATTTTTCTAGTTTTTTTTAGGTCTAGTTCGATCATTTTCTCTATATCGGTTTGGTCATTTCCTGTGTATAGTAGGCAGGTATCATCGGCGTAAATGTATGGTGTACCTAGTATTTGCTGCTCCATCATGTCGTTTATGTATGTAATATACAGTATTGGTGGTAAATTGCCTCCTTGGGGGATGCCATATTGTGCGCATGTTGGTTGACTTATTGTTCCATTGACTTTTGTTGTTTGAGACCTGTTTCTAAGGTATGTTTGTAAAAGTTTTAATTCTTTGTCTTTTATTCCTATGACATTTAGTTAATATTGTTTTTGATATTGTATCGAACGCCTTTTTCATATCTATGAAGATGGCTACGACTATTTTTTTCTTATCTAGGTTGTTTTTTATGGTGTCAATTAACTCATATGCTGCTGATAGTGTTCCGGAATTTTGTTGGAATGTATACTGTTGGTGGTAGATTATATTGTTTTTTTTAAATGATCACATAATTGTTGGACTACTTTTTCAAGAACTTTGTTTAAGGAGGACAGCAAGGATATCGGTCTATAGTTTTCGGGTTTTATTCTATATCCTTTTTTATATAGTGGTATTATCATTGTGTTTTTCATATAGTCTGGGTATGTTCCATTGGTGAGTACGTTATTTGTTATTTTTGTTATTATTGCTGTTAGGTGGTCTTTAGATTGGTTAGTATTAGGTTTAAATTAATATAAGTAGTTGCTTTAAATTTCATAGTTTGTTTAATTGATCGTGTAGTAGTGGTTGTAGTTGGTAGTGTTGTAGTATGTTTTATTTGTCTTTCTGCTAGTACTTTGCCAATATTTGCAAAATAGTCATTTATAGCATTCGCAATTTCTTTCGGGTTTGTTGTAAGGGTGTTCATTTCGTATTCTGTCTAGCCTAATTTTTCCTCTAATTTTTCTCAAAAAAAAAAGACTCATTTCCGTACTTGTTAATTTTTTAATGAGTCTCTCTGTTGTTGTCCATGATTCACTATTTTCTTAACTACTTCCACTTTTATCTCCTCCGGAAGTTCTGTTTTTTTTTTTCTAAAATATTGCTTTTATGCTATTGAAGAGTTTCCCAGTTTTAAGTACTCTTTCGTTGATTTCATCATTTATGTTTCCCTCACTGCTGATAACTACACCTAGGTATTTGTACGTTCTCACTTGCTCTAATGTTTCGCCTTTTAATGCTATTTCATGTTTTGTATTATTTAATCCTATTATCATGATCTTTGTTTTTTTTTCTTTTTTTATTTTCTATTATTACTAATATTAAGATGTAAGTAGGAGAAAGAAGATGTAATTGTGTCCATACATGATGAAAACCCTGATCTTCCACTAAATCTTATCAAAATTTTTAATAATAATAATGCCTTTATTTATCACAGAGAAAAATACAAAATGAAATGTCATGAGTGTAGGCGAAGTTCAGTCAGCTTAAACTGTTACTGATCTTCCACTTAACCTATCTAATAATTAGGATTATTTTAATATAATAATTTTAAATATAAAAAAACGGTTAATTTAGTTCAATCTGTAGATAATCAAAACTGATAAATTAAAATTATTGTTGGTGACGGTGCATAGGGGATCGCTAGATGCATTAATCAAAAAAAATTATGCGAAATTTAAAGACGATTACAATGAATTATAATGCAATTTTCGATGCAAATAGAGTGCAGTGAACCGCGCGCGTTGGCCTCGCAAAAATTGGCTGTCCTTTTTTTTGTGTTTTCGCTCGTCCGTTTGAGGAACAGGGACGGAGGAAGCGGGGGGGCTCCGACAAGCCTGCACACACACACACAATAATAGTTTACAAATGTCGAAAAGGGGGCCCCCAGAAATAGTATAGCGAATTTCGGCGGCGGTGAATTTAAAAATAACCGAAATTGTTTACGCGGACGGAATTAGGATGGAGCCGGTGTTTTAGGTGGACGCGCGTCTATTTTCTCATTTCTTTTTCATTATTATTGTAGTTGGAAAAGTGCATTGCACCCGAATCGGCCGGGGCGTGTTTGTGTGTGCAATTTAAAAATACCGGCTCCGCGAAATTACTCGTTTCGCGAAAATGCGCGTGGAGATTATTTTTTTAAACACACTTAATGTACGTTTATTTATTTTATATAAATTGGGCATTTTTTATAATTAGCAACTTTTATATTAAATTATGTTAGATAACAAACATTATAATTGTTCATCGTAACTTCTACTTTTTAATTTATATACGCAGTGATTGGCGCAAGGTGTTAAGATGATAAAAAATAATTACATTAAATATCACTATACAGGGTGTTTCATTTAGCTTGAGACTGCTAAATATCTGGAGAATAAAGCAGTATATCAAAAAATGTTTCAAATAAACCCCCAAAATTGTCGAGGGGCAAATTATATTTTGGCCCCCGCTGGGTAGCAGTAAATTTTAAAATTTTAAATAAAAACCCCTACTCTTTATTTTCTATTTTTATAAAACATCAGAAAATAAATAACTTTGTCCGAAAAACTTTTTTCGAATCGTGGCAGATGGGGCTGTAATTAAAGATAATATTTTATTTCTATAATCTTAAAAAATAACTATTGCACTGATATTAAATTATTTTTAAATGATTATCAGCAATAGAGACGTTACTCTGAGAATCTCAGAACACATCACAATTAATTTAAGTAGATGCTCGGAATGACGACCTCCAACTTCGATGCATTTATTAATGGGTATTTCAAATGACTGCACACAACTTAAACGTGTATTTCCATCAATGTGTGCACAAGCATTTCGAATACGATCTATCATGCCTTTGTGAGATAAGCACACAAAAATAAATGCGGTGACGTAAGGTCTGGTGATCTGGCAGGCCATTTAACCGATCCACCTCTGCCAATCCAACGATCATGGAAATTACGATCTAGTACTTTCTGTGAAAGAGCTGAATAATGGACTGGACAACCATCATGCTGAAACCACATGTTCTAAATTTAAATCTTCCAATATCAGTAGCTCATCCTCCAAAAAATCACGATATTTTTGTTCATTCAACCCAATTATTTTGTTACCTATTATTCCACACCAAACATTGACAACCCATGTACGCGATGGTCAACTTCACGTAACCAGTGTGGATTTTCCATAGTCCAGTAGTGCATGTTGTATCGATTTACTTCGCCGTGGTTGGTGAAAGTAGACTCATCCGAAGACATTACGCGTCGAAAGAAATGCTGGCTTATTAGTTTTTGTCTGAATGCCCAATTACAAAACACCACCCGATTGTTAAAATCATTTCCATGAAGTTCTTGGTGCATGGAGACATGATATGGATAAAACTTGTGATGTCTTAAGATCTTCCAAACACAAGAATGAGAAATGCCAGTATTATGAGATATCTCTCGCGTGAGGATTTTCAGTCCCTGTAGCTAGCACAGTAATTTCGATATTTTCATCAAAATTTTTTGATTTTCGCTTTTTGCATTTTGTGGTGTCCAGATATGCAGAGAAAATGAAGCTTTAGTGTCTCTTATTTATGTACTGCATGGTATTACCTTTTAGGTTATTACTTCTTTTAACGGCCGTCATAATCGTCCATTAGAGCGACTGAGTATACGCGTTCCGTAAAACGCCAAGCAGACCCAAATAAATCAACTCAACGTCTTTCTCAGCAAACGATCATTCACCTTATGGAAAATTTCTTGGTAAAGTCTTGGGTTGGGTGTTTTTAAAAATTTAACTTATTTTTTTTAATCTTTTTTCCTTTCTACCGTTAGGTGTATGGAGAAAAAATTAACTTATATAAGAAACAAAACCATTTAAAACCGCACCCCCATCATTCAAAACTTGAGAAACTGGATTTTCGATACGCTCTAATATACATATTGTATAATAATTTTTTTGTAATTAGTTTCAATAATTCATAATAAATTAAAGACGACGCAAGGGCCATCTTTTGCCTAATTTCAGGTGGCATCGTTAACGATTTGGGTCTACAAGGTAGACCACCAAGATGAATGGTGGCTGAACATTTCATTAAATAATAATAGAAAAAAAGATTTATTCACTTGGTCACAGTTATTTAAATAAATTAAATAAAAAAAAATTACTTATGCAACATAAGTCATAATGTCACAGTAGCTAAAGGGAAAATAATTTATTAATTAATTATTTTCAAATTATGGTAACGCAGCTAGGACACCGAAAGAGAGTAATAATAAATGGAGAATTGTAATATACAAGGCAAAGAACAAGAACTAGAAAACGAATTTGAAACTCGATGTATTAATAATAACAGAGACGAAGAAGAAAGGTAATGGAATTAAAAGAACAGAAAATGAGCATACGTTTATTTTTAGTGGAGTGGAGATTGAACAGAGAGCAACAGCAGGAACAGCATGTCTAATACATAGAAAACACGAGCGAGAAATAGATGGATGGGAAGCAATAAACGAAAGAATGCTTGTTATCAGACTAAGAAATAAAAAAAGAGAACAATATAAGAACATTAATAGAGTGTATGGACCTAACGATGATGACATTGAAGCAAACAAAGATGATGAATTCTGGAAAAAAACTTGCCGAAGAAACAGATAAAGCGAAAGGTGAAATATATATAATGGGTGATATTTCAATACACAAATAATTGAAAAAAGGATAAGACAAACAGTAGAAAAGAAAATAACTGAATCAAAGAGCGGATTCAGACGAAAATGAAGTATACACGACCACATATTCACGCTGAAGATAATAATTAATAGAACATTGGAAATGCAAAAGGTTAATATTCATGGCATATATAGATATGGAAAAAGCGTTCGAGAAAGTGCCTTGAGAAAAAATCTAGCAAGGCCTAAGAAAACTAGAAGTCAGCAAAAAACGAATAAGAACAACTAAAAGTATATATAAAGAAACAATAAATGTCATAATAGCAAAAAATAAAAAAAATCAGAAGAGTTTACAACTAAACAAGGAATGAGACAAGGAGGAAGCCTAAGCCCACTACTATTTATAATATACACGGATCAAATAATTAAAGAAGTAAACAATGAAACAAGGCTCAAAAACGTCAGAAACCGAAATATGAAAAGAGTACAAATACAACAATGTGTATTTGCAGATGACATTGCAATAGTAGCTAATAAGCAGGAAGAACTACAAGAAAAACTAATAATATGGGATAAAGTACTAAACACATATGGCATGAAAATGAATACCAACAAAACCAAAGTGATGGCAATAGCAGGACAAGAAATCAAAATGAAAATAAAAATAGAGAATAAAGAAATAGAACAAGTGAAACAATATAAATGCTTAGGAGTGATTGTACAAGACTCAGGAGAGCAGGAGGCGGACATAAACCATAGAATAAACAATACGAACAAACTTTACTACACCCTAAGCAAGTACATTACAAGGAAAAAAGAAATTAAGCAGAGCACAAAGATGAAAAGTGTACAAATCTATATACAGACCAGTGCTAACGTTCAGAAGTGAAACGTGGATACTGAATGAAAGGCAAAAAAGCAGAACAATAGCAGTAGAAATGAGATACCTAAGAAGAACTAATGGACAAGATGAGTTGAATGATTTGAATGAGTCACACTAATGGACAAGATGAGAAGTGAAAGAATCAGAGAAAAAGTACAAGTAAAGAGCATCGAGGAATGTATAGAGGAAAGTCAATTAGGATGGTGGTGGTATGTACAGAGAATGGACGAAAGTATGCAAACCAGAGAGATATGGGAAGAAAAAACATAAGGGAAAAAGAAAAGAGGACGACCGAGAAAAACATGGGAAGGAGTAATAAACGAGATACTAGGAAAGAGAGGCATCACCAGACAAGAAGCTGCAAGAATGGCAAAAGACGGAAAGACCTGAAGGAAGTTCATGAAGAATTAAGGAAAAGAAGAAAACACAACAAAACCCTACACCCATATGGGTAGAAAGGGTCATATATATATATATATATATAATAATAATAATAAAGTTTATTTTCAATTGTAAATACATACAGTAAAGTTAACAATATGAAAATTCAAATGAAAAACGTCGTATCCTCTAAATAATGTAACTTATAACTAATTAATAAGATAATAACCTAAAACAATCTGTTAAACAAAAAAATCTTCAATTGAATATAAACATCTTTCGATCAAAAAACATTTGATCTTTTGTTTGAAAATGAATAAAGATGGACTGTCTTTAATTGCTCGAGGTAGACAATTATAAATCATGTAGCTATAATAGCTGATTCCTTTTTCAAATTGGGTCGTTTTATGAACTGGTGGCTGAAACTGATTTTTATGCCTAGTTGGATAATTGTGTTGCGGTAGTGAAAATATATGAACATTTTGACGAACGAATATGGCTACTTCATATACATAGGTTGAGGCTAATGTTAAAATTCCACAATCCTTAAAACCTAGACGACATGAGTCCCTAGAATTTATAGAGCATAGAGCTCGAATGACACGTTTTTATATTACAAATATTTTTTTACAACGCCCGTAATGTATTATGCCATAACGGATATTAGAATGGAAGTACGCAGTCAATGTTATTTGTTTAGAGCACTTTTGATTGATAGACTTAAGTAAAAAGTATATTCTACTAAGTTTCAGTGCTAAAGTTTCAAAATGCTGTTCCCAGCTTAATTTAAAGTCAATTTTTAATCCTAACATTTTTATCATTGTTGATATTTCTGTGTTATAACCATCCAATAGAAAATTAGATGGCACATCCAAATTTGAGTTAGTTTATTTTTTGGCACCAGGTCTTTAGATCTAAGTAAGTGTTTTGTGTATCAACTATGACTTGATCAACTCGTTGACCACTGATAATAGCTGTGGTGTCATCAGCATACACAACCATATCATTTGATTGCATATTATGCGTATTGTATACAATGTCATTAATAAATATATTAAATAAACTTGGCCCTAAAATTGAGCCCTGCGGAACACACATTTCAACAGGCAGTGGTGTTGATATTTTCTTGCCATATGATACTGATTGTACTCTACTACTAAGATATGATTTTAGTAATTTCAGACATACGCCCTTAACACCATAGCGTTCAAGTTTAAGTAAAAGTATATTGTGGTTAACTGTATCGAATGTCCTAGTTAAATCTATAGCCAGTCCCATGGTGCATCCGCCCTCATCTATACTTCTTCTGATATTACTGAGAGCAGCATTTAAAGCCGTGTTTGTATTTTTTTGTTTTTGAAAACCATGTTGCATTTCTGTAATTATATTGTATTTCATAAAAAAACTCACTAAGGCGTTGGTTTATGGCTTGTTCCAAAATTTTTGAAAACACTGGCAAAATACAAATTGGTATATAATTTTCTAATTTATTGGGTTCACCTTTTTTAAACAGCGGTTTAATTTTTGCTGCTTTTAAACAAGTAGGAAATATACCAGTTTCAAACACTCGGTTTATTAAATATTTTAATGGTATTGCTAAAGGAATAATGGCATTTTTTATTACTATTGGTGTAAGTTCATCAATATCTGTACTGAAACTATTGTTCATTTTGTTAGTTGAATCTATTATCTCCATTTCTGATACAGGAAACAGGAAAATTGAGTTTTTGTTGAATTTAACTGAATTGTAGATGAAAGCATTATCAATAGTTATGCTATCAAATTGTTTGCTTAATGTACTGATACGTCGGCGAAGTAAGTATTAAATACTTCTGCTGCCTCTTCTTCTGAGAGTATTGAACCATTTTGTTCAATAGTTTCAATACGTTTTGTTTCATGATTTTGATTTGAATTAATTATATTCCAAATCGATTTTGATTTGTTTTTTGCATTGACTATTTAGTTGTCATAAAACGATTTACTCAATAGAGTCATTTTATTTTTTAGATCGGCCTTGAGTTGATTACTATAGTCTTTAAACATAGGATATTTAGTAGCTAACTCTGCAAAAGCATTAAATCTATCTTTAAGTCGAATAACGTCAGCAGTTATCCATGTGTCTTTTTAATGTTTTTGTTTATGTATAACTTTTTTCAGTGGAAAGCATTTAAAGTAATGTGATTTAACGATATTTAAAAAATGCACAAAAGCTTCGTCTACAGTCGTACATTTAAAAACACACGTCCAGTCTTGTAAACCCAGAGATTCAGTGAAATTGTTAGTATTTGTCTCATTCAAAAAACGTTTATATATACATTTTTTTGTTACATCCGAACTTAATTTTAATGTTATAATCTGCGCACTGTGATCTGAGATGTGAATTTTTTTACAAAGAATTGATGAAATAGTTTTATTACAATTTGTAAATATATTATCAATACAGGTTTTTGTATTATTGTAATGAACTTTAGTCGTTTCATTAATTGTGGGAGGTAAGTTATAACATAACATTGTATCTAAAAGCTCCATTTTAGGAAGCGATTGCTCCATTATGTTAATATTGAAGTCACCCCCTATAATGACGTTATATTTATTAAAATCTATACTATTTAGAATATTGGATAATACATTAAAAAAATCTTTGGTGGCACAAGGCGGTCGATACACAGATATGAAAATATAGTTTTTATAATGAATTGCGCAACATTCGAGCTCATTTTCCACGGACATTCTAGTGATATCATCCCTACTTATTGAATGGAAGTCAACACGGCAGTAAATTGCAGATCCACCATGCTTTTTGACTTTCCTGCAATATAAAGATTTTAAATTGTAATAAGAAATGTTGAGTTGCGAAATATGATTATTAGTTAACCAATGTTCTGTAATAAGCAGAATTATATATATTCAAATTCTTTTTATTTAATTTATTTCACTAAATATTCAGTAATTCAACCTGATGATCGTCATGACTACTAAAATTGTCGTAATTATTAATAGATTATTTTAAAAAGCTCAGTTTCTCATAAAAAAAGGAAAAATCCGTGCACCCAGACGAAAAGATTTATTTCCCTCGCAGCATTTAAAAACGCTCACCTTGTATATAAAAAAAAAACACCTTTACATGCCATATTATTTCTTCTTCTTCATAGCCGGTGCAAACACACGCAGATCTCCCCGGGACGAGGGGATAGCTTACCCTCCCCTCGCCCCCTTCCTTTTCCTCCTCCCACTCAGCCTATATTAAAATACGTCATTTGCGTTTATCCTAGCGGCTCCCGTTTCATTTTTATCATTCTACGGGAGCGCACGCAACAAGAAACCCTATAGGTATTGATACACACACACATACACAAGCGTACATTTATATACAATACGATACAAGGTCGAAGAAATATGAAGCGAGCGCCTTTCCATGTTGTTTTTTTTGCTACTTTCGGAGGAGGAAACGGGGAAAAATTAATATTTAATTGCGTACGCGCTCACGTCAAAATATTTAAAATGGATGGCTCTCTCGCGCCCGGCGGGGCGGGGGTGAGACGGATGAGGGGTTGATAAAAGGGGAGGGGGTGTTTTTGATGACAAAGGCGGGAGCGAATATTTCAGGATCCTGCAACAAAGGATTTCCCCTATCGTCAAATTAACCGGAGCTTCCATCAAAATAAAATCAAAAAAATATATATTATGGAAATTGAAATATGTAATCAATGTTTCATGTTTGGCTCCTGATTCTGTGCGAGTGAACATTTTGTTCTTCAAAAAAAGACGACATAACCTACATAAGAAAAATGGACATATTACCCAACCTTAGTAAAGTTTTTTTTTTAAATCTTACTGAGTTCATATATTTAAAAAATTATCACAAACATCAACTAGCACTAGCATTTACGAAAAAAGTCAACACAAAGCAATTTCATGAATATAAAGTAATAATACTAAGACTGCATTTATGGCAGGGTACAAACAACTATGCTAGATTACTTATATTACCTAATTCTACCATCGAAGAAATTATAGATTACTGTTGTTGTTTAGATTTGACCATATAGCCGTCGAAAATTACTTTTATTGTATATTAAATAAAAATGATTTGAAAATAATTAATAAATTATTTCCATATTTAGCTCTGTGACTTTTGACTTACGCTACGTAAGTACGTTAAACAAATGCACATTAAAACAACTACTTCCCGGGCAAATACCCACGCCGGACATTGAATTACATAATGTACACCTGCTGTTGCACATCAATAAAATATATATACGTAATATATATTACGTAGCATAAGTCAAAAGTCACAGAGCTAAATGTGGAAATAATTTATTAATTATTTTCAAATCATTTTTATTTAATATAATTAAATAACTGTAACCAAGTGAATGAATAAATATTCTTTTCTATTTACTTTTATTGTTTAATTTCGACTTTAAGCTCACTATTGTTGCCTGAAATTGACTTTACAATTGATTTAAGTTAAATTTATAGCTTAATTCTGATCTTATGGCTCACTAGTGTTCTCCATATATGACTGTAGAGTCGCTAAAAGTTAAATGAACCGCCAATTTGTAACAATCAAACCACTTTAATTCTTTTCCGTTGCCTAAATTGTAAGCTAAAGTCGCTGTGAGTTACTTTCATAGCTTCTTTTTTTTTTTCGTTTAAATCACCGGTGTTACCTATATATGACTAGATTAGCTGAAATTAAATTATATTCCCATTTTCCAACAGTTGGATAAGTAGAGTTCTCTGTCGTTGCCGAGATTTTACACTGAAGTCGCCATGAGTTACTTTTGTAGCCTAATTTTTGCATTTAAAATTGCTTATATATGACTGTGGAGTCGTTAAGGCTGGCGTTTACTAGAAAAGGAATGATGCGATGACAGAGATAGTTGCCAATCGTCAAGGAGATGATGGCCTCTCGATTTTAATAGCGAACTATTTGAGAAATATGTAGAACACTGCAGTTTGGTTTCCTTATCTATGTGTGTGTCTGTGTATTCGACAACCGACGCTGACGCGATCGATTTTTTTATTAATGAATATGTTATTTATTATTTAGACAGTGTATAAATATATTTGATGAATTTTGTCGTATCATCGAAAGAATTACTCAATGCATGCTATTATATTTTTATTCTCATTTTTTAAGAAAAAATCATTTTCACTGTAAGTTTTTTTTTTAATAACATCACACGAAGAATTGTGATGTTATTAAAAAAAAGCGGTAAAAAGTCGTTATACTTATACCTAACCGTTTTTATTAATATTTGAATATTCATAAAAATTACCTTTTATGCAGAATTGATCCTCAAATTATATTTCGCGAGATAAATTGCATTTTGAAATAATAAAAATAGTAAGATAATATATATAGGGTGGGCCACTATTAACGGCCATTAAAAGTTTACGGGGTTCTTGACTGATTATATCGGAAATGGCTACCAACTTTGTTATTTTAAATAGAACACTACATATTATTATTTTTTTGATTCCCCATTTAATTGTCCATCCACTTATATGAATTTATATCCACATAATTGTTACAGTTTTTGAGTTAAAAATTTATTTTTCGAATATTAACACCAAATAGACCTTTCGAAAAATGTCTATAAATTCTAGTAGAATCAAAATATACTGATGAACGGCATCTTCAATTTTTACTAATAGATCCCTCTAGTATTAAAAAACATTTGCCAATTTTGACAATAGGTATTTCCATAAGATCCATATTTCAGTGCCCAATTAAAAACAGCATAATTCATTTTTTAAATGGAATGCTCAATATTTTATCTCACAGATCGATTAGTAAATTAATTTGCAACATAAAAATATTATATATCTATATATCCAGAGCAAGTAGTTTTTGAGTTATTTCTAAATTTCTTTCCTCACATTTTTTTTTTTCATAATTGAGTAATTCCTGTTCTATTTACGCGTGCATCAATATTCTTTAGGAAAGATGTGGAAATCTAGCAGGCCAATTCTACAGACCTAAATTTCGAATCCATCTATCTTTATCGTTTTTAATGCTAATATGAATCGATAGAGAATTTGATTGCATAAAAATCTACAGAGGTTCCACTAAAAAACAGTTGAAACCTTACAAAGTTATGATATTTTTTTATAGATAAATTGGTTTATTAAAAGAATATTAAAATAACACTCTTAATGGCGAATAACATTCCGTCGAAATAAAATATAATAAAAAATCGCAGCATTTCTTTTTGTTTTAAATTTTCCTATGTTACATTATATAGAATATGAAAAAGAAAATTTTCTTATTTTCCCTCATTAACCATTTGTTTTAGTATTGTCAGTTCTTGGATTATACTTTTTTGGGATAGACAAATATTTTAAATAGAAGTTGTAGAACTTTAATAACTAAATATTTTTGTATAGCATTATCAAACGTCCTATTCTCTTTTAAATTTCTTTAAAAAATGGCGATGTGTCCGTCATGGTACTTTCCCCGGTGAATTCGGTCAAATAAGTTTCTGATTGAAAATTTAATAGGAAATCAAAAATGATTAATTGAAAAAATGGATTGTTGTCTTTTAAAGTTAAAGCCGAGTACTTGGAAGGATATTATAATTTAGTGTGATATTTATTACCTTACAATGGATTAAAGACATTTCTCTACACCCTTTTTCTTTTCAAACAGGAGGCGTTTGTGAATGATATGTTGAATATGAGGGAACTTTGACGTTTTATTTGTCATTAAAATACTATTTCAATAAATAATATCTCCACAGCCAACACAAAGAAGATTATAAAAATAATTGTTTATTTCTAAGGGAATTTATTAGGTAGATGAAATTCTTCCGCTTATAAAATGAAAACTGAAAGTCCTACAATAAAAGTTTGGTAACAAAAATTACTTATTTTTTAAGATCCTCAACTTTTATTTGAAACATTTTTCTATCCGAAATAAAAATGAACCTTCCCTGGCCGGGATTCCATTTTATTTTAAATTGTAATTATAAAAAAATTGACATCAATGTTAATAATCATATGTCATAAGTATACCAAAATTTAAAATTCTCTTTATTTGGGATGAATAACCCCACACATAGTGTAGAACTAAATACATTTTTGGAAAGTATAATTTCTGCTTACATTACAATCATTCTATAATTTTTTTATTATTTTTTGTATCCGTAAATATAATAAAATAAAAGTGAAATTAAAAATGGCCTATCGGGAAATATGAAGGCAAACATTTATATATATTTTGTGAAATATGACGAAAACTGCTACCACCATAACAAGTGTTTGGTTTGAAATGTATACTTCAAAAATAAAAAAAAATAGAACATACAGTTCAAAAGAACCTATGAAACAGTAAGTGAAGTAACAACTTGATACAATTTAATAATTTTTAATAATAATTTTAATTTTACAATTATATTGATCTATTTTAGATCATTAGCCTTTTATTACAATCCTAAGGCTCAAATAAAATTATTTGAAAACATTACATTTTTTATAAAATAAAAAAGAAATCCATAATAATAATTTTTCACCGTGCAAACATTGGCAAAAAAAGATTCATTCATATTTGTATGCTGCTTACTGAACGTTATTTAAAATGTTTATTATTTTAGAATGGCATGTGCATCGTCGGTGTTTTAAAAACGTGATGCGCAGAGATAACTATAAAATATATTTTTGTCTTTCTCATATTCATTGAATGTGAAACAGCAATAAGCATACATACACAACATTATCAAGAAGAGGGGAGAAACATCTATTGAGTATCTCTTGAAAATTAATTAAAAATCTTTGTTTGTGTTTTTCCACAGTATTAATTATTTAAATTATTACTCATAACATTAATTTTATAAATAATTTAAAGGTGATAAACGCAAATAACATTTATTAAAATATAGTACACTATTTCCCGCTATCTATATGAGACTTAATGAACTAATATTTGTCTAGTCAAATGCAGAAAACTATATGCAACTTGCCGGTTTTATTCAATATGGCCGAATTTCACGGGAATTGATGATATTTTCGGAACGACCTTCCTCAGTAAACAGCATTGTTTTCTGACGAAAAAATGTATTGAATCATAACTACATTCAATGTAGATTATTACGACATATTTCATTTTCTTTCAAAAATTATATTAATAAGTAAAAATATAGCACATTCTTCGCATAAAATGTGCTAACTTTGGACGTAATTTTCTTCTAAACTATTAATCAGATTAATTTTTAAATAACTCGTTCGAAATCTGTCGAGTTTTATGATTATTTTGATATATAATATGATGAAATTCATTATTCAGGGTTTGTTTGTTGTAGGAATTCAATTGGTACAAAATCGCTTCATTTTACATACGATAAACGCCAGCCTTAAAAGTAAATTATATTTCCATTTTCTACCAGTTAGATCAATATAGTTTTCCGTCGTTGCCTAGAATTTAGTCCAGAATGGCTGTGATTTACTTTGATAATATTGGCATTACAGTCACTTTATCTAATTATCGTTGCCTATGTTTGTCTCCATAGTCACTGTAACTTATTTCTTTTGCCTAATCTTGAATTTCATATTTCTATACATTGTTTCGCCTAATTTTGGTACTAGAGTTTTTGGACAATACTCTCAATAATTAAACGAATTAAATCTAGGCCACACAACAGCTTATTATTGTTGTCTAGATTTAACTATAAAGTCGTTTTAAGTTTCTTGTATTGCTTAATTATGATAATGAAGTAACCATAGCTCATTTTAGTAGATTTGACCATTGAATCGTTTAAAGTAATTTTAATTTTATAATTTCGATCATTAAAGCTCACCTATTGTTGGCTGAAATTGATTTTGCAATTGATTTAAATTAAATTTATAGCCTAACCTTTTAGTCACTACAGCTCACGTGAGTTGCCTGTACATGACTGTAGAGTCGCTGAAAATTAATTACATTGCTTTTATCTAACAATTATATCAGTATAGTTTCCTGCCAGTGTCTAGATTTTATTTTTTTTGTCCAGAGTTATAGCTTTAAAATCACCGGGTTTTGCCTATGTATGACTGTAGACTCATTGAAAGTTAATTATGTTCTGTTTAGGCGAGTTTTTTTTTCAACAAAATCACTACCTGCATTCCGAAATCGTTTTCGGCATTACATCGTTTGACCCTAATGGGTTTATTATCGCAATTAACCGGGCTATAATGCGCATCTAAGTCCGCTCCAGGGGTCCTAGCGGGGCAGAATAGCCGTTTTCCAGGAAGAAATGACCAGCTTGGACTTGCCGAATGCTAACATCTGGTGAGCGCCCTTCGGGGGCTCAAAAAAGGGCGAAAAGGATTTCATCGCTACCATACCCTCTACGAAATCGTATTTTCTGTGTATATACTTTTGTAAATATTATCATTACCATTCTAAATCTTTTACAGTTCAGTCAATATAGAAGCAACTTTTTAACCCACGTCGTTATAACTACGTACTCTTACAAAGTACATCCACCTACAATTTAATACAAATTATATTGCCATTTTCTAATAACTAAATCACTATAGTTTTCTGTCATTGCCTAGATTTTACTCCAGAGCCTACTTTTAGAGCCTAACATTGACATTAAAGTCAATGATATCGTTGCCCATATTTTACACTACAATATTTCGATTGCCTAATCTTGAGTTTTGCGTCACTAGGACGCGTTGTTTTGCCTATTTTTCACTTAAATCTAAGCGACACAATGGCTCATTATTCTAGGTTAGGTTAGGTTCGAGTGGCAGCAGCCCCAGGACTGCTCTCTTAGGCCCACTTAGGCCCATTGTGTTACCACAAGTAGAAGATTTTTCCTCCTAAACAACCCAATTTGAGCACCTGATGAAGCTGTTCAGATCGTTCACCCTTATAGTTTTTAGTCATTATTTTAGCCTAGAAAATGTGTCTTTTGGGGGCATACATGGACAGGTGCATGCCAACCCAACAATAATTTTAGCTCATGGTACTGTTTTTATAACCGTTACAATTCTAGTGGACCAATTTATACCATGTTTAAATTTGGACATTACGAACATTTAATAATAAATTAAAATAAAAAACACTAAGACCAACACAACCTAAAACCTAAATAAACAAAAGGTATCGAAGCTGTAAAAGAACACCGCTTTCGAGACGAAGACAAGCTAAAACTTAATCCTAAAAATTCTAATGACATCGGATTTGGAATAGGTTTCGATGCCAAGACGACGATAAAATAAAACCTAGAATCTGGATAGATAAAAAACACAGGAGGTGGAGAAATCTCAGATGACTGGACGATAACACAATTAAATCCTAAACTTAATATTTCAATTAATGTTCAAATATTTTGCTAATTCGTGAAGTGCACGTATGGCGAGATTAGCAGCACTTGAAGTCCCATATTGACCACTTGGCACGCAGATAGCAACACAAATATAAAATAAGTTATATCAATTTCAACTATGGATTTTTGTGGGTGTGGGAAATTAACATTGAAAGATAGTAAGAACCAAACCCAATTAACTGATGTGAAGTTAGCTACGAATTTCAGCCTTGGATTTTTGTGGCGGTTGCGCCAGGAAATTATATATATACATATATATATATATATATATATATATATATATATATATATATATTTATTATTGAGTTTGGTTTCTCACTGTTATTGATAGATGTTAAGAATCAAATACAATAAACCGATCTAAAGTAAGCCACGGATTTGTGTGCGCTTTGGCGGATGCACCGGGAAATTTTATTTATATATACATATATATACATAATCTTTATTGACAAACGTACTACAACACCTACATATAACATAAAATATTACAATACATGCTGTAAGAGTTTGCCAATTGGCTATCGACCGGTGGTCTTTCCGCCTGGATTTTGTATTTTCGTCATTGTCAAAATAAACGGATAAAATGTGATGATCGTTAACAGTCTAAGTCAAAAGTCTCTGTCGGATATGTATGTCACTTAACTGTCTTGAATGATGTGAAATGAAGTGATGAATTCATGGAGGATTAGACTGGGGAATTTACGTTTGGGACTTATAGTTTTGTTACGTGGAATGCATAGGGAGTTTATTAGTTCTATGTTTATGGGATTTGAGGCAAATTTTTGAGATAAGAAGGAAAGTCTTTCTTTGATGGGAGCAATATTGGTGAGCTCATATAGGAGTGGATTTGAAGGATTATGAATATTTATTTATATATTTTTTTTATTATTAAGTTTTTTTTTAACATCGTTGAAAGACGATGAAAACCAAACGCAATAAGCCGGTGTTAAGTTATCCACGGATTTTTGCACAGATTGGAGGATGCGCCGGGATTTTTTCTGATTATTCGAAAAGTAATGAAAAAGTAAATAAATCTATTATTACACAAGAACATAAAAATTGATACAATATATTACAAAAAAAATAAATAATTGTTAAAACCATAGATCTTCCCTTCTTCTATTACTAAATTTCCTGAATTTAAAAGTGTGTTGCTCCTGGAATTTTAATTAAATTAAAATCCATTAATAAATATGAAATTCCGGAGGGCTTGCGTCCTTGACACGCAGCTACACAATAAACAATTAATTAAACAACAACGAGGAGAAGCAAGAGCGAGAGAAAAAAAAAATGGAATGTAATAAGGCCTGAAAGGGGAAAGAAATTTCTTTTTCCTCATTAAGCGTTCTTATTAATTATTGTATTTATAAACATGGAACAAACAAGGTGAAGAGGAAAAGGGCGCAGGGAGGGAAAGGTGGAACAAAAATGAAACGGGTATATTTAGCTTGATCTTTTTTTGTTTTGTTTGTCAGTGTACTCCTTGTAGAATTTTAATAATTTTGAGAGGTAAGAAGAACAGAGGAGGATGAAAAAAAAAATGTGTATATATAGGTTGAGCGAATTAATTCGGTGATTATATAAGGTATAAGATAATGAGAAAAAAATGAATGTAATTAAAAATATTGTATGAGTCAAAAAAAGTGTAAAATGAGTATAAAATTTAATATATTGTATACTTTTTTTCTTATTTATCACTTGGTAAAACATATTTAATAACCGTTTGTTATAATGAAATCACTTGGTTTTGTTTTACTAAAATGTTGTTATATTTTCGACTAGTTTCGGCTAGATGCCGAATTTTAGTAAAACAAAACCAAGTGATTTCATTATAACAAACGGTTGTAAAAATTAATGTTTAATGAAACGTTCAGCCAGCATTCATCTAGCGTATGGATAACTAGTGATGGCCATATGCATGAAATTATTTTAGAAATAAAAATGGTGATGTGTCCATCATGGTACTTTCCCCGGTGAATACGGTCAAATAAGTTTCTGATTGAAAATTTAATAGGAAAGCAAAATGATTAATAGAAAAAATGATTGTTGTCTTTTAAAGTTAAAGCCGAGTATTTAGAAGAATATTATAATTAAGTGTGTTATTTCTTACCTTACAATGTGTTAAAAACATTTCTCCACGCTTTTCTTCATTTTTTCAAACCGGATGCTTTGCGAATGATATGTTGAATATGACGGCACTTTGAGATTTTTAGATTTTAGAAGTTACAATTGTTATTTGTGATTTGTTAAATATAAAGAAATTACAGTAATGATTTTTATTTATTAAATAGTTTCATGTACTAATTTTTATATTAAAAAAATGTATAATGCTATTTTTAATTAATTTCAAATACTTTCGGCTAATCGTTTTTGTCAAAGAAATTCAAAAATAATCGGAGATTATAATAAATAACGAAATTATTTTTTGTTTCAATTATCAATATTTAGAGTTATTCCGTACGTGAAATTTTAAATTTGTTATTTATTATATATAAGGTCATCCGGGGTAAGTGGAGCCCCTAATTTTATTAGATCAATTTTGATTTGCATCAGTGTAGGAAGTTGAACTTTAAGAAACATAACATTCGGCGAGAATATCAACATGACTATAAAATAACATCAGGCAAATGTCTATAACTCGTCTGATAGCAGCTTCTTCTTATCAACACTATGTATGCTGTGGGTTACAGTTACCCCATGCAAAGGGGGAAGAGTAACCCATGCATGGGGCAAGTGTAACTTTTACCTGATTCTCTGTATAAGAAACATTATAATGTGAAAGGGCAAGTGTATACAAAGTTTGTGAATTCATTTTATATTAATGCTCAGAAAATATTTTATTTAAATATAGAAAACAACATTGAAATCATTGGTTTTACATTAAGATAAACAGTAAGAGTCAGAGCTAATATTGAACTTGATTCTTTCTCTTTTATGTACAACTGGATGAGGTGGTAAAAACTTGTATATTTGTAAGACTGTAATGTTTTCTTTGTCTGGTCCGCTTGTTGCTCTGTGAGAAGGCATTCCTGTTGCTCCAAGAACCTTAACTCGGAAGGGGTCCAAGCAAAAACTAATTTAATAATAATAATAATAATATGTCTTTATTTTCAAAGTGTCAAAATTTGTACAAAGTGAAAATTGCGTCAGAATACATTAAATAAGGTATACATTCCTAAATATATACATATACACACATTCAAAATGCCTACAGTAATTATAATATTAAAGACTTACAAACTAGTTATTTATTAAATTAAAAAGTATAGTTAATAATCATAACTCTTGGAGTGAATATGGTTCCTTCTCAATTAAATAATTTAATAAGGCTGTTTTGAGTCTTTTTGAATCAGTTTTTAATGTTTTTATATGCTCCGGGAGAGCATTAAAGAGCTTAATTGCTGAGTAATGTACTCCATCTTCTGTGATTTTTCTTTTATGGCATGGAAAAATGTAGTTATTAGTTCTTGTTTTGTATGTGTTTGATTTGTTATCACCTCCCTTTACGTGTTTATGATAAAATATTATGGTTTCCATAATGTACATTCCATAGAAGGTGAGGATGTTGTTTGACTTGAAAACCCCGCGGCAGGATTCTCTATTTTTCAAACCACATATGATGCGAAGTGCTTTTTTCTGTAGTGTAAAAATTACCTTAGCATATGACTTCTTTCCCCAAAAAATTATGCCATATCTCATGATACTTTCAAAATTGGCATTGTACGCTGTTTTTACCACCGTTTTGCTTAGATATTTTGAAAGCTCTCTAAGAGTATATAGAACAGATGACAGCCTACTTTGAGTTTTTTGTATATGATTTTTCCAGTTTATTTTATTATCAATGTGAACACCTAAAAATTTAACCGTCTCGGATATATTAATTTCTTGATCGTCCAAATTTATGGTTTCAATTTCATGGAATTTATTAGATGGACTGAACAACAGAACGTTGGTTTTTTGGTTATTTATTAGTAGTTCATTTTTTTTAAACCATTTTTGTATCTGGGAAAATGCAAAGTTTGTGTCAGTTAATAGTGAATTGATGTCTTTACCTGCAATAAGTACATTTGTGTCGTCTGCATAGTTGACGATTGTTTTATTGTGGGATTTTATTTCAAGATTTAGGTCGTTGATGAATAATAAAAAGAGTATGGGTGCTGTTAAACTTCCTTGGGGTAGCCCGGTCGTTATCGCAGCTGGTTCAGATTGGGCCGCAACCCCGTCCACATCAATTACCACCCGCTGATCCCGATTGCTTAAATACGACCTAAACCATTTTAGGGCGTTACCTCTAATGCCATTTTTTTCGAACTTGCACAGCAAAATGTTATGATCAACACAATCATAGGCTTTTGTTAGATCGATGAATATACCTATTATCGTATCCCTGTTTTCTGTTTGCGTTATAATATTTTCTATGAAATCATAAATTGCTGTAGACGTGGATTTCCCTTTGCGATATCCATGCTGTGTATTACTAATAGTATTGCATTTGTTAAAAAATATATTAATTCTACTGATCATGGTTTCTTCAAAAAATTTTGAAAATACAGATAAAAGGCTAATTGGTCTATAGTTTTCAACATTTTCTGAATTTCCCTTTTTAAATATAGGTTTAATGATGGCAGTTTTTAATTTATCAGGGAATATTCCATACTCAAGTGAATTGTTTATAATGTAAGTTAGAGGCTTTATCAATTCTAATACACAATATTTGATTGCTACACTGGGAACGTTGTCGTAGCCACAGGAAAGGGTGTTTTTTAGTTTGTTGATAAGATTATAACATTCAGATTCAGTAATAGGATTAATAAAGATACTATTGGTGTTAGGTGGAATATTGTCCGAGTAGTCGATATGAATAGTATTTTTTGTTATTTCGTCAATAGCATTTTTATAGTATTCGTTGAATGAAGATGCTATTTCTTTGGCTGTACACGGTACATTTATTTTTGAAATATTCTTTTGCTTTCCTCTTATGTTATTAATAATATTCCAGACACATATGCCAGTATTATTTGAATTTTGAATTTGAGAAGAATAGTAATTTGAACGATTTTGAATTAGTAGTTTATTGTACTTCTTTTTTGTTAAATTATATTTATCGATATAATTGTTATTATGGCGAGACAACACATATAATATGTCCAATTCATTTTTGCAATATTTTAATTCTTCGGATGGAATTATTTTGTGATTTTTTTTGTTCTTTGAGATCATATTTTTTTCTGGGAAGTATTTATTTACAATATTGTTGATAATACTGCTAAAAGCGTTCCATTGTTCATTAACGTTATTTTCAGCAATTGTGTAGACATATTTCCAATCAGTAGACATTAGTTCTAATCTAAATTGTTCCATACTTTTTTTATTATATACCCTTTTTAATTTTTTGAGACCACAGGTCTTAGTTTTTGTTATTAATCTTATCTTTTGTGCCAAATGATCAGATACGTGCATGTTTATAATTTCTTTTTCACACTGAGTGTTTTGATTTATAAATATGTTATCAATACATGTTCTAGAATTATTGGTGACTCTAATAGGTTCATTAAAAAGTTTTGTAAAACCGTATTCTTTTAATAATTCAATAAAATCTCGACTCTGTTGGGTCTCAATCAACGTATTAATGTTAAAATCACCGGCAATTACGGTAGTTTTGTTTTCATTATATAGAGTTATTAATAATCGTTCAAATAAACTGAAAAAATCATCTGTACACGCGTTCGGTGGTTTGTATACAACGACTACAATAAAACTACTTACATTAAAGGTGATATTTACACCAGCACATTCACATATATATGGTTTACTCATAGTACGGACGTAATTAAGCTCTTGATATATCAGGCCTTCTTTTATATAGATTCCCACTCCACCATGTTGGTTATATTTTCTACAAAATGCGGTAGCCAGGGTATAATTATTTAGCTTAATTGCGTTTAGTTGTTCTTCATTTTTCCAATGTTCCGTTAAGCAAAGGATGTCACAGTTATTTTTATGTATTTCTTCATCGAGCGTTTCACTGCAGTTTCCAATTGATTGAATATTTTGATGAATTATTGTTAGTTTTGTTGATATACATTGTTCATCTGGTTTAATGGATGGTGAAGTCGATCGTGTCTTTTCTGAAGGTGGAATAAAAAAGGATCGATATAGGCATTTTTTGGCCATAATTCTGGTTTCAGTACCTCGTTAGCATTTTCGGAGGGTATCGATATTTTAAACGATGAATATTCCCGTGGGTGTCTGGAGTTCATCTTCTCGCATTTAACATCTTGAACGTTGTTCTTTTTTAAGTATTTAACGATGTCATCTTCGTTCAGGGCTGGGTCCAGTTTGCACACATGATAGTGTGAGTATTTAATGCTGCTTTATCTCGCATATTTCTTCATTGGTGCCTTGGATTCTGGAGCGTTTAGCGTTGTATTTTCGATATTGCTTGGTTTGCCACTTCTCACTATTCATATCTTGCGTTATCCCTGAGCATTTTATATCACTGTCTTCGTCACTGTTCGCTTTTTTGTTGCTTTCAGAGTTGCTTTCCTTTGTTGTGTCCGATTGTTTATTGTTTATTTACATTTGCTGGTGTTGTTTTTGTCGAGTCTTTTTTCGATTTTTCCACTGCCTTGGTTTGTTTGAGGCTGTTCACTTCTGTTTTTAAGCTTATTACTTCATTTTTTAAGTCACTAATTCCACTATATAATGTTCTGGTTTGGTGTTCTACGCACTTTTTTATGATATTTTCAAATTTTCAAAATTCCGCACTTTTTAGAAACGTTAATATTTCTTCCCCCCGGTTGCGAAGTTCTGGGGCCATTTTAGGGATTATTTTTTTTTATGACGGTAGCGCGTGGA
The DNA here is from genome assembly GCA_963082785.1 of Philonthus spinipes. NCBI lineage: Eukaryota > Metazoa > Arthropoda > Insecta > Coleoptera > Staphylinidae > Philonthus > Philonthus spinipes. The sequence continues at coordinate 19,900,286 of OY720314.1, read as the reverse complement.
TTAGGCACGTCCGTACTCTTCGACGGTCACGGTAATAACGGTTCATCCAAGTTCCAAATCTCTGTTGGGGCAACATTAGTAGTAACTTCTTTGAGAATTGTAAAGTATTCATAAATTTCAAATGGATCTATACTCTTCTTTCTAGCAGCTTCTACCGCTTGAGGCTTCTTGAGACTCAAGTTCTGAGTTTTTTTGAACCATATAAAAAAATCATCCTCGGATACGCCGTCTTTAAAAGGCGTAACTAGATTAGTTTCACGAACGTAATGGCCTATTGTCTCTAAGAATTCGCTTTTGGAGAGACCAAATCCCCATTTCTCCATGGTTTTCAGACCATTTGCAATTTTTACCTCATCTTCCAGAGGAAGAGCTATGGGTCGGCATTGTGATTGGCTTTTTACGTCCCTTTGTCCCTTTAAATGCTTGAAAAGTGTTGATTTAGGTATTTTGTACAACGCAAAACTCGGTACACTGTTAATTCACCGTTTCTTACGGATGTTAACGCATTTTCTAATTCTTTACGCGGTGCCGTTTTTCGCTTATAATATCGTACCATTTCTGTAATAAGTCAGGAACAACACCATAAATACTTGCTTACTTATCCAAAAAAACTATTTGGGGTAAATGTAACCCACTGGTTCCATTTACCCCTGTAATACTGGTTCCACTTACCCATGTGGTTTTAGAGATTAAATATTTAAAACGATTGTAACTATAATCACTTTCCTTCCTAGATATTTATGAACAAACATTTATATTAAATAAAAATGATTTTAAAATAATTAATAAATCATTTTCACATTTAGCTGTGTGACCTTTGACTTACGTTACGTAAGTACGTTGAACAAATGCACATTAAAACAACTACTTCCCGGGCAAATACCCACGCCGGACTTCAAAATAATTCGGTAATTTCTTGAAATTAAGGTATTTGCAATCGTGAACCCAATTATGAAATTAGTTTCTAGTTAACCGAATTTGCAACACACTGAATAACATGAGGTTTTACGGGTAACAGTTGCATTGACACTTTCAGCGCGCCAAACATATCTAGAAGATAGTAATACAATAAAGTACCGACAGGTGCTGCCACCTTACACTTATTTAAAACAATTATAAGTTCCACTTGCCCCCAATTTACACTTACCCCGGGTGACCTTATCTTAAATTTATTTTTTATCATCACAGTCTAAGATGATAAAAAATGAATTTAATAAACTCTGAATATTGAGTTTAATAATTGATAAGTTTTACATAGATTGTGATGTTAACATACACGTTAAATTTAATACTACTCGTAAGAGGACTAGCCCCAATTGTAGACATGTTTGATGAAGTGATTAATGAGAATCAGATTCAAGGTGTTCATGTTTAAAATTATATATATAAAAAAAATATCGTTGAGGTAAAGAAGGAGAAAAAAATATCAGAAGAGGAAATGGAGCATTTGTAATTGCGAAAGATGCGAAGGAAATGCGTCGCGTGTATATACATAACACTCACTCGGCGGGGTTGAGAGGGGTTGAGGGAAGTGCGGATGGGCGAAAATTGATGCGAAACATATTCGTGCATGTATGTAGATGTGGATGGCCTCCTCTGCCATCTACATGTCCCAGTCGAGCACGTGTGAGAGGAGATCAACACGTGCCCCGCACGGGAAAACGGGAAAACGGAGCGAGCGTCTCCCTTTTTTTCCCTGCACGCGTTTCGCGGGACTTTGCATCGAGCGCGATCGAGAGCGACGGATAGAGGATAGAGAGAGCGAACGGGGGAGAGCGCCGCCCCCGCAGCCTCCGAACACCGGCACCGAAAATAGGGGATGAATATATTTATAGATTTTTAGGTTTTAATGCCGTAAAAATGTAATAATGAGCGGTCCTCTCGCGTTGCGCAGAATTAGCGAATTTTAAAAGTTAGGCGTGGTTTTGCAGGAAACTAAACAGCAGGATATGCAGATGTGGAGTATTGACGTTTCTATTTCAGATTTAATTATGTATGCTCTCTTTTTTTTTGCTGTACTTGTTTACTTTGTTTGGATACATCTCTCCACTAGCTGGGGCCGGGGGAGGGCTCCTCCCTCGCCTCCTCCAACCCCCTCGAACCCCTCGCGTTTTGCCTACTGCGCTATAACCCCCCTTCACCGGATTCCCGCCTCCCCCTCGACCGCCCTCCTTTTTTATATGAAATTTTTATATTTCATAATATCGCATTTAAAAGAAACAAAGATGCCTTTCAAACACACAGCATTTAATAATTCTATTCAGAACGAGTATATATATATATATATATATATATACAGCAGATATTTTAGGTTATTATATATATATATATATATATATATATATATACAGAGAGGTCTTTTTATCAGTATACATTAGATGAAGTGTATACCTGCAAAAAAAAAGTCAAACGCATTGAACAAAATTTGAAGTCTAGCATGATTGATTCAATTGGCATATGTATGTTTAGTTGCGTGTTATAGGCAACTAAACACACATACATCAATGTGTTGTTGACTCGCGTATTTTGCAAGTATACATAGGAGAAATGTATACTGATAAAAAAAGCTCTGTGTATATATAACATAAAATAACTGCTATATAAAAAACATAATTAATTGAGAGAGAACAATGCTTATCCCAAAAAAGAAAAGATATTATTCTTGAATTATTTTCTCAATTATCACTTGGTGAATCATTTTGAACTATTACTGATGAAGGCTTAATGGAACGTTTTTTTTTTTTATTTTTTTATGGGCGTTTCATTCATAACATCCTGTATAGTGTAATTTAATTCAAGGTTGCGGTTTAGACGAAAGAGATAGCTATATAAATATTGGCAATTACTCATTCGAGTTAAATTGCTGTTGTGATCAATGAACAATATTGTATTATACATTCAAGTAATCTTAAAATAAGCAGGAATTTCGTCAGATGAATTAAAAGTTATTTTAATGTTTAGTTTGTGTGAAAAAACAATGAAAATTGATCAAATTTATAGCAAATTTCAAATAATATTTTTGCTAATAAAAACTTGTGAAATGAAAATTCAAAGGATTTCACTAAATTCTGCATTCAAGTAACTTAGCAGACATTACCTATTAATTTCATTATATCTTACAATTTTCTTTTGTAACTTGAACTAGTAAATTGACGTAATACACGAAAATTAACGATTTATTTTTTATTTAGACTGATAATTTATGCTTTATAGATAAAAAAATGTAAATACATATTCATATTATTAAATCCGAAAGAATGGTTCTTTTTTCAAACGATTATTTCCATTTTACTATATAGCTATCTCTTTCTACTAAATCGCAACCTTAAATTAAATTACACTATACAGGATGTTATGAATGAAAACCCATAAAAAAACAACGCTTAGGAGAAAAAAGCTAGCCAGTGGAGAAGCTCAGAAAAGCAATTGAAGCTTTTAGGTCCAATCTGCTGGAAACCAGTGCAACGTCTCAGAACAGTAGGAAAACCCCTTCTTCTGGTGACGAAATCCTCAATTAATTGAAGGATGAATTCAGGATGATTTAATTGAAATTAAAACACTTGGTTTGTTTCATTTATTTATATTTTCTCCAACTAGTTTCGACCATTGGACATCTTCCTCCCTTGGAGAAAATATAAATAAGTGAAACAAACCAAGTGTTTTAATTTCAATTAAATCATCCTGAATTAATTCAAAAATGTTTCACCACGGGTTAAGTGAGAAATTAATTATACATAATTGAAGGATGAGTTTCTTTCAACTACGGATAAAAGTGTTAGAATGTAAATCCTCACTACATTGCCTACAAGGTGGAATGTACGAAAAAATCAAGAAGAATTTAACGTAGCTAATTATACAGCTAAAAAGCTGCAAACAGAGAAAGGAATTATGTCATGTACTAATCCTAAACCTGGAAAAATATTAAATCTGGAAATTGCTGCAAAAAGTACGGTATTTTATGAGAGTGAGGAAGCGAGTCGTATCATGCCAGGGAAGAATGGCTTTGTGTCGGTTAAAATAGCTGGAAAACGTGAGCACATTCAAAAACAACTTATCCTTTGCAATTTACAAGAACTGTTTGTGCTGTTTAAGGAAAAGCACCTAGATATTCAAATAGGATTTTCTAAATTTGCTGAACTAAAATTCGCTTTCATATGATCCTATTTTCTATTTTGAAACTTTTAGACTTATTGAAGAGTTTAAAATGGATAACTTCTCGACCTTCTTCAGCGTCTCCCTGTGGGTCTGATGTAGCTTTTCCAACTTCTGCAGCCTGTTGTCATTTATCAGTTACCTGAAAGTGTCACCGTCGAGACAACTGAGTACAAATGTCTGCAATCCCAGTTTTCAATTCTGTATAATAAATCGATGCAATTGAAGAGCCCTGTTGTGAAATTGTGCTTCCGTCACTCCTCCACTTCCTTCGTCAAATCCTCGAGATTTGCTTGCGGTGCTCTGGTCTGCACCACTGGCTTACTACTCGACTTCTCCCCGTTTTTATCCGGATCGCCGTGCATGTGGTGGCTCAAATGCTCGCTCGCTTCCCGAAGATGGTTTTCTAGCTTGTCGTTTCTTGTCCTCGCCTTGAAAATCATCGATTTGATTCCTAAGTTCGGTGATTTCTATCTCTTTCGCCGTTATCGAGGTTTGCAGCTCTTGCATCTTAAGGCTGTTGGAAACCCAATATTCAGGCAAGAGCAAATAAAGCAATGGTTGTACTCTACTCTTGCAAGAAGGCCGTGGATTTTAAATGGGGTATGAAACCTAATTGGTTTCCTATTGCCATACTATCCAATATTGCCAAAATATTTGAAAGAGCAATGTATGATCAAATTAATGCTCATGTGTCTCGGTATATTTCACAGCAACAGCATGGTTTCGTTCCAAATCGATCCACTGTAACTAATTTGTGTATTATTACACACGAAATAGCAGAATGTCTTGACTCATCGGGGCAGATTGATGTAATTTATACAGACATGTCGAAGGCTTTTGACAGAGTTGATCACGAGCTGTTATTGGCTAAACTTGATTCCTTTGGGTTTGGGAGAAGTGCATCAGCACTTATAGGTTCCTATCTTAACAATCGCGAATCATATGTTACACTAAATAGTTTCAAATCCGACTCATATTTTCCACGTTCTGGTGTACCGCAAGGCTCCATCTTGGGTCCACTGCTTTTTAACTTATTTATAAACGATCTTTCGAAATTGTTGACATGTAAACATCTATTATATGCTGACAATCTAAAAATTTACTCAACAGTTGGTACCCTTGATGATTGCCTCCACTTGCAAAACTCTCTAGATGTGATCTCGAACTGGTGCACTATTAATAAACTAAACTTAAATAGTGATAAATGTAAATTCATGTCCTTCACAAAAAAGTCCAAACCCATTGTATTTTCATATTTAGTTAATAATAAAACCCTCGAGCAAGTCACAGTCTTTAAAGACTTAGGTGTTATCTTCGATAATAATTTCACATTTAATCCCCATGTACAATCCCTCGCAAAGAGTGCATTTAAAGCACTAGGATTTATACATCGGAACTCAGCCAACTTACGTGATCCTAGTGCTCTAAAGGCATTATTCAATGCTTACGTACGGTCCAAGTTGGAATATGCATCCTTAGTATGGTTTCCACAGAATCAACAACAGACAAGGCTTGTTGAAGGTGTGCAACGAAAATTTCTTAAATTTCTCTACTTTAAAAGTGAAGGTTGCTACCCTTTTAGAGGTTATGATCATGTGCTGTTGCTTGAGAAATTTAATGTTGAATCACTTCACTGCCGACGCCTCAAAACGGGCATCACTTTTTTGCACAAGCTTATACGTCACAAGATAGACTGTTCTTGCCTATTGCAACTGGTAGGACTGCATATTCCAACTTTTAACAGTAGGCATAAACCTACTTTTAGTATTAGCTCTTTTCGGAATAACTTTGGATTAAAATCACCTGTACACATGATCTGTAATATATTCAACAGTTTGCCTGCAACTTGTGACATATTTTATGACTCATTAGAGTCAATTTTGCTTTATGTTGATTGTTAATGAAATACGTAACTTTAAAATTAACATTTTAGGTTTAGGTTTATCATTTATTTTTGTTCTTATTATTGTTAAGTAATACATTACCATATTATATTATTGTACATATTGCCTTGTAATTAGGATTTTTTTTTTCCTGTTGGGTAATAAACATTATTATTAATATTAATACTGTCTACTGGATCTACACGGCAGTGATATACCCTACAATGCTCTACGGTGCTGTGGTATGGTGGACAGCTATGGAGAAAAAGTCCCAGCAGGTTTTATTGGAGAGGATACAAAGGGCGGCGTGTTTGTTAAACACGAGAGCCCTGAAAACAAACCCTACGAAACCGCCAGAAATGCTGCTAAATCTGACCCTATAGACTTATCAAGCGGATAGTCTGCAGATAGTGCGGCAGTAAGAATAAACTCTAGGATCCTCTGGGAGCTAGGCAACAGTCCTACTAAGATAGACAGATGTGTAACTGAAGTATACTTAGGAAACGTCTTCTCTACATACCTACCAAAGATAACTGAGTTCATGGCAAGGTGGCAAACAAAAATACAGTCTGGGTCTTCAGGAATGGCTCAAAGACAGATAACAGAGCTATCTTCTCCGAAGAACTCGGCGTGAAACGATTCATCCGGTTCATATAGACGACCAGTGTGGGAATCCTTACGGAGAGCCAGGCTGCTTTAAAAGCACTAACCAGCCAATCGTGCAACTCAAAAGGAACCAATTCAGAAAAGAGTTTAACGAACTCACTAAGGGTATGAAATGGCAGACAAGCTTGCATGTAAAGGTTCCGACTATTACTCACCAGATGGAACTCTGTTTATCACCCCTCGTGTCTATAATTTTTACTCATAATAAATACATCTTAAAAAAATAAATTTTTATTCCTTTTTAAATTATATTTATATCCATGAATTATAGAAATTTTCAATGTACAACAATATGGTATAGTTCAAATTTAATTAAATATAAAGTCCATCAACATTTTAGGATGGTGTTAGATACAAAATCCTAGTAAACAGAAGATGGAAGTATAAAGACAAGTGACTCATAATGAGACAGCTATGGCTTATACTCGATATAGTCAACAGCTAAAGACTGATAGCGCTAAGCGGAGTCGATATAAGGATTACGGTAGGGATTAATCACTTGAGTCTCAACAAGTACGGCCGTTACTTCCCTTTGGCATTATTACTGGCCACTGCCACCAAGGGAAACACAGGAAAGTCATGGAAATGACGCATCAAGACTTTTGCAGAGGCTGCAAAGATGAGGATAAAGACGAGACAGTTCTTCACTTCTTGCGTCAGTTCCCCGCCTTGGAAGGAATTAGAGAACAATTTCTAGGAATAGCTCGCAATGTTCTACTACTACAGGGTTTATTAACTCATTAAGTTGACACTCAAGATGAGGGGCCTGGTCAACTAATTAAGAGCTCCAACTGGTTCTAGAAGGTTGTACATGGCGAAGCAATTACTTCCACCTATGTGGTAACAAAATGTACCTAGGATGGTGTGAGTGAGCCTACAGCTGCCACCAGCTTGTAGTTGGATGTTTGCATCGCTGCTAACTTCGACAATCGGTACACCTTGTCCTTCCAGTCCACCTTTCAACGCCATCGTGATTTTCTCGTTCTCCTGCATGAGCCTATCAAATGCCTGATTCACTTTAGTGACACCTGCACCCAATTAGCAAGCTTATCATCCAACTACTCCTTGTTCGGCGTGGAGAGCTGCATAAGGAAGGAAATCGTCGCCTCATTCTCGTTCTTATCGGCTGTCTCCGTATCGAATCTTTACAACAAAACTCGAATGTCCTAATTCAGCTAACGTTACGCAAGTACTTTAAAGAAATGCACATTAAAACAACTACTTCCTGGGCAAATACCCCGCCGGATATTGAATTACATAATTTGAATTAATGTATAGTTAGTATAAAGCAATATGTATTTGAATGGACTTACCGTTAATAAACAATAAACAATAATGTACACCTGCTGCTGCATATCAATGAATTATTGTATAATGCAACAAATTTGATCCGAGAAAAATAATTTATTAATTATTTTCAAATCATTTTTATTTAATTTATTTAAATAACTGTGACCAAGTGAGTGAATGCTCTTTTCTATTAATGTTATTTTTTTTATTTTAATAGACTTCTTGTAAAATCATACCTTATAAAAATCGTAATCTTTACTGCGATAATTAAATATTGCAATAATTATGAGATGTATTCCACGTAGCGATTTGTTATAAAATTAAGCAATTTGTTCACGCCGTACTGAATAGCGACAATATACATTTAGATAGTGCGATGTATAAAATTACCAACACGTTTACACGCCGTGATTCATATATTACAATCAAGCTTTAATAAACGAGCGCATATAGTATTTTTTTGCGCAAATCGCTTTAATTACCCCACACAATAAAATCGCATAAAACATTCCGACCGTATCAAACAAAACGATACAACACCAACAACAAAAAAATAAATAAATAATAATCCCACACACGCCGAGTGTAAAAATAAAAGAAAATAAATAAAAGCATTAATTTTAATTTAAAACACAAATAGAGCAACGTGAACAAAGCCGAATTAAAACTATTGTTCGCGCGAAATCCGCGCGATTATTTTAATTCGTTATTTATCGCAAAATTCGAAACGTGTAACAAATAAATGCGCGCATTCATTTATTATTATAACTGCGCTAGCGGCTTTTTTTTTTGTTAAATATAATTTTCCCTCGGCTGTATTATTTATATCCGCAGTACGCCATCAATCAATTATTGAAATTATTTCTGTGTAATCCGGAAATTTACGGGCGGGCGCAAAATAAATTAATCCCCGGCCCGAATAAAATAAAATTTATTTAATCTGAATTATGCACGCAGTTTTAATCTAATATGCGTGCGTGTCGCGTAATTTGTTTTCATTATAAAAAAATAATGCAAATACAAATAGTGCCGGAATTTACGGAGCGGCGCGTTATTTTTAATTTATATGTATATTTATAATATTACTGCAGCGTTCTATGAATATTTATTATGCGAATTGTAATGTATCTCCCGTGCGCGTTTTTTTTTTTTTTTTTTAATTATTATTATTTATTTATTTTCGTTTAATTTTTAATTAATTCACGCATATATCAATACGGTATTATCCGATGTAATTGCATGAAATATTTATTCAGATTCGCGATGTATTCAAATTTATTTGCTTTTTCGATTTGTTTTATATGAAATTGGGAAAATGTTTTATTAATATTTTATAAATAATAATTATACATTATTCGTGGAGTTGCGTTGCAAATAAATATTTGTTCTCTCTTTTGTGTTATTATGGAAAATCATAAATCAACATTAAAAAAAAAATAGTTAAATCGCTGCTCTCTTCAAACTGTATGAAAGCTAAACTTTGCGATTCAGAGGATCGCTCCTGCTATCTTCAAACAAACGTTAATAAAGAGATAATGTTCAAGGGATATTAATTATGAACTATGCAGTTTTATTAATTAGAACGTTCAACTACCAATCATCGAGCGTGATGGCCCTTTCGGTTTTCGGACCAGTGTGTTCCATGTGCAATGAATGGTGGTTGAATATTTCATTATACGAATTTCGTTTCCTGTTTTCATGAACAGAACAGAATTTCGCCATGTCATGAATTGATTCAGAATCAATTCTTAGATCGCAAGAAAATGTATAAAATAGTCATCATAATTATAGATAATATTGCAAACAATCCTTAGATCAACCAATAGCATTCGCAATTCGTCAGTCCTAGATCGATTCATGGATTAAGCTGCGACTATTAGTACTGCTATTAGTGGTTGAAATAACGATTCTCGTTCATCTACCTTATAGACCCAAATTGTTGACGATGCCACATGAAATTAGGCAATAGATGGCGCTTTCGTTTTTTTTTTTTCAAATTAATATGATTCATATTAATTTTTAATTCACTTGATGAAACATGATTAATACTATTTAAAGATTTTCGAATAAAAAAAACTCTTGTTTATTGTTTTCACTATTTCTATATAAAAATAGTGAAGACGATAACCAAGTGTTTTATTCAACTGTTATGATCTCCTTCTCAAGAGACCAAAAACACCTTTATTCCTACAAATCTTATAAGAACATCTGAGTCTATACTGAAGGCTCGTACAGAACTGTCTGCTTGCAGTATACATTATTATTACTATTATTCTTTTTCTGTTTCATCTGTTTTTCAGGGTTCATATAGGCTCACACCGGGGTAATGCTACCAACAGTGATGCATTTGTGGATTGAATAGTATCTGCGCGCTTTGGACTTCGACTATCACCCGCCTTATTATGCTACATGTTTTTAAAATTACCGCTCTCTGCATTTGTAAGTATATGTTGTTGTCCAAGTTTAGTTTTGTTACACTGTCATGCAGTGTTCTTGGGATCTCTCCGATGGCTCCGAGTATTATTAGGATGATGACGACGGAATCCAATGCCCACATTTGCTTTATCTCATCCGAGAGCGGTAAGTACTTGCTAATTTTCTCGCTATGTGCTCGTCTTATGTTTTCAGGTACAGGATGTATGCTTTATTTCGTTCTTTGAGTGGAATATTGTTAAGGATTGTTTTGTCTGTAATTATTTTTCTATCCCAGTATAGTCTTGCTGTATCATTCTTTAATACCGGCACAGGTTCATACTGGTAGTATGGGACTGGAGTTACGTATTCCGGTAGGTGCATTTTAATTAGTTCATGATGAACAATCTTGGCTACATAGTTATGCCTTTCTAGGTATGATTTTGGCGCCAAGATTTCACAGCCACCTATCAAGTGGTCCAGGCTGTCCTCCTTTCTTTGGCATAGACGACACATGACATGAACATTCTGTTTGAGGATGCGTTGTCTGTAGGACCTGGTGGGAACCACTTGGTCTTGGATCGCTATTAGTGATCCCTCTGTCTCTTTAAAGAGATTACCATCTTCAATCCATCTCAGTGTACTGTTCATGTCAATGTGTTCGCTTTCTAGCATTGCCCTATATTTGCCATGAAGTAGCTTACCTTTCCATGTGCTGATAAGGTCAGTGATTTCCTCTGTTCTTCCTAGTGGTTCGTAGGTCTTTTTAGCTAGCTGAAGTTGAGTTGCTTCGTTGTCATGTTTTGCGATAGCACTGTAGATAAAAATATTTTCTTAGGTTATTCACCTGAGAGTAGTGTCTAGCATGGGCGCTGGGGATACCTCTTCCTCCTAGCTTTCTTGGTAAATGGAACCTCTTGACTGCGCTGTGCGGGTGGTGGGATCTGTATTTCCGGAATTCTTTTCTTGTTCGTGTGTCGATGTCTCTTAGTTCCGTATCTGTCCAATGTACAATTCCGAAGCTGTATATCAACACTGATGTGGCATTGCCGTCGCAGTGTTGCGCGCTGACGGTTGCGTTTTTAAGATTGCTTTCACTCTGCTTACGTAGGTCTAATCCTTAGTTGTTTTCTGGTCGATTCCTTGCGCTTGCATAAAGCCTAGGTACGTCCTGTTCCATGCCCACTATTCCAACTGGTTCGTCATCCTTCCTATACCCCTCATGGTGTGTCCATTTTCCTTTTAGCATAGTTCTGCATTTATCCAATCCAAATTCCATCCGAATATCGTCACTGAACCTTCGCACGCAATCCAATAAAGATTTCAGGTGGTTCTCCTGTTCTGCGTATATTTTGAGGTCTGCCAGGCGTTTGTATTTATCCATTTTTTCTTTCCAAGTGGCCTGCATATTGTGAGTATTAGATATTGTGATATTTATAAGGTATGTTATATCTGTCCGTTTATCTGTTAGGGTGATGTCTGGTCTATTGCAAGGTATGGTCTTATTGGTTGGTATGCTTCGGTTCCAGTATAATTTATGTGTGCCATTTTCGAGGACATTGGCCGGTTGGTACTCGTAATATGGATACGTTTTAATAATTAAGGTGTATAATGTAGCTAGTTTTTGATGTATTATGCTAGCGACCTGGTCGTGTCTTTGAAGGTAGCTTGTGGGTGTCCTATTGCACATGCAGCAATGATGTGCTGGATGGTTTCTGATGTGTTCTGACATCGCCTGCAGATGTCTACAATATTAGCCTCCTTTAATATAAATTTGCAGTAGTTCTTGGTAGCTATGACTTGGTCTTGGATCGCGATCATAAAGCCCTCCGTCTCAATGAACAAATCTGAGTCAGTCATTTGTTCGACGCTTTCTGATCGACAAAGTTATGGCTGAGATCATTTGGGTGTCGTCCATGTAGTGCTTTTCCAATCCAAGCTTACTTTTTCTCCCCTTCATATTCTGCATTCGATTGCAATGGTTGTTGTAATAGGTTCAATGGCGTGTAGTTGTTGTCTGATAGACGGACAGCTTCATGTAGTGGTGTTTGCTGAGAAAATAGCATTGTAGATTCGCAATCTCCTTTTTATTCAGTCTGTCAACATCAATAAGACCCCGACCTCCTATTTCAAGTGGCAACATAATCCGTTCTATTGCTGCCTTTGGGTGTCGGCGCAAAATTTAATTAAAATTGTTCGTGTTTTTGTTTGTATATTTTCAAGGTCGGTTTTTGCCCACTTAACAGTTCCGAAGGCATACGTTAAGTACCGCGTATGTGTTAATGGCTTTACATGTGTTTTTTTCCCACTAAGTATCGATTTCAAAATTTCGACTAGTCGCTTTATGTATTCTTTCGTTACATTTTCTTTAATTGTTTTATGTTGAATACGTGCCGCCTGTAAAACGCCAAGGTACTTGTAGACATCGGTGTTTTCCATTGATTCAATTGTTCCTCCATCCTTTATTTCAAAATCATTTCGAGTTATTTGTCCCTGGTTGATATTAAGAGTTTTACATTTATCCAGACCAAAACACATCTGAATATCGGGGGAGAAGTCTTCTGTGATTTTAAGAAGCTGGTTCAATTGCGCTTCATTTGAGGCATATAGTTTGATATGATCTATATAAAGCAGGTGACTAATAACATGCTTTGTTCTCATTCCTTGTCTTATTTGAAATCCATAGCCTGAGCAGTTGAGTAACGCAGACAATGGGTTCAATGCTAAGCAAAACCATAATGGACTTAGGCTGTCCCCCTGAAATATACCTCTCTTTATTTTTATAGGTTGCGATGTTGTGCCTTTCCCACTTTGGTTGATTTGTAGTATGGCGTTCCACGTTGACATTATTTGTGAGAGGAATGTAGTAATCGTATTATCCATCTTATACCGCTTTAGGACATGCAGAAGACATGAGTGCGGGACGGAATCAAACGCCTTTTTATAATCTATGAAGGCACTGTATATGTTTCTTCGTTTGTTTGCAGCCTTTTCCATAACAACGGAGTCAATTACAATCTGTTCCTTGCATCCTTGCATCCTTGCGACTTTTTAATGCAGCCTTTTTGTCCCTCTGCTAGTATATGGGATGCGTGGAGGTGTAAATAGATTGCTCCGGATATACATGACGTTAGTATTTTATATAGGGTGCACAGGCAGGTTATTGGTTATTAGTATTATTATTATATTAAAACCAGATTTCTAATAAAATCCAATATTTAGTTTCTAGCGATTTTTGTAATACTAAAATATTATTTTTTTATAAACGTTTGTTTGTAGAGAGCTGTGACTTAACTTTTTTTATTTTCATTTATTAATTTATGATTTTCTATAATTCATATAAGGGGTTGTTTTCAACGTTAGATACAAAGATGTTCGGAGACGGATCCTAACAGGGTATTCGACCAAATAAGACGGCAAAAATACTATTGATGTATCTACTTTATCCAGTATATATATATATATATATATATATATAGAGGAATTATCCGTTAAATAAACTATTATTATTATTATATGAAAGATCTAGTTTAATTTTTGTTCAAAAATCGTTAGCATCAATTTATAACCCATTTGTATATTTTGAAAACGAAAAATTATATGTGTACCTGAATATTTCCCCCGTATTAATTACAATATTTTCGGGGTCCGTATTAAGGGGAATGAATCGTGACGTCGGTAGCTGGCTGCGTGGAGAAAAAGAAGAGGGAGAGCATAATATTCATCGCATCATCCGTATTGATTAATAGACGAGAGAAACGAGTTCTTCCGCGCTTCTCTTTTTATTTTAGTTATAAATGAATAATCACATTGTTTCGCCCTTCCACCGCCACCCCCTCCCCCTTCTCGTCCTCCATCCCCCCTCTAGCTCCCCGTTCGCCGAAAAAGGGTGTACTCCCGAAAGTGACTTATCGCGGATACGCGAACAATTGTTCATTGTAATAAAATTGTTGAACGCCGTATTTATTACGATGAGTTAGTATTACTCGGGGGAATCATACTATCTTTCATAATGTAAAGAACAATAAAATTATTAAATAAATAAAACGGCAACATCTCTTAATTTGTAGTTGAACATTTTATGAAATATTTCTATTGTAACGATTGCACACATGAGGTATTTTCCCAAAATAATAATAACAACGAGAATGTATTTAGCACTTTTGTTACATATACAAAATTTAATAAAAATTAACTAAGAATAAGGACGAAATTCAACCTTGAATTTGTTTCTGGAGATACGTTGAATTATCAAAACATCTTAAGATTTTAAATTCCTGTAAATAACCTAAAATATTCACCCATTAGTCTAATATACTGATACATTTGTTTTGTTTTCATTCACCCATTTGGAAGTTATGATTTTTTTTTTGGAAATGTCAATTTCTCCAAAAATATTTAAATATTTCAAAAATTATTAGGTTTAGGCACATGAATATGTTATAAAAGTAAACTTTATTTTTGATGTAGAATCTGCAAAAAATATATATATATATATAAAATATGGGGTATGTCCCATAAAAGCATGGCGTATCATAGCTATATTTTTTTCTATGGAATACCCCATATTTTATATTTTTTCAGATTCTACATCAAAAATAAATCTTCAGAAATGGGTCGATTTTATTGCAAGCAATTTGCAGATGGAAATTCGGTCCATTCGGTTTCTTTGCGTCAACTCGTGTGATGCGGGATGATTTTTCGTAATATCAAGATGCGCTTTAATGAAAGGGTTGAACGAAGCAAGACTTTCAAGATTCCAAGATAATTAATCATTTTGTCAAACAAAAACTGCTGCACTGACTCCTGTGTAATAAACGTTCACGACATAGCCGATCATGATATGATATACTGCAAGTTATTTTTCAATAATAAACTATCTGTAAACATAGTAAAATACAGAAAGTTTAATAACATTGACTTATATATATTTAAATCTGACCTTGAACTGATTAAAATTGAAAACTTAATTTACTTTCGAAACATACACGACAAAATTAAATATTTTAACTACAGCCTCTTACACCTATTTGACATACATGCACCTTTGATATCTTCAAGAGTAACTAAAAAGAAAGCTCCCTGGTTAACTGAAACCCTTAAAAATATGATGAAAATACTAAACAATAGCTACAGTAAATTTAGAACAACTAAAGACCCAAATGATTTTGCCTACTATAAACATTTACGAAACGTCGTCAATTCTGCCGTTACTCATGAAAAAAAAAGCCTATTTCGAGCATATCATCATTACTAACCGGAAAAATATGTGGTCTTGTCTCAAAATTAATGATATAATTATAAAAAAACGAACAGTCATTCCAAATAATTTAAAGGACGTGGATGGATACAACAACTACCTCACTAGTTCTGTAAAAAGTAAATCGAACGACTCCCTTGTTACCTTTTACTCTCAAAATGTCCACCCTAAAGTAACAAGTAATTTTACGTTAAAACTAGTATCTAAGGAGACCATTGAGGATAAAACCAAGGCTACTGGTTCTGATGATATAAACATTAACATGATTAGATTTTGCTGCCCTTACGTTATTCCGTATATAACACATATAGTTAACTGCTGTATTGAGCAATCGGTCTTTCCGACTATATGGAAACACGGTCAAATTTTACCCATTCCTAAAATAGCTGCTCCTAAGAGTTTTAAAGATCTTCGACCCATTTGCATTCTACCGACTCTATCAAAGATTTTAGAGCGGGTAGTAAAAAATCAACTTCTGGAGTTTCTTGAGGAACACCAGCTTCTCCCTGCTACACAGTCTGGTTTTAGACCAAATTATAGTTGTACAACTGCCTTACTTAATGCCACAGACGATATAATTTCTGCAACAGATAATGGTTTACTAACATCTATCGTACTGTTGGACTATAGTCAGGCCTTTGACACTATTAATCACGATATCCTTTTAGAAAAACTCCACTACATAGGACTTGATAATTCAGCTATAAATCTGATCAGCTGTTTTTTAGCAGTGTGAAAGCTGGTGTTCCTCAGGGGTCCATCTTAGGGCCAGTCTTATTCTGCATCTACACCTCTTCTTTAACTTCTGTTTTAAATCACTGCTCCGTAAATGTATACGCCGACGACACACAACTATTACACACTTTCCATATTAATGATATTTCCACCGCAAACCTCAACATTAACTCCGATATCAGTAAGTTGGTCGAAACATCTCTTAGTCATTCACTTTTAATAAATCCATCAAAGTCATCAGCTATGCTTTTTGGTCCAAAGAGACTTATAGGAATAGCTAAATCACAATTTGAAATAAAAAGTAGGTGATGTAGTACTCCCTTTTGTGGATTCTGTCCGAAACCTAGGTCTTGTGATCGATGATAAGCTACGGTTCCAATTACACATTAATAGATGCATATCTCGTGCATATATCAATTTAAAAATGATTTTTTCTAACCGTAATGTGTTATCCCAAAAAACTAAGCTACTGCTATGCGACACTCTGGTACTTAGCCACTTCAACTTTGCAGATGATGTATAGATCGCAACAGCAAAACTCATACAGAAGGTTCAGAATGCCTGTATTAGGTTAATTTTTGGTATACGTAAATTTGATCACATCTCGGGTAAACTTGAAGATCTCAACTGGCTAAATATGGCTGAGCGCCGACTCTTGCATTGTTGTGTAATATATAAGAAAATTGTTGAGAAACGCGTACCTCCCTATCTCTATAATAAGATAGTGTATCGATCAGATGTTCACAATATAAATTTGAGGTTTAGGGGAATTATCTCACCTCCTATTTTCAAAACCACCTTTTTTAAGAGATCTTTCACACATAACATTTATAATAAAATCCTCTCTAACCTCAAACAATTATCACCCTTCATTTTTAAAAAAAAGCCATTGCTCGACAAATTAAATCTAAAAAACTATGTGTATGATCAGTGAAGCTTGGTTTTTGATCTTACTTGAATTTGTATATTCTTGGTTTATTTTATTGGCGAATCTTTAATTATTATTTAAATTTAATAATACAACTATGTACTCCTGTAAGATATACATTATTATTATTTACATTACATCGTAATCGCCTACTGTACGCCCTCCTAATGCTTCCTCCCTTTAGGGTATCTGAACCATGTGAACGTGAAGACATTGTTCAGATACCCTAAAGGGAGGGAGCATTAGGGGCCTAATGAGGCTTATTGCATGCCTGTGCTAAGAGCGCACCTCACACAAAACCGTAATCGTAACCTGTACCTTCACGTCGAAAATTCCTTATATGTTCCACTTGTTTCATTGATTGAATCTTTTGAATGATTCTTTGACATTTCATGGATAGTCATTCACTTAGTTGGTTTTCACTTGTTGAACTGCTCAATACCCTCATGATGATTTAATCGAGATAAGAGCAAACAGCATATACAGATTTCTTTGCTTTTTAGAAAAACAAGACACAATCGAGTAACTTCTTTGCACATACCTTATATTTAATAACAACAAACAAAAGACATAGAAATTAAATGCAAAGGGAATATAATTACTCAGGCAAAGGATGTAGACTACCTAGGAATAAAGATCCAAGAAAAACTCAAATGGAACAAACATATCGATAAACTAAAAAAGAACAATGCAAAAACCATAGCGGCAATCAACAAAATAAAAAAACTACATTCCTTTCAGTGCAAAGAAACAGATCTACCATGTCCTCTTTACGTCGAAAAATAACTACCTATGCAACATATGGGGAAACACAACCAAGAAAAATATAAAAATAATACAAACCCAGCAAAATGAAATATTAAAAACACTTTATAACATGAACAGAAGAACTAACACCGATTCACTATACAAAGAAACACAAGAACTAAATATTGAAAATATGATAACACTTAACAACATACTATTAATATACAAAATAAAAAATAAATTAATTAAAACAGACATTAAGTTGAAAATTAATAAAGAAATACATACATATAAAACGGGAAGAAGATCAAATATAAGAAATGAAAAATTCAGAACTCGACAGTATACACATTCCTTAGCCAGGGACACTATATAAAAATACAACAACCTGCAAGGATATATACGGACACTAAAATATCAAGCTTTTAAATTCAAAATTAAAAAACCTTTTAATATATAACAAGATTAAGTAAAGGAGCTTACTAAATGGAAAACCCATATATTCCCCATTACCGTTAGCCCGAGATGGGACGGATACCGTGCCAAAATTCCCGAGGTGAGGACAGGGGAAAGACAGGGAGAAGAAAGGATCTATATTATATGTATTATAATGTATATATATATATATATTGTACTATATGTGATTTACATTTTGTGGTAATAAAGAAACTATTAACTTCTTTACCATACACCAGAATACTTTAGAACATTAATTTTGTGATGTGGCTTCAGAATATCGCATTATTTCTACTTCTTCATCGCAATCGCTTGAACTTCCTTCACTTCCTTTATGAACACCAAAAATAAATTCGACTTGTTTACAATAAGTGGTTTCACTTACGCGATGATTATTTGATATTTCATGGATAGCCATTCGCTCAGATGCTTCCCACTTGTTGAACCCGCTACTCGAAACTCGAATGATGACATTGAATATGCTGTTTGCTCTTTTGGTGGAGAGATTACTTTATTATATATTGTTTTTTTACCAACAAAGTTATCTTTATATGCTGTTATATGCATATTTTCTAAATAAAGAGCAAACAGCATATAAAGATAACTTTGCTGGTAAGAAAACAAGATATAATAAAGTAATGTCTCACTGTCCTCGTTTGTGCTAAAAACACTTGAAAGGATAGTCGAAAGCTACATCAGAAGAACTACCCTCATTGAAAGACCACTCTAACTGACACAGCACGCCTATACCAAGGGTAGATCTACGGAATCCGCCCTACTAAACGTAGTGAACAGGATCGAGAGAACCATGGACAGACAGGAGATGGCACTAGGAGTTTTCGTGGACATTGAAGGGGCTTTCGATAAAACCACTACAACGAAGATAGGGTAGGCTCTCGTTCTCAGAGGCATCTCTACCGGAATACGTGAGTGGATAGGAAGCCTATTGATAAACAGAAACATAACAGTATTATCGGAGCAGGATAAAATCCAATGCAATATTAACAGAGGCTGTCCACAAGGAGGGGTACTTTCACCTCTTCTCTGGAACCTAGTTCTGGATAGCCTACTGCAAACGTTGCACAACAACGATTTTCACCAAGGCATCTCAGCATAATGAGATAGAGGTATCCTGAGTTAAAGGACACAGATATGACGGGGACAACAGAAGGGCTGACATGCTGGCGAAGGCGGCGGCGAAACTGAACATTCAGTCCTCAGAGCCGCTAGCACCCATTCCTCCTGCGACCCTCATTAAGCTAGTCCAAAAAAGAATGACGGAAAAATTCAGAGAAAAATGGGACGACGCAACTGACTGCGCCTTTGCAAAGGAAGCACTTCAGTACCCGAGCAAGTCTGCGACGAGCAGATATCTCAGATTAGGCAGGACAAACCTAAGGAGGATAACAGCTATCCTCACAGGACACCAGACTGTCGAGGGTGCGGGGAGGAAGACGAAACAGCCAGGCACTTACTTATAGTGTCCGGCGACCTGCGAGATAAGGGAAGCTACCATGGGTGAGAGATGGCCTACATAAGTGACCTGCCCGCCTCTGTGATACTGGATTACCTCCATGGGACAGTCTGGTTGTAGCAGAGGAGGGCGGGCCTGTAATGAAGGGAGGCTAGGGGCCTTTTTGGCCTATGCACAGTGCTTACAGCACACCTTCACACATACATACATACATACATAAAGTAATCTCTCCACCAGAAGAGCAAACAGCGTATTCTATTTTTTGCTGGTGAAAAAAGAGTACAGAATCGATTCAGCTCTTCATCATGCGATAGTGTCCTTTTGAGCCATGCTCTATTCATTTTTGTATTCTTTACCATTCAGAAGAAAAAAAAAACATGAAATTTAATAGAATTATTTCCAATTTAAGTGGATCTTTCACTTTTACTTTCACTCTTCTGTCTGCCATATCCTAGATATGAGTGTAATTTATTCATTAATTCCTTGTCTTATATTGTTAATCATTAATTGCCACAAAAAAAGGATTTTTTTTTCTTATAGACATGAAATAGTTCGACCCCCGGTATTGTCAAATTGCAAAATTCGACTTTACTTACGTTGTGTTGTTTATCGTAGTAACCCATGGCCTTGTCTGTGTCAATATGTATTATCAATACTCACTGTGTCGTTATTTCTTTCTGAAAAGGTGATGTGGGCAGTAAATAAAACTGAAGAAGTTAGCTTAACGTATGCAGCGTATATTAAAAAAATCGTATTATATTTAAATATTACATTTACAATTTTCTCACTCTTTTGTTCTTTCCCAACTTTACCTTTATTTATAAGCTAGGTGCATGATAATTTATTATTTTATATATACAAATATCTTATGAGACAATATGACAACAAAATTTTACAAAATTTATTTTAACAATATGTACAATTGTGTTAGTAGTCTGTCATAGGCTAACGACCATAAGTCTTTCTGTCCAATCTTCCATTCTATTTATTTAATTTTTATTTCTTCTTTCGAATCTCTAATTTATATCTCTTAATATTTTTCATTTCATTCCTTCTGCCCTCTTCTTTTCCAAATTAAATGTAAAATCAACAAATTACATCGAAATTGGCTTCGACACTAATCATTCCCATATTTAAACCGTAAATGTATTCGATGCAGAAAATCCGCAAGGCGTATCATAATCAAAAAAGGGCCAACTCTCGCCCGCCCCGTGTTTCCATGGCCACCTAAAAATACCTTTTTCGGCGTTGGTTATTTCAATCAAGCCGTCCTGCGTAGTCTGTATATTATATATGATTCCATGCGTTTCCTTTTATGTAATCGGAAAATTTATACACTGATGGAAGGAAAGGGAACGGGAAAGGGAAGAGAGGGCCGGATTCAAAGGAATTTTTCAAAAGGGCGCATTTCCAAAAAGCAAACTTCTCCCCACCCCGGGGGGGTCCCTTTCTCCATCTAGCTACTTATTAAAATATTCATTATCTCTCAATACAAAAGTGCGCGATTTAATTAGGGTAGGGGAGAGTTCGATTTTGGGGCCCGTGTTTATTTGTGTTTCGCGGAGGAGGACGGGAACGGAGCCACTGCTCCAGATATTTGGTTCAATGGTCTAATTAAAAACATCCCGTACAAAGAGACGGGGAAGTAATGTTTATTAAACGAATTGATCATTTATTCATTAGTTTATTCCTGGAACGGAACGTTTACTGTTGAATCAAAAACATATTATATCTTCGATCCGTATTTATTATTATTAATTTCATTCTATAAGTTTATTGCTTATTTGACACACATCGTCGATTTCCTATTTATTTTTCATGAATTTACAGATATATATTTACACAAGGCAGAAAGACCGATGGTCGATAGCCATTTTCTGAGCCTTAACTAGAGGTTTCTGATTGTAATGTAATTTAACGTATTTATCAGAAATAAAGATTTTCTATATATATATATATATTTACACATTAATTATATAGTACAAAATTAATGACCAATTCATTAATTACATACTATACAGAGAGCTTTTTTTATCAGTATACATTTCCCCTATGTATACTTGCAAAATACGCGAGTCAAATGCATTAATGTATGTGTATTTAGTTGCCTATAACACGCAACTGAACACACATATGCCAAATAGTCAACTAAACATACACACATTAATCGGTTCAATGCCTTTGACTCACGTTTTTTGCAGGTATACACTTCCCCTAATGTATACTGATAAAAAAAAACCTCTGTGTATATCAATCTAAATAGAAAAGAGTAAATGTGGAAATTATTTCTTAATTATTTTCAAATAATTTTTATTTAATTTATATATCAATCTTTGACAGATCAACAAAAGGCCTTTCAGTCCTATTTCCTATATTTTTTTATGGATTTCATTTTTTTTTTCTATGTATTAACGCATTCTTTTCAAATATTCTCTTCTATACCTTGGGAAAAAAAAATGCAGCCAGGCAGAGTCTTTGATGAAATATTTATCTTCAAGTTCAGAGAGTTGTATTCTATTCGTTTGTAAATAATAATCCCTCTTCAAAAAAAATATGCGCACACTGTAAAGAATACAACGCAAAGAAAAACCGTGTTTGTAAACTTTCCGGTATTATTATTATTCTTACATAGGGGGGAGTTTTTGTGGATGTTAGAGATAAAAGAATAAATTATGAAATTAATAAAAATATAAAGAATTTTCTAGTATTAAGTAATTTACATGGGAAATAGTAGCATATACCGCTGGTCAAAAAGGATATTTTTTTTTTCAATTTAATTGCATAACTTATTATTATAAGTACCTTGATCCTCATAATAATAATAATAACTCGCAGAACGTAAAGATAAATTTGACGAGTTCGAAGAACCTTTAATTGCACTTCCGTTTAATTATTATTCCTATTATTAATACTAATAAAAAAATACAATACTTTTAGAAAGCGCAATCTTTAATAATAATAAATAGAAGCACTGTATGGGAGTTGATATCACAGGTCGCTGTGGTGTAGTTGGTAGCGCACCCGACCGGCAATCGAGGGACGTGGGTTCAAAACCCATCAGAGATGTTTCTTTTCCACTTTATATTTAATTGAATTTAAATTTTACCTCATTGAAAATTTCTACAATTCATAGATTTAAATATAATTTAAAAGGAATAACAATTTAGTTTAATTAATATTTATTAATTAAACTAAATTGTTATTGTTATAATATAGAGTTGTGAATTTCCGGGCTATTAGGCCGTGGTCTGTTGGAGTTTAATCCAAACGTTTCACTGAAAATTGCGGTCGGCATCTTCAGTGGCTGTGTATGAACTCTTCGATGTCTCCTCGCCAATGGTGCCTTGTTTTTTTTTGTTATTCCTCTAGATAAAATGTTTCGCCTATTCTATCATCTCGGGTGGGTGATTTTTCTTCCATGGTGATGAAACATTCCCCCCCCCCCCAGGAAAAGCGGCCATCTGCCGCGGAGTCCCCTACATCGAAATATTTTTCATCACTGAATGCAGATGGTGGTGGCCATCTTCATGTCTTCATCGAAAAGATCTTGATTTTATCTTGTCTTCCT
Organism: Philonthus spinipes; assembly: GCA_963082785.1. NCBI lineage: Eukaryota > Metazoa > Arthropoda > Insecta > Coleoptera > Staphylinidae > Philonthus > Philonthus spinipes. The sequence continues at coordinate 19,876,712 of OY720314.1, read as the reverse complement.
CGAAAAGATCTTGATTTTTTTTTGTCTTCATCGAAAATATCTTGATTTTTCATTACTGAGGGAGGTGATGGTGGTGGTCATCTTGTCTGCGCCAAAAAATGAACTTGTCTCGATCGCAAACGATTCTACTAGGTGGCCCAAAAGAATTCACCCTATTGGAAGATGCTCTTATTTTTGCAAATGGCCGCCAATGTCAAATGTGTTCTGATATTTGTGGACTAGACAGATGCAGAATACAAGTGAACAAGCCATGGAGCGATACACTCCCCAAGAACGCGGAATAATCGTGTCTATTTTTTTGCGTCTGTGGCGAATTCCGTCGCCGATTCCGCGGTCGTCCGACACCGACTGCGCAAACATTGCGCCGTTTGGCCACCAACCTTGAAGAGTATGGGATCACACGAGATGTTGCCAGGAGTGGCCGGCCCCGAAGAGCCCGTTCTGCTGAGAATATCGCCGCTGTTGCCGAAGATGTCGAGCTGTCGCCGGAAATATCGTGCCTCGCAATTAACCATCAGTCGGTCGTCCCTAAAGCGAATTTTGGTCAAAGACCTGTGCATGTTCCCCTACAAAATCCAGTCCGTGCATCAGCTGCTGCCCGTCGACCGCCAAACGCGTGTAACCTAATCCCAAGGCATCCTCAATCTCGAGGACGAAGTAGACGATTTTTCGACCAAAATTATAATGAGCGATGAGGCTCATTTCCACCTCAGCGGGTATGTGAACAAGAAAAACTATCGCTTCTGGCGCACCGAAAATCCATTACACCCGCTCAAAGTGACTGCATGGTGCGCTGTTCATTCACGCTTGAGAAGTCATCGGACCTTTTTTTTTTGAGAACGCCGCTGGTCAAACGACTACAGTGGACGGTGTGCGCTATAGGGCCATGTTAACCGAGTTTTTTCTGCCGCAATTGGACGAATTAGGACTGTGGTTCCAACAGGACGGAGCAACGGCACACACTGCGCGAGCCACAATGGATATTGTGAAGGCGGCGTTCCCGGGTCGCCTCATCTCTCGTTTTGGCGATTTGCACTGGCCCGCAAGATCGCCCGATTTAATCGTTCCAGATTTTTTTTTGAAGTCCCGTGTTTACGTGAACAAGCCCGGGACCCTGGAAGCCCTCAAGGACAACATTCGACACGAGTGCGAGAATCTGTCGCCCGAAGTGATGAAAAATGCCATAAAACGAGCCCATATGGCAATCAATTGTGACGGCGCCATTTTGTCCGATATCATCTTCTCGACTTGACCAAAAATTCTAAAGGTTTAAATAAACATAATCAAAAAACAGAATCGAAGTTTTTTTTATTTAGAAAAAAAAAGAGAGCCAAACAACATCTGATGACTTCTTTTGGCCCACCTTGTAGAAGCTCGTTGTTGATTTATTTTCCCGTCGAGTCTTTTCAGAACCACGGCAGCCCTCCGTCGTCACCCGAAGCAAGACACCTCCTGAGTCAGCACATCTTGCTGGTCGCACTAGAGATGTCTGTCGTTCGAAGACCAGAGATTGATTGGAACCATTGTTATTATACGCTGCTTGGTGGGAGGGGGTTGGGGCTGCAGAAGTGGGCGTGTCGCGTTTTCGGCAATCTATAATAGCACTATTTGAGCATGGTTTGGGAACTACATATTTCCAGTGGAACCAGCAGTTCTACGAACTATTGGATGGAATGGCAATAGAAACTCCAATCAATCCGTAAAGAGCCAACTTTTACATGAAGCATTTCGAACAAGGAGCACTCAAAACAAACCCAAAATACTAGTACCGCTATGTGGGTGACACCTTCGTGGTATGAGTATACAGGAGAGATCTTCTGATACAGTTCCAACAACACGTCAATTCCTTAATCCAGAAGATACAATTCACAATGGAAATAGAAGAGACGTCCCTTCGTCGACGTCTTAGTCATTAGGAATCCAGACGGAACGCTTGGACATATGAGGTCCGGCTATTAAATAACGAGACCGGATACAAAAAAAGGTATTTATTATAAAAATTACAGATCCAACGAATGTTCCCCTTCAATATACTCCCCTTTCCTCTGCACACACCGAAGCATTCGTTTTTTTCCACTGTTGGAAACAGTGCAGGAAGTCCTTTTTTATGAGGGCTTTGAGTAGATCTGTCGTTTTTTGCTTCACCTCCTCCATTGATCCAAAACGCGTTCCTTTTATGGCCGACTTGATTCTGGGAAATAGGTAGAAGTCGTAGGGCGCTAAATCTGGCGAATACGGAGCATGTTCAAGCACTACGATCAGCTAAAAAACACTTTACAGACAGCGCGTTGTGAGCAGGTGCGTTGTCTTGATGCAAGATCCACGACTTGTCTTTCTATAACTGCGGCCGTCTCCTACGAACTCACTCTCGCAGTGTTGCCAGAACTTGCAAATAATAAGTTTGGTTCACAGTTTAACCCTCTTGAACCCATTCAGTCATCACGGCGCCGTTAATGTCGAAGAAAACGATGAGCATTGCTTTGAATTTGGATATCGACATCCTTGCTTTTTTCATTATTGCGGCTTAGTTTCAACATCATACTGAAAAATTCAAGTTTCGTCGCATGTGATGACCTTTTCCAACAATCCAGGCTCTTCCATTAACCTTTCAAGAACATCTGAGCAGATCTGGTGGCGGACAAGTTTTTGTTCTGGGGTCAAGTTTTTCGGTACCAACTTCGCACAGACTTTTTTCGTGTTGAGTTCATGGTGTAAAATTCTTCTGACTGTTTCTTTATCGGCGTTTACTGTCTCAGCAATCATCCTAATGCTCGTACGACGATATCCACGCACAATTTGATTGATTTTTTGTCACGGTTTCTGGAGTTGAAACAGCGACAGGTCGGCCTGGACGTTGATCATCTTCAGTGCTCTCTCGGCCTTCAGAAAATCGTTTACACCATTCGAAAACACGCGTACGAGATAGAGTATTCTCACCGTAAGCCTCCTTCAACAATTTGTAGCACTCATTTTATAAAAAAATTCAGATTGATACGTGACTCATATTTTTTATCTCACATTTTATGCGACGCGAGAAAAAAAACACGTTGGCTTCAAAACATAATAGCATAAATACTACTCAACGCACATAAACCTCATTTCGCACTGGAATAGAAGACATTTCAAGGTTTCAAACGATGTGTTCGTTTCCCCCTCTACAGTTCTGGTACGCGTTCTGCGCGCGTAGTCTCGTTATATAATAGCCGGAATCGTACGGTCCACTCTGTTACCTATAAAGTGATTCCAATCATCATCCACGGCAAAAACAAGAACTTGAAACGCTGGTTAACCCTATTAAGAGGATATACGAGCCAGCACATTACAACAATGAAATAGAACATCTCTCTTTCGCTCTGAGGATATTGGCAGGGCAACAACGAAAAAGACACGATCAGGTCGATGGTTAAGGCATTTTTACCAATCATCCGCAATGTAACGGACAGAATCACCAAACTGCTGGAATCCAAAGAGGTAACTTCCATCTTGAATCCTACACAAAAGTTATCCTATAATCACCTATAAGGATACATTTTTTTTTATTCAATAGGTTCGCTAGGTTCCATTAGTGAGGCTATTGAATCTAAATCATCATATGGAAGATCAGGAGGAACATAAATTACACCGACAAAAAATTCGAAAATATTCAAGCGCAAGCTAAAAGAACTGCTTATTGAGAGAGCGTATTATTCGGTCGCGGAATTTCTGCAGGATTTTATTTAAATCATTTATTGTTCGACATATTAAAATATGAGAAATAAAATGAGCTGTTTTTTTTTTGTATTTTAATGTGTATTATTATTATTATATAATTATTATTTTTATTTTTAGTTTTAACTAACTATGTATTTTATAGCTTATAATTTTGTATGACAAATGCAACACTTGTGAAAATTGTACAAGTCTTTGCTTTGCTTTATAAATAAATAAATAAATATATATATAGGTATATCATCTTTATTGTCGAATTTACATTAAGTATAATACAGTACAACACATTTTATATAATATCTATATTATTTATTAAAAAATGTTGCTAGATTTCAAAACAAAAAAGATTCACGATATATGATGATGATTATTTTTTAAAATAATTCTCTTTAAAGGGATTTTTTTTGTATATAAAACCTACATATCTTAAACAGGGAAAATCCTGTTCAGTATTTTATTCTTTCCTTTTTTTCGTTGTGGAATGTGTTGAAGGAATAAACATATACGACACATTTCCTTTTTCCGGTGTGTTAGTGTGTTGGTGTGCTGGCGCGTAGGCGGACGGGACGGGACGGATACCTGTTGTGTGTGTTTTCGGGAATTCGGGAAGACGTTCCCGCGCCGCAGACGAAACCGCGATAATTGGGCAAAAACGGCGGGCGCGGGGCGGTTGGAGGCGGCGGAGGAAAAGGGGGGAATTCCCGGGCGCTAATAAAAGTGTGCGTAGCTAGTAGCTACTAGGCACTGATGATAGAAAGGCCGCGCGCCCCTCCCCGCCGCCTCCCCAACCACCCCGCGCGCGGGCGGTGTGTTAAAAAGTTCGATCAATATGAATATGCTTTAAAATGTGGATTTTATTTCAACAGGCTGCCGCCATCCCCTCTTCTTTTTCTCGTTTCATCTCGCTCTGTTACTACACGCGGAGGAGAAGGGGAGCACTTCCGCCCCGGCCCCGGGACTTCCCGCAGTTTACATTTTACCCCCGCGACCCCTTCCTGCACAATGTCGAAGCCTACCCCGCTAACTAACCCACCGAAACCCCCACCAACCAAAAATTCCCCTATTTTATATATATATATATATACACAGGATGAATTACTTTATCAAGATGAGGGGGTATGGCCTTCCCCTTACCCTCTTTACCCCTCTTGTTACAAAATCCAACAATCCGAAAACTAGGAATTATATTTATATCAAAAAATTAAATTATCAACTTATTAAAAGAATAAAAAAGAAAATAATCACTTTCTTTCCATATGCTCTGCAATTAAGTACAAATTATTATTAAATATTAAGTACAAATATCCATTGAAACAACCCTCTTGCCAATCCTCTAAAAATTTCTTTTTGATGTACTCTTTTATGTCATCAGGTCTCATCTACGTCGTCCGATTCCGCTGCCTGACGAGACGAAGCTGCTCATTCCTTTCGATTCCTACATGGTCCGAAGTCCAGAAGAAAACGATTGTCTTTCGCATCCGGGACATTTCAAAAATCGAGGATTTAATGAGCTGGACCAGCGGATCGACAGAGTATAGTGAGACACTATAGTCTGGATGGCACTTAGAGAGTCGGTACAAATACGGAATGAGCTATGGTGGTTATGCATTAAACAGAAGTGAAAAGCTTGATAAATCGCATAGAGCTCAGCTATGGACACGCTGGCGTACTCGTGTAGTGACCATGAATGTGGGATGCCATCAGTAATAATAGCAGAGCCCACACCGTGATCAGATCTGTGTACAACCGCGGAGAGTCTGGGTATTCTGCGATAATTTGATGGAACCGCCCCCTGAGGATATGGGGGCTACAATCGCATTTCTTTTCTAAGGTCAGATCCAGTCGGCACCTAACCTTTGGTAAGAGCCAAGGTAGTACCTCTAGGAATCCGACCTCGAATACCCTTGGAAGACTTATGTCGAGATTCTCCATCAGCTATTCCGCTCGCACGCACACCGGCCTACTGACCACGGAACACTAAGGAAGCGACATCCCATGTAACGCTTTTTGGTCGCCCTCTGGATTGTGCTTCTTTAACTAGCACTAACACTAACGTATATATTATGTTGGTGTTCGTGTAGGTGTGTGGATGTGTTGGTGAAAAAACAGAAATCTGTAATGTGAAATTTACTCACACATAGACACAAGTTAGTGTGTGCGATAACACATGCATACACACACACACACACACACACACACACACACACACACACACACACACACACACACACACATTACTCACATACATACTGTGTGTGTGTATGTGCGCAAATGAATATATTCCTTATTTTCAATAATTCGTTTTGTTGAACTTTATTAATTAATACAATCAATACTTACCTTTATTTTGTATTTATTCATTAATTATAAGTACAAAGAGGGAGAAATAAAATTAAGACAAAATAGAATGTGGGATATCAAAATTATTTATTAACAATAAACATAAAATAACACAAAAAAAAAAACATCACCAGAATACAATAATTACAAATACTAATAGCTAACAAATAATCTATTACTCACAAATTGTGAAACACTTAAAACACGTATTAAAAGATAACCTAACCTAGATATGTAAATAATAGTGATTATTAAAATTACTTAAATATACCAAACTATAACTAACCAAATACATATAATTATCTATCAATTAATAGTAAATCTAATTACTGAACTTATTAACAGCTTACCGAGTTCCTATTATTCACAAATTGTGAAAATTAAGAAAAAGCGTGCCTACTCTCAAAGCAAACAAAGGAAAAGTAAAATTGTCCGAAAACGGAATAAATAGCGTCACGGAACACGTTTCATGGAATAAAACGTGCCTAGATACGCGCCAGATTCCATAGAAAAGCCGTCATCAGCGCCGCCTAGCCCGAGCTCCCTTAACTGTTTCCAAAAAATTAAACTCCCATAAGCGTGTCACCCCCCTACTACTGACGGTAGGTCTTGAAGCATATTTTCTCGGCTGCCTGTTACTGTTATAAAATATCGTCGATTTACGTGATGCCGCCTCGCATGCATAGCCGCGGCGTAAGACAATACGAAACGGTTGCGGCGCGCAGCAGACATTCGGTGTGGGACTAGTCCTGAATGCTCCTGTGGCGAATCTAATACCGGCATAGTGAACAGGATCTAGGGCTTTTAACCATGACTTGCGAGCCGAAGAGTACGCTGCGCAGCTATAGTCTACTCTGGACAAAACCAGAGCGTTATATAGTCGCAGCAGCACTTCCCTTCCAGCTCCTCAGTTAATGCTGGCCAAACATTTAATCACGTGCAACGCATTACGTGAACTTTGAACCAGCTCTTCTATATGGACTCGATAGGAAAGAGTCCCATCGAACCTAAGCCCGGATACTTTCCACTATCCCTGAGAAATAAATTGGGGTCTCGATGAGGACGTCTGAGTCGACAGAAGTGAGGTTTTCGTTTCAGAAAAAAAAAAACAAACGAAAACCTCTCGACTCGGCATCACTGCTCACCTTGTCGATGATCGATTGAAGCTGACGATTAATGGCGGGGATGGTTTCTCCCGCCATATATATAACGAGGCCATCGACATATAAACATTTCTTTGCAGGGGATTTTACTGATGAAGCGATTACATTTACAGCGATTGCGAATAACGTAACACTAATGGTTGAGCCTTGGGGAATTCCGTTTTCCAGCACAAACTGTGCGGATTCGGTATCCCTAACTCTGATTTTGAACGAACGATCAGACATAAACGATTTTATAAATATGGGTAGACGACCCCTTAGTCCTCATTCATGTAACCTCCAAGTCATGTCATACGCTTTCTAAAGATCAAATAACACCGCGACGAGGTGCTTTTTGTCCAGGAAGGCATCTTGAATGGAGTTCTCCAATTTGTTATCTACAGTTGACCATTTAGTCCACAATGGTCAACTGTAGATAAAAATTTTCGGAAACCGGCCTGGTACCGTGCTATTAGACCGTTGGACCAGGCCATTTTCTCTAGAACCTTACCGAAACAGCTAGTTAACGAAATTGGTCGGTAACTATTGGCGTTTGTGGGATCCCTGGTTTACGAAGAAGCAATATGATGGCTGTTTTCCAATTATTGGGGTAACTGCCCCATTCCCATATCAAGTTATAAATCTCCAACAAATATTCCCTCACGCATGAGGGAAGTTGTCGGATAATTTGATATGGGATGCCATCTGGACGTGGAACTTTTGACTGGCCCATTGAACTAATTGCCTCTTTAACTTCTTACTTTGTATATTGTAAGTTATAAAATAGAGAATCCCGCGTGGAGAAGTCTAGAGGAACTTCTCGTTCACCCTTGTCTCTCAGGAAAATATCTGGATAATTTAGGGAGCTACTTGCGAAGCAGAATTGTGATGCTATTGCAACCGCGATCTCTTTTCTATCGGCAAATTTTTAAATAAAATTGAAATATATTAGCTAGCGAGCTAATAAATAAATCTCAAATTTTTAAATAAAATTGAAACGCAAGCTCGCTAGCTATAAATATATTAGCTAGCGAGCTAATAAATAAATAATGTTTCACATTGCAGCGTAAAACATTGCCACCATCTTTATAAATATAAAATTATTATTAATTGTTGTTTTTTAAATGTGTTTTTTCCACTTTGGGATGACTTAATTCTCTTTAATATGAATCTTTTAAATTAATACTCAAGTCTTACCACTAAATTTACCAACTTTATGGAAACTTACAGACTGCATCAGATCATAGAAGAACTGACAAGAATTAGTGCCGCTATATTATCTCCACTTGATTAAATAATTCGATGCAAAAAATTATCGCATTCTACATCAAGATTTAATCCATTGTATGCTCGCGATTTATTCGAGAAAAAAAAACTATTCACTTTATCACATATGGTAGCTTAAATAAATTTACAAATTTCAGCTTATGTTGTAATAAATTCATTCATTTCCTGTGACCATAATGTTCTCCGCTTTTACTGTAGACCCGAGGAAACGGGTTCTAGTTCTTCAGCAACAGTTTCATTGGCGTCTTCCCCCGGAGGTGTTGGGTTGGGTATTCCGCGCTAAACGACGATACCTTGAGTATTGCCAGTATCCGAGGCATTTTGTTTCTTCTACATAAGTAAATATCAACTTTACCGTAATGTTTGTTCACTTTCCCTCTACCACTGGCTACTTGTCTTCCGGGGGTTATTGTTAAGAAATATTATTTTGTTTTACAGCAACAACAACTAAACTCGTTCCTCAGAAGCGACCCCTTGCGGCGCATGCGGGGGCAATCATGGATGAACTGAAATGATGAATTGGAAAAACACACTGACACTTTTTTATTCACAATGACAAATATAAAACATGAATTAGATATAATTAATACTCCTAAAATAAATAACCTTACCATGTGTATGTTACGTTTAACATTGATTTTTTTTTGCTTATGTATGCTGCACTGTTGCTTTTTAAAACAAAACTTCTTTTCTGCAACAAATTTTGATCTGAGAAAAATTTTATGTAAAAACAATTAATTAATTTATTTTAAAATCTTTAAATTATGTAAGGCATAGCTGTACTGACGAGGTATAGATCCCGAAACATGTATCTGCAGATGGTCTTATATTAAGTAACGTTCCTTTTGTTGTTTTTACATTCAATTTTTCTCGGATCAAAAATGTGTTGCTTTATGCAATATTTTATTGATGTGCAAATTATGTAATTCAATATCCGGCGTGGGTATTTGCCCGGGAAGTAGTTGTTTTAATGTGCATTTGTTTAACGTACTTACGTAGCGTAAGTCAAAAGTCACAGAGCTATATGTGGAAATAATTTATTGATTATTTTCAAAATAATTTTTATTTAATATGTTGAAATTAGTTTGTTAAATTTTATTACTTTAATAAAAACATAATTTATTTATCAACTCTTTCAACGTTCAATGAAACAAAAACCACGTGAGTTTTTATTTAAAATAAATATTTAATCATCAACTCCATTAATTGTATAGTTAATAGTTTTGAAAGACCGCTGGCAAAAAAAAAGAAGAAGCGATATTATATATACGGGACGTAATATTTGCGGTATTTTATGAACCTGTAAGCTTTTTTTCCATTATTGTTTTCCCACTTAGGGCCTCCTTATCCAGAAAAAGGGTCGCCGTAGTGCGTGGAGGGTGCCTTCTGCTCATGGGTAAAATATCGGGATCGGAATTTATATACTCCGGGGGTAAGAATGGGGACGCGAGAAAAGGTTAACTGTTTATCCTGCAGACAAAAAAAAAGAAGTCTTCCGCACTTTATCAATTATTGTTGAGTTAATTCACATGAATTTAAATACTGATACAAAGACGATAATTATAATTATAATAATAATATGCAATAAATGGAATGTAAATTAATTTTAATGAAAATTAAATGTTGATATAAAGAAAACACTTAACTTTTTTTATAAACTACTTTTATAAAGTTGTAAATAAAAGTGGTATATAAAAGTTAAGGGTGCGGTTTAGACGAAAGAGATAGCTATATATAAATGTTGGTAATCACTAATTCGAGTTAGCTTGCTGTTGTGATCAATGAAAAATATTGTATTATACATTAAAGTAATCTTAAAATAAGCAGGAATTTCATCAGATGAATTAAAAATTATTTTAATGTTTAGTTTGTGTAAAATAACAATTATGAAAAAACAATGAGATTTATAGCAAATTTCAAATTATATTTTTGCTAATAAAAACTTGCGCAATGAAAATTTCACTAAATTCTGCATTCAAATAACTTAGCAGAAATTTAATTTAATTTTATTTAATTTTAATTTATATACGGAATTCACCATTTTACAATTAATGTTTACAACTAAAACAATATAAATTGCATGTAATCAGAATGAATTATAAACAATAAACAACAAAAACAAAAAATCCGATACTAACATAATGATGCAAGTATTGACTTTTTCATAACGTGGGACAATGATTCTATAGCAAAGGTAGCATTAATGTTGCTTTAACAGTAAAACGTACACACACACACATACTAATAAACAAAATGTATATAATAAGCAAAGAATGTATCACGGTTGTAAATTAAAATTTAAAAATATACGTAGCTGCTAAAATTGTAAAAACAAACGCATAAAAACTGTCACGGCTAAAGCAAACATTTCACGGTTACATTTTTACAGTCATTTATAGTAGATGGTATATAAAACATCACAGATAATTTATAACTAGCATAAATATGGCACATAACAAACTAGCGTATGAAATAAATATGATATAAGACACCGTATAACCACAAACAACATTAAAGCAATATATTTAATATGTAATGATAAAACTTGTTTTCAAACAAAAATGTGACTATCAATCTTTACCGTTTACAATTTACTTGATGATATTAGATATATTAATGCGCATCAATCGGCTCTTAAACTTAGCCAGTGAAGGTGTGAACAATAAAAAATCATTACTACTAAATAGTAGGTTTGCGTAAGGCATCATACGATCTATAGGATTAAACATTCCATAGTTCGTCGAGTGCCTGGATTGAGCATTCCTTGGTATATTGAAGTTCAACATCTCCACTAGCTCCATACACTTCAGGAACCCATTTACTAATTTAAATAAAAACGAAATATCTAAAAGCTTTCTCTTTACAGCTAACGATTGTAGATTTGATCTTAACAACATTTGGGAATGACTGAAGATTGTATTAGGACCCTCCAGTTTAAACTGCATTAGCTTTAGAAAATTGCTCTGTACCATTTCAATTTGTTTAATTGCAGTAATAGTGTATGGAGCCCATACGGACGACCCATATTCTGAATGAGGTCGCACAAGTGCCAAGTACAACCTCCTTACAGTACTCGAATAAAAGTCCCCAGCAAACCTTCTAATGAAACCCAAAATTCCTAAGCTTTTATTACAAATTAGTGATATGTGTTTCGAAAAACTAAGGTTTGATGAAAAGAGAATACCCAAATCGTTTATTTCAGTAACCCTCTCTAGTTTATGATCACTATTCAAAGTTCATAGTTTTTCGCCTACAAAATGAGATAAAAACACATTTTTTCATATTTAAGTATAGCTGATTTGCTTCAAACCATGTCTCCACATTATGCAGATCCTGCTGCAATGCAAAGTGATCATTGACTGTACCTATATTTCCAAACATTTTCAAATCATCAGCGTACAGGAGAAAGTTACTAGATTTTATGACAGAACTAATATTATTTACAAACAGCGAAAACAAAATAGGTCCACAATGCGAGCCCTGGGGCACACCCGATGACACCCTAATCAGTTTTGATTTATAAGAACCAATCCGAACTAGTTGGGTCCGATCTTCGAGAAAGCTCTTAAACCAGGAAATTACATTTGTACCAATTCCCATTAGTTCAAGTTTTTGTAATAAAATTGAATGCTGTATCCTGTCAAACGCCTTGGAAAAGTCCATATAAATAGAGTTAACTTGTGACCCTTTTTCCAAGCGCATTGACAAAAAGGACTGAGACACTAAGAGGTTTGTAATAGTAGATTTCCCATGAATGAAACCATGTTGCTGGCTACCAATTGCATTTACGGACGCCCATATGAGTTATTGTGTTATTAGGTTATCTAGCATTTTGGGTAACACGGATTGGATTGAAATTCCCCTGTAATTTGATACATCAGACCTGCACCCACTTTTGAAAATTGGTACAATATAACTACACTTCCAACTATTTGGAAATGTACCAGACGAAACAGATTCCATAAATATTTTGTAGATAGGTTTGCAGAGCGTGAACGCGCATCTTTTAGAGAAATATTCGGGTATACCATCATCACCATTTGTCTTTTGACAACTTTTTACATGATCCCAAAATAATTTGGGGTTATTGTTATTAATACCTGATTCTAGGTTCTTAATATAATTTGCATACAGTGTATCCTTAAGCACTTTACTGTGCTGCCTATATATACTGAAATCATTGTAATCAAAGAGTAAACCACTACTTTTATATCTGGAGTATTTTTTGCTTTTAATGAACTAATTAATTCCTTATTGAACCATTTGGGGTATTTATTCTGTGCCAATCTTTTCATTGGTATAATATTATTAAACACATCGCACACAATATTATTGAATGTGGTGACATCTTCATTAATTGAATTATTTAGAAATACATTATCCCAGTTAATACCAACAAAGTAATAATTTATTGCATCATAATCAGCCGCTTTAAAATTAAAGACCCATTCCGTAGTATCACATAACATTTCCAAATTAATTGAGTATACACTTAAGCAGTACGGAATGTAATGACGGCTGGGAGCACAGAGCTCATCGGTGGCTTGACTTATGCATATATTAGATATATTTGAAAAAACTAAGTCCAAATACACACCTCTTGCATTAGGAATATCATATAACTGACTCAAATGATAATAGCTGAGAACATCCCCTAACAAATTCGCTTGATAAGAACTATTATTTGTACATAACGCGCCTTCATCCGACTTATCCCACACAGCATCAGGAAGATTGTAGTCTCCACAAAAAGTAAATTCACACTCTTGATGTTCTTCTCAAATTCTGTCAATCTCATCGGCATGAGAAATGTAGACAGAATTATCGGCTGAGGGTGGAACATACGTCGCTGCAATTATGAATCTGTCGCCAACCTTTACAAATAATTGCTCAATATTATTACTAGATGGAAACCAACTGACTACATAGGTTCTTTCTAACCGCAATTAGAACTCTACCACCTCGGCTTTTTATACTGTCATGGCTTGAGCGGTCAGTTCTAAAAATTACGTAATTATGAAAACCCAGTTCAGCATCAGATATATTATTATCGAGCCAGGTTTCTACAAAAATAATGACGTCATATATACACAAGTTCACATTTAACTTAAGAGCTTTAGTTTTTCCCTTTATGCCACCCACATTATGAAAATATAGATCTATTTTGTTTTCCTGGTTAATCGATTTTATTATAGTTGGATGTCCGTTGTTATATTTTATAGTCAGGTCATGTTCTCCTTGTCGCTTTCGATTTTCTAAATTATTCCTCAGTTGCTTTATATGATTTTGCTGACTTTTAGTTAAATCGTTGTTGAAAATAACACTACCAGTATCAATTGCTCGTGCTACTTTCAAAATATCAACAGCTTTCTTTTGCGATGAAAATATCACTTTTACTGAGCGGGGACGTGGACCCGGCTTGCCTATCCGTAGAATTTTCAAAGGTTCAAATTTTACTTCAGAGTCAATTAAAGAATTAAGGGACTTCTTATCCTCTTCTATTCTTATATTAATGGGGCCTGTAGATTCAGGTAAATTAAATATCATAATATTTAATTTTGGCCTATTAATTTCATTATATCTTACAATTTTATTTTCTAATTTGAACTAGTAAATTGACGTAATACACGAAAATTAACAATTTATTTTTTATTTACACTCCACTTTATACTAGGTAGATAAAAAAATGTAAATACATATTCATGTTATAAAATCCAAAAGAATGGCTCTTTTTTCAAACGATTTTTTCCATTTTACTATATAGCCATCTTTTTCTACTAAACCGCAACCTTAAGTGTTTTTTTTATATATATAAAAATTGAAAATGTATCACGAAGTGAAAACTCCTCCAAGATCCAAGAAAATTAAATGCATTCTGATTGACCGAAATATACAAGCTCAACACTACTAATTAAAACACTTGGCGTTGTCGTTATTTTTAATATATATATATTTATTAATTATATCATCGTTTGTTTGTCTGAAAGGCTTCCGGCTGATAGCCAATTCCTACAAGAACATTGTTTAAAGTTTAAATAAATTGTCAATAATGTAAAAAAAAGTTAAACCACACTTGTAAGGAATAAAGATGATGAATATATATCATTGATTGTCTGAGTAATGTAACTTTTTACGCTCCAACACTAGTACAAATAGAAATAAGTATACTTTCAGGTCACCATTTGCAAAAAAAAACAATATTTTAGGGAGGTCGCCTATGCCGCAATGCAAATAAGCATTTTCAACGAATATTATAAATTTAATTCATTAATTTCATTCCCGAAATTAACTTAAAATGAAATTCAAAAAAAAAAATGAAAAATGCGTGTACATTACAGGAAATAAATTATTCAGCAGAAATAATTTCATCGCAAACAAAATATACACGCGTGTATTTACATTCGATTTTAATTAACGTCAATAATTAATGCGTGTATTTACGGATGGATAATTAAAACCGATGCGTCCATTTATATTAACATTAACGTACTTTTATTAAACAGCCGGAAATAATTATTTAAAAATGTACAGTTGGTGGATAATATTTTGAAACCAGGACGGGATGGATTTCCAAAATGAATTATTATGAAAACCGCAGACGGAATTATGTACATTATTATTAATAATTGATATTAAAAAAAATTAAAAAAGTAAAAAGACCATTGTTTTTTTATATATAAAAACCACGTGAAGAAAAGTGTATTTTCTGTATATTACTGATAGTGACGTTGATAGTTTTATCTATACAATATTTTAAACTGTACCTACAAAAGTAGTTTTATTTATATAGCTCATTTTCTCTTAACTATAAGCCGTGGTTATCATTTAAATATTTTTTATTTGAACACAACAACTACGTTAAAGTTAGATATTTGCGTTATTTAAAACATAAAATAAAAAAAGTTATTTTACATTTAGCTACGGTACACTATAAACTGGATTCCTACTTATTACCATTAATTTCAAAGTATTAGATTTAATTGTATATTATATATATATTTCTGAATTGTTAAAATTTGCGATCCATTTTAGTCTAACTGCAGAATTATTCAGGGTGTAAAAAAATATTACTTTTATTTAATGCCTTTGCGATAGAGAATATTTTTCTAATTTAAAAAATACATAACATGCTCTATGCTTCGAAACTATAGTCACTAAAATAAAATAACAAGTTATGCAAACAAAGTGAAAAGTGTTTAATTTAATAAACTCAAAATGTATAACCAAGTGAAAGCCTTAACAATCAACAAAATACATAATTATCCATCTGGCCTTTTGTATCTCTATTGAGCAATAAAGAGTTATTATTATTTTCTAATGTTTGCAATTGAAACTAAAAAATATATATTTAAAATGAAAGAGCTCGCGACCTCACTTTTTAAGACAGCTGAATTTATTATTCAATAATATGTAATCGCTAAAAAATGATATTAATGGTTATATTAATTTATTTTGTGATTTCTAACTAGAAAAAAAAATAGACATTTATTTTAATTTTTTATAAATAAATAAATGTTCATAATATTTATTTATTTATAGTTAGAAATCATAAAATAAATTAATATAACCATTAATATGTGTTCATAATATTTATTTATTTATAAAAAATTAAAATAAATGTCTATTTTTTTTTTTTTCTAGTTAGAAATCATAAAATAAATTAAATGAAGTCACGCGATGTCTATTTAATTAATTAAAAATAATGATAATTATAAATTTCCCAACTTTAATATTTATCTTCAAGGCAGAAAGACCATTGGTCGGTAGCCAATTTCTAGGCAACACAGAACAAGATGTGTAAAAAATTATGTATTGTTTTGTATTAAAAATGTATTTATCTAGAAATAGAGATATTTGTATATGTATATAAAATTATCTTAATTTATACTAAAAAAACAGCTAATACTAGTTATTTGATTCACTTGTTTGGCAATTATAATTTGTCTTTGCATGTTAATTATTTATATAAGCGGGGATCTTACAGTAAATTTACTAATTCCTAAGTTTAATACTTCCCCCAGACTTTATATTTTTGAGGTTAGAAAAATATACCTTTTCGACTTACAATAAAAATGATAAGAGAAAAGTACGTTTTTTGCAGTTTGTATAATGTTTTAAGTTAGACAAAAATGAATCAATAGCAAGTTTGAAAAATCGGATAACAATACACAGAAAACCATTTTCGAAATTGAATTATTTTAAAATTGAAGAATATAAGAGGGTTCTAATTTATCATGGATCGCCCTGTACAGTTAACCTTTACATTTTAATATTAGTTACACGTATAAATAAAACAAGTAGCGCGAACATAATATTTAAATTATTGTCTTTTTTAGGTAAATATACGTCGGTTTTAGCATAAACGTGACTTTTAAAATATTCAATACACACTTAACACATCTTATATAAAATAGATTGTAACAAACTCAAGAATTAAATATCGATATAAAAAATTTATACCTTTATTTTGAAATATGTACGATAGATTTGATTCGACACGTAATTAAAAGACGCACTGTATATAAGTAATTAATTAAAAATTGTCAAGATTAACCGTACATAACTTAAATAAATTTTCGTATTTTATGAAATATCTTACTCTTTCTTAGTTGTACGCTGAATATAATATAGCAAATTACTTACCTTTAATTTTTCAAATGATAGCGTGTTAACTGTGTATGATCAATATGTTGATTTATCACTGAATATATTTTTATGTAAGTATTTAAGTTGTATGACTCACGGCGAAAAGAGAGAGTAAATCAATCAAATAAAAACCATGGATTCAAATCATGCTGAACATAAACGTTTTTTTTTTCTGTTTGATAGAAAAAGCACGAGATGTTACAGATTTTGATATAATTAATGGTTTTAATATTTAGAAATTGGTAGTTCATATTGTATGAAATGGGCTAATAACCCGACACTAGTCGAGAATTTAAAGGTTTTCAATCTAATCTCTGTTTTATTGGTTAATTTTTAATAATTTATTCAGATTTTAATATTTTACTGTTTAGTTAGTAACGCTCGTTTTGTTTTCATTTAGAATATTATTTGTATTGTAATTATTCGAAGAGAACAATTAAGTCTTTCAATGCGATTTTATTGCAAACGTATATTAAAGTTCATTAATTATTACCCAAAAGAATGTTAAAGCACTTAGTTAATTTAAAATAAAACACTTAATGATTTTCAACTATTTTTTGTGTATTTCACGACAATTGTTTCGCAACGTTGTTGCTTCTTCAGGTGAAGAACTTAAAATATTATAAGTTCTTCACCTGAAGAAGCAACAACGTTGCGAAACAATTGTCGTGAAATACACAAAAAAATAGTTGAAAATCATTAAGTGTTTTATTTTAAGTGATCATGGATTTTCAAAAATTAAGTGCCTCCACTATCTACGATATGACTTAATTAAGAAAAATGCAAGATTCATTTTTACTGAATACCGGTAAAAAATTGAAAAATTACCGGTAAATTTTTGAACATTTTTTGGACGATTTACCGGTAAATCGGTGTTACCGCTTACCGGTATTCCAATCCCTAGTCCTGTACTGCTAGAAAAAATAAGCAAGTCGTGCAATATACGGCCAGCTTGAGGACTGTACAAAGAATATTTAAAAAGTGTGTACATCTGAAGAGACAGATTACAGAATTACGAAAAGTTTGGTCCATTTTCTTTATGCCTTTGCGTTAAAACTGGCTTTGTTTTAACACAAATGCATAAAGAAAATAGAGTAAACTTTCCGAGAAACCACATGAATTGGGTTGACTAGCGGCAAAGGGTTATTTTTACGGACGAAAAACGATTCCGCCTGGATGGTTTTGATTGATATCTGTACTATTTCCAAGATGTGCGAAAAGAAAAATTGTCATCATAACAGAGAAGCCAGGTTAATGGTGTGGGGGACTATTTCTTCTAAGGGTGTCTTACGCCTCGAAATTTTAAATGGAATTAAAAACGCACAAAGATATAAAGACCTACTAACAAGAGTGAAACCTATCATAAATAGAACCATGGAAGGTTTACCATGGATTTTTCAAAATGATCACGCTGTGATTCACACGGCACGGGTTATTGGTACTTGGTTTGAAGTCCTAGGGTGGCCCAGCGTATCCCCCGATTTAAATATTATAGAAAATGTGTAGGGATGGCTCACGAGACGTGTATATGTTGATGGTCAACTGTATTAAAACAGTGTAGAATTATAGAATCCAATAGAGGCCATATCCCAAGAATATTTAAACTCTTTGTTTAATTTGTTACCAAATCGACTATTTGAGGTTATTCGCAACAATTGAGGCCACAGTCATTAGTAATGTTGTTAATTTAAGTTAAACAGTTTTCTGTTATCAATTATTTGTTATAATAAAACTGTTCGGATGCACAGAATGTCCACATTTTTTTGTTATTGTGATGCTATTTAGAAATTTAGAAGACGCGGCGGCTGCGCTAGAATTTTGATAGAAATGCAATTATTTAATTTTAACGCATTAATGAACTTATGATTTGATTATAATTGCCCATTTTAATGATAGTTTTATGCGCCAGTACAAGAAAGTTAGGATACTTACCCTTTATACCCTAAAAATATTTGTGTATTATCATATCTTTCTTTCTGAGACTAATCAGTTGTCACCTAAGTACTTTAAAAACAAATATCTATTAAAAAAAACTATTTCTCAGGTGAATATCCTTTCAGTTTTTGAATTACATAATGGACATTTGTTATTACCTATTGTGAAAAACTAATTTAATTATTAGTATATATATATATATACATATTACATATATATATTACAAATCAGTTAATTGATTTCTGTCTTGTTTCCCTGTGCAAAAAAAATATTCTACATTAAGATATTATTTCAGCGTTTCGCATAAATATGAAACGGAATTTTCAGCATAGTAACCGATCCCGTAGTATTCATAAAACATGTTCCCCTAAACACTGCAGGGAATAAAAAGGGGGGTTAGAAAAGAGAGCTTTTCGGCGGTGGGTGGGGGGTGGAAAGAAAGAGAAGAAGAGCGGTTGATGGAGATGGACTGAGGGAGGGGAGGGTGAGTGGGGGAAGCTGTGTTCCGCGAGCGGGGGATGAAAACGCAAAATAGAGAAGCGGAAATATGTAGAAAAGAGACACCGCGCGGCATCCCCTAGTGAAAGTCATCTAGCGAAAGGTGAAATAATACGACGATTCAATGTAATTATATTTTATTAAATATTCATATAATGCAATAAATTAAGTAAGATATTTTCTAATGGAATACATTTCTTTATTTTATACATTTAATTAATATTAGAAAAAAAAAATACAATATTTTAAATCGTCATGTTATTCATTCAATAAATCTTTATTATATGGGTTGTGGAAAATATTCTTAATTATTAATTAAAAATGTTTTCTTATGTCCTAACTAGTACAATAATGCTGGAAATGACAGTTCTAGAAACAAATTTAGTTTCTACTGTTGCGTAAATTAACATAGCAATTATTTTAAGTAAAAACAATTGATATTTGTTGACCTTTCCTAATTCCTTGCATCATTAAGGCTGCGATCCCCAATATGTTTCCGTTTTAAGGAATTAACAATGTTATACAGTCATTAAATACAGGCATATAGCTTATTTACTGAACTACATCAAATCATTTTTATTTAAAAAAAAATAATTTAATTTACAAAAGTATATTTAATCTATATTAAATATATTTGAGTATACGTGGAAAGTCTTCCTCTTAATATCCATATTTATTACATTCATAATATTATTATGTGTATGCTCCTTAGTCCTATAAAATTGTCAATGAGAACAAATTTAGTACGACGCCGTCATTTTTTATTTGGAACAGCTCTTAGTAGTTCAGACGTTTGCCGCTAGGTTGAAAAATCAAAGTTGGAATAAAATAAACACACGCATTATGTAAAAACATTTTTAATAGCAACGTTGAACATGACAAATTTAATTTATTAATTGTTAAGGCTTGTACTTTGTTATACATCGTTGCTCAAGCAAAGAAAACACCCTTTCAAACTTTCTTTTGTATAATAAAATGTTCAGCCAGTATTCATCTAGCGTATGGATAACCGATGATGGCCATTTCGCTCATCAGACTAGTGTGTTCCGTGTGCAATGCCTTGATGAAAGCGGCTGAACCGATTTTGTATTGTGGTTATATACCTGATATTAATCATAATAAATGAAAGACAACGCAAGCGCCATCTTTCGCCTAATTTCAAGTGGCATCGTCAACGATTTGGGTCTACAAGGTAGACAACAAAGAATCATTGTTTCGCCAACTAAAGGAATGCGAACTTGTCCTGTTTATGAGAACAAGAATCGTTGACGGTGCCACATGAAATTAGGCGAAAGATGGCGCTTGCGTTGTCTTTCATTTATTATGATTTCTTTTGTATAACAGAAACTTATTTAGTGATTATAGTTTCGACGTCATTTACGTGTCATTATCAAACTAACATTCAAACTAATAGTGAAACTGTTAGTTTGATAATGACAGTGACGATGAAACCGTTAGTTTGATTTAATTAACAAAAAATAATAATAAAAAAAGAAGAAAGGAATATAACCGTTTTCAATTAGTGTTAGTTTGATAATGTCGTGTTAACGACGTCGAAACTATAGTCACTAAATAAACTTCAGTAATCCAAAAGGAAGTTTGAAAGAGTGTTTTTAAGGATCTTCTGTGATATTAGGTGTAAGTTTTATATTTATTGTAGATTAGGTTTGTGTTTCTTTTAGTTTTAATTTGTACTGTCTTATTTATTTTAGTCCTCATTGTGATATTAGTTTTAAATTTACTGTAATATTAGTTATAAGTCATTAAAATGTAACTGACAACACAAAATATGTCACATTACACGCGAGACCTTCCAATGACCCTGGCAGTCGACGCCGGTGAAGTGGGAGGGGTTTTTAGTCGGTAGTTTCTCGGACAAAATCTGGGAAGAGTCCGATACAACATCCGTAAATGGATTTTCCCCTCCCACAGCACAAAAAAAAGGAATTACGAATTTTTAAAAAATATATAAACAACAATAAAATATTTAATCTTCAATTTCAATTTACTTTATTAACGGAATCTCCATTTCCAAATTACAATTATAATTACATATTAAAAATGTTATAAGAAAAGTGTGACGCTCTAAAAAGATTATAAAACATATGTATAAAAAAAAAGGCAAATTACCAATCACAAATTACGACAAAATACAAAATAAAAATGATACGCATCAAAATATTTATTTATCAATCCCAAACATTATTAAAATAAAATTCTTTTTATTTTGTTTACTATTATTTTGTTCCCCTATATTAAATTATTTTCTGTGTAAAGTATTTACGAAAAATTTTCAGATTAAAAATTTAATTTAAGTATTATAAAAAAAAAAAGTTCGATACTTGAATATATTTCTTTTTGCGTTCTATTAATACTCTTCCCGTTTCCCTTTCGCTTCCCGTTTCCATTCCATTGCATAAATAAACAAAGTGTGTATTATGTGTATTTTTTGAATAATTTAATAGTCGACGAGGCCTCTTCTTCCTCCTCAACATCCAACTTCGCCCCCCGCAGGAAAAATAAAATACAACCGGCGTCGATCGATAAAATTACAAGATGCTTTACCACCCACCGCCCACGCAGTCTCGAGGGTTTCGCACACAACATCGGCAAATAAGGGATGTTTTAATATTTGGGCCTGATTCGAATCGCCCCCCTCCGCGTGACACCGCCTCCCGGCCCAACGCGCGTTTAAATATTGAATGATAAAAGGGGTGGCGATTTCACTTGTTTTTCCCCGCTGTACTCATATGGGATGTGTGTGCGTGTGTGGGGGAGAGCGGGAGTGAGGGTGAATCAGGAAAGGGGTTTTTATAATATAATTGCCGGCGTATTTTCGTGCGATAATTTCATGCATTAATTAAAATCGGGAGGATCATGCGAATCGTTGAAATTTTCCGGGGTGTATGTTAATCCTCAAAACGCTTCATGAATTTTATAGGGATACACAGGATGCGGCTGATACAAATTATGTAATTCTAACAATTGTTCCCGGTATTAAAAAATAAAGAATCATAAAACAAAAATTTATTAATATATTTTTTTATAATTAATTATACCCGACATATTATATATAATACATATATATATATATATATATATATATATATATATTATATAACTCTTATACCCTTGCGAGTGTCGGGTATAATTAATTATAACAAAAATATATTAATAAATTATTTAATAAATATATATAAATTAACTTTACTGTTTCACGATTTGTTTCTTTAAAAAGAATTTATTTTATAACAACGACGTTACACGTTCTAACTCTAATACGTATCTAAATTATTACAATGGAAAATACAATTTATATTACAATAAAGTGACAAATAAGCTTAAGATAATAATTAAATGAGTAATCAATTTACACAATAATGTATAAATGAACAATTAATTCTATTCATAATAATAAATAAAGTCCATTGTGTTGGCGTCAGGTAACTCCTCCCCCCCCCTAGATTCTGGCGTCGCCAAGAAGTTGGTAGTGGACTCTGGAACCTTCTTGGTGTCCTTGATTTTTTCTTCCTTGTATCCATCTGATGATGAAGACAGCAATGTACAGGGTTGTAGTCCAAATACTTGGTGTTAAAATATCAGGTTGTTGAACCATAGAAGGCATCGGTTGAAGAACTGGTAGTTCTTGTAGATTTAATTTCTTCATATTGACAGTAATTCCATTGAAGTTTGATTTTTCGAATTTAATTTGTGGGTTGTCAATAAGCATTGGGATTCCAATAGCAGATTCCAGAAATCTAATTTGGTGATTTCTGAATTTAATTTTACATCCATTTTCCTTGATTAAATGGATGCCAATTAGGGACGTTGTATGTGTTTCCTTCTGGCACTCGACTTGGATGTCTTCTTGGTTTGGAAATACTGCTAAATATTGATTTATATCGGGAATTATTTCCAAGTGATTTGAACTAATATTTAATTTAGTAAACTGGTAATTCCGGTTGTCTTCATGTAGTAGAATTGTTTTCTCGCGATGATTCATAAGCAGATGATCCGGACATTGATAATATTTATTACCTTCGTTACACAAGCGACTTAGAGGCCAAATTTTATTTTCGGCTTTTAATTTGATTAAATATTTGATATCGGGTACAATAGTAACAAAGTCTGATTCGATCCTTGTAGGAACAGGATTTAAGTGGAAAAGTTCAAAATCATTTTCATAATTAATAGGAATTGAAAGGAAATAGTTAATTTTTGTAATTTTACAATTTATCTTCATGACCATTTCAAAATCGAATATATTTTTAACCTTAAGTTCAAAAGGGAGTTGCTCATTATAATATAATGATATTTTTTCAATTTCTTTATATAGTTCATTTAGCCTTATAATGCTAGGGTGTAACAATCCTAACTTGCAAAAAGAAAGTGAATTTTCAATACCTTCTAAAATACTTAAAATTACATTGTATAATATAATAAGTTGATTAAATAAATCCTTAGCAAAGAGTATATTTTGATGTTCTACTTCATGTTTTAGAAGAACATTTAATTTTAAGATTTTTGACTTTAACATTAATTCATTATGTTCAATATCTTGTAGAGTTTCATTAAATTTTTCGATATGTACTTGATTTATGCTATATCGCATTTGTAATTGATAATAAATAGTTTTCTGGTTTAATTTTATGTGATTTAATATTTGGTCAATTCTTTTTCCATCATTTGCATCTAAATTCCCGGTAACGGTTTTCACTATTGTTCCGAGTCTATCAATTAATCCTATTTTATTTCTATTTTTCTTAATTGATTGAAGTTTAATATCAAAAATATTATTAGAAATTTTATTTTGAATATATTTAATTGTTCTATTATAATTATCAAACATTTTGGTAAACGTTGATATATTTTGGATTGTTGAAATTAAATATTGTGTTAAACACACAATATATTTCAAATTCCTTATATACAGGCATAAGGTCATAATAATGTACAAAAGTGTGTTCAGTTTTTTGTCGTTTAGCGGGTCCCAAATTTACAGGAATTATTCCCAAATTTTTCGTAATATTTTTTATTTCTGCACCTCGCGTCAGTAAGACGAAGACGAACCTGCAAGAGAATCGTCGTCTATAGTTTTATTAAAAAAAAAAACATGCACTTTAATTTTTGTATCATCGAAAATATATTGTAACATTAATTTTATTTGATTATAATCAAGTTTATCTAAACCACATCCTAATTTAGGTACAGCTAAATTTATAATTTTATTTTTTATGCAGAATTGTTTTAGATTAAGTATTGAATTGTAAAAATCTTCATATTTGGGTTTTTCATAATATTTATTTTTTATTACTAAATAAAGAATATATCGATTATGATCTTTAAGATGACACATCGAATTAATTTTTGGATTTTGATCCTTTAAAGTTTCAATTTGTTTAAATTTTGTTTTAAAACATAATGCAATTGCTGCATTCATATGTAAATCTGCACTTACACGGTGAGCTAAAGAATAATCATCTGGTGCACAAAATAAACTTTCATTATTTTCTTCTATATTTTTATTTAACAGTTTATCGTCATTAGACATATAATTTATAAAATCTTTGTAGCTTGGATATTTATGAGTTTGAACTCTAGTTCTTTTGATATTTGATAAATGATTTTTTTCTACAACGTTATGATGTTTAGCTTTAATTTTTGCTGTTTTTAATTCAGGGTTTATTTCTGTAATATTTTCTTGTTTATATTTATTTTTTATTTTTGCCTGTTTTTGTTTATTTTTGATAAATACTTTAGTTGAAACTGATTTAGGTAATTCTTCACGAGTTTCATTACGTCTTGTAATATTTTTTTCTTTATTTGTCTCAAGACGTTCATTAATTATTTTATAAAACAATTTTATTTTATCTCTGTGATTAACAATATAATTATTTACTAACCTACTTTCAATATCAATATTAAATGGGTCATTGACATCTAAATGTCCTGAAATTATTTCAGAAAAAATTAAAGCCATTCAAACTTTTACTATTCCAAAAACTGTTAAACAAATTAAAGGATTTCTTGGATTATTAGGCTACTATAGAAAATTTATAAAAGATTTTGCAAAATTAACAAAACCTCTAACAAAAAGATTAAAAAAGGATGCAATTATTAATATAAATGACTCTGATTATAAAAATTGTTTCAATTTATTAAAAAAAATACATCTACGAATCTAACCAAGGTACACTAATATCCTAATGTATAATAAACTTGAACTAAACTTTTGCAAGTAATCTTTATAATGAAACTCTCCTCTCAAAATTTTGTATCTCACGAAACCTAAACATTCCTCCAAAATATAAATATCCACCTCTCGCAATTCACAAATTAACAAAGTTCACGGATATTTTTATTGCACGGCCTAGAAGTCTGGTTATAAAAGGGTGTGTAAGATCGGGAGCTTTGAGGAGATATGTATAATTTGATTTTGGAAAGTATATATAGCGAATCTATTTTATTATTTATAATTTTAATAATCGTTTCCTTTTTAGAAAGAAAATATCCAATATTTTTTTGTAATTCAGCTCACTCTTGTTCGTGAATTATCCAGTATATACTTTTTAATTATTACAAAAAAAAAATCGCGCCCAATTAAATTATTTCAATTTCATTTCCTAGCGCCGTTATTACCTTAAATTTACATTTTTTTGTTATCGTAATCCGCCTAAAAAGCTATAGATACATATATATTTTTTTGTGTTTCATTTTTATTACGACGAGCGTAAAATTTTTACAACGGCCCTTTATAATGGTGCGTCCACTGTTTTTTTTTTGTTTCTTCTCCTCTTTCTTTCCTTCTCTCTTTTTTTTTATTTGATGGGAAATTTATTACGTATCCGAGTGAAAGTGAGAGCGGCGCGCCCGCCTCTTGAAAAATTCTATAAAATAAAATCATAACAGGGCGCGCGGGGGATGGACACCGGGGGAGGTGCGCGGAGGGAAAAAAGCGCCCCTCCGCGGGCGCGGAATGGTATTGATTAAAAGTATCATTAAGTTTTGCAGAAAGCGAAACGAACACGGGGAGAAATGTAAACGCGGATGTTTTTATAACAACGGAAATGCTGATCCTGTAACTGCGCCCGGGGAAAGGGGCCGGGGGAAGACGGGTGGGAGGCAAGGGGATCAGGGGCTAAAGTTTATTTGGAAAATGTGATATTTTCATCTTTATTTATTTTTATTTACGATATACGATACTTGGCAATTTTATAAAATTCGCTCTCACTAATTAGTTTTAGGCGCGGTTTAAAGTTACGTTCAATTATCATGTTTTTTTCTTTCATTTTCATTTTTTCATCGGCAGATATTTAATTATAATTGTGCATGTAAAAATTAACTTTTTAAATCGAATTCATCAACGAAATTTCTATTTGAATAATTAAATAATTAAAGTCTCGACAACCAATATAAGAAGATTAACGAAATTTTTAATCTCTTGTTTTATTATCATTTTTTTTAATCTTTTTCCTTTCTACCGTTATGTGTAAGGAGCTCTTTTTTTATACGGTCTCATAAAAAAATAAGATAGTACACTAAATGTATGTCTCTAAAGGATTAAAAGGTTTGAATCACTAGCAATACTAACAAAAAATAACATCTTTATTCTTTAAAATATTTACAAGTAATTATTTATTTTAATTAATTAGTTTTTCCGGGCTATATATCTGTGTGTTTCTGTCTGTTAATAATATTTCCAGGTACATTATATTTCTTGTTATAAAATGTATAACTATATTTATTCTAATTTAAATAAAAATGATTTGAAAATAATTAATAAATTATTTCCATATTTAGCTCAGTGACTTTTGACTTACGTTAAACAAATGCACATTAAAACACTTACTTTCCGGACAAATACCCCGCCGGACATTGAATTCCATAATCTACCATTTCTTCCAAAACTATTCGCCTTAAAAGCACTTCCCTTATTCCAACGCTTTTTTCGGATTTTATACATTTTCCAGAATGGCCTCCAACACCTTCTTCGATTCTCCATTAATTTCTTCAATTTACTCAAAACGATGTCCCCGGAGCTGTATTTGAATCAAGCTAATACGGTGATTGTATCGTTCCACAATCATCGTATTAGCTTGATTTTTTAATTTGAAAATTTCAACTAAAATCAACGCAGCATTATCAAAATGCTAAAAAGAGTGGTTCCTTCACAAATCTGACCTGTTTTGACGATGAGGTTTTCACGAAAAACGCCTAGTGCTTAAATAATATTCTTTGTTGACGGTTTCACCCAGTGGAAGGAATTCATGGTGCATCATATTTGTTTGTGTGTGTATATAATCTTTCAAACAAAATACTAAACGAAATTGAAACCCAAGTTCTTTCTGAAGGTTTTAACTTTGCAGTAACACCTAAATTTATTCCAAATGAGGACATTATCTGTAATATTGAATCCGGCATAAAAGATCTAGACAACGCTACTGCTGAGAACATTCGCCAAGAAGTAGCGACTATCTTAAAAAAAGCTAAACAATCACCAAGTAACCTAACAAAAAAAGAAATATCAGCACTTAAATCACTAAAAGAAGATACATCAATAATAATTCTTCCTGCAGACAAAGGCAATTCCACGGTCGTTATGCAAACAGAGGAATATGACAACAAAATGTGTTCCCTATTAGAGAACTCAACATACAAAAAAATAGAAACCGATCCAATCACATACTTGGAAAAAACAACCAAATCAAAAATAAAAAACTCCAAAATTGATAAAAATACAGCGTTGAAACTAATTCCCAGACAAAAATCTTTTATTTGCCCCAAAATTTATGGCGTACCAAAAATACAGAAGGAAGGTGTTCCTTTACGACCAATTGTCTCAGGAATTGGTTCTCCGACAGTGAAATTAGCAGCTTACATAGCTAAAAAATGGCAACCACTAACGGAAGACGCTGACTCATACATTATCAACTCCACAGATTTTATAAATAAAATTAAAGATCTAACTTTCGATAAAAATGACATATTAGTAAGTTTCGATGTTAAATCTCTCTTCACCCAAATTCCAATCGACGAGATCTTAACAATAATAAAAAACAAGTACAATCAGCCAACTGAAATTTTAGATTTAGCTTCACACTGCCTTAAAAATACGTTTTTCACATACAAAGGACAAAAATTTAAACAGTTGGAAGGTGCACCAATGGGATCCCCTCTTTCGCCAATAGTTGCAAATTTGTTCATGGTAGATTTCGAAACAAAAGCATTAAATTCCTCACCGCTCAAACCTAAACTTTGGTTACGATACGTGGATGACACGTTCGTAATTTGGCAACATGGTATCATAAATCTCAACCATTTTTTATCTCATTTAAATAATATTCACAACAAAATTCAGTTTACAATGGAAGTTGAAAAAAATAATCGTTTACCGTTTCTGGACACTCTAATTATCCGAAATCCTAATGGACAACTAAATTACATCATATACCGAAAACCCACACACACAAACAGATACTTAAATGCGATGTTACATCACCATCCAGCTCAAATAGCGTCAGTAGCCAAAACCCTTTTAAAAAGAGCATATACATTGTCCGATCAACACCACTTAAATAAAGAAATAACCAATATTAAAAAGGCATTGATCCAAAATGGGTTTTCTAAAAAATCCATAAATAAACTAAACAAGGACAGAAATCCAGAAGCAAGAAGAGAAAATCCTTTTTGCAATGTTATCCTCCCTTACATAAAAGGAACAACAGATAAAATCGGAAGAGTCCTCTCAAAACACAACATTAGAACTTGTTTCGATACTTATAAAAAAATTCAACACCTGGTTCGAACTCCAAAAGAAATTATACCACTTGATGCTCAAGGAGTTTATGAAATCCCATGCGGTACACGTGAGAAAAGCTATATAGGACAAACAAACCGAAAAATCAGCACCCGTCGAGACGAACACATTCTGGCAATTAGAAAATGCGATCCACTATCATCTTTATTTCAACATGTCAAAATTTCAAATCATACAATTAATTTCGAAAAAAAACAAGATTTTAAAAAAGACTGATTTCTTCCATACAATGATGATCAGAGAAGCAATAGAAATTGAAAAGAAGCCAAATAGTTTAAACAAAAGGGATGATGCCAAAAGACTACCACCAATTTGGAAAACATGTTTAAATTACAGTCAAAATTCACTATCTTTAGACAATCAAGAAATTCAAAACAAGTTCACTTCAGATAATAATGTCGATATTGAAACAGAGGGCACGCACACGTTTTCAGAAAACAGAATAATCACCAGAAGCCAAACAAGAAACACGAATATCTAGTAGCAATGCGTAGAAATCTAACAAGTGGTTGCTAGAGCAATATAATTAAATAGATTATTCCTGAAGAAGATGACTGCGACGTCATCGAAACGTCGATCAGAAAATTTAATGGACCAGTTCCAAAGAAATACGCGGGATCAAACCCGAATAATTGCGTCAACATTTATATATATATATATATATATATATATATATATATATATACATATTTCTTAAGAGTACCATTTAAGCAACCTTATTCTATGTATATATTGAAATTATATTATTTTATCATTTATTACAAGTGAACTAATAATTAGGAAGTATTTTAATTAACACACTTGGTTGTTTGTTTCACAAATTTCATATTTGAGGCAACAAGTACTTTAAATAAGAGGTTAAAAGTACATAGAAAATAAAACTAATTTTACAGGACTAGCTAAACACTACAATATATTTATTTTTTTCGATAATAATCCTAGGAATAAATAGAGCTATTAAACAAAGAAAAACGCTTCTTAACAACATTTAAGAAATTTGGAACTTCCCCAGGGGGATCAGATAATATTCGACATTGGGAAACATGGCAGTGGTTTTCCACTTGAGCAGTACCACAGACTACCACAGACAGCCAGCTCTGTGTGTGTTTTTTTAACGCTAAAAGTAGCTCTTTTTTTCTCTCCAACAAAATTATTTTGCCTTTCACTCGATAGCGTTTCCGCGCTCCAGGTGGCGCTGTACAAAGTAAAATAACTTACAGGAATCTGTTCCTCTTTTATAATTAATTTCGTTATAGAGATGCTTTTATTAGTGCGAGTATTTATTTTAGAGTAACAAAATATCCCACACAGCTAAGAATTTTGTTAAAAATGAATTATATTCATAGGAAATATTTACAACTATGTAAAATAGAACTATATTTGGACAGAAAGACCTCCGGCCCATGACAGACTACTAACCCATCAACATATATTGTAAATATAAATATTTGTAAAGAATTGTAATTCTGCTGTCTGAATAAAAGATGTTCGTATAGAATTACATTTTACCGATATACAATTATTTGTTTACTTGATAGCTATAAAAAACACCGACGATTGCTTCCCGTAAATGCTAATTTTCACATGTTAATCTTGTAAAGGCCACCAATTATACAAAAATTTTCATAGTATTAAAAATACTTAATATTTTACACAATAACTTTGAAATAATGTCAACCACATTCACAAAAACAACTTGATATTAAAGCAGATATGTAATCTTTACGTCAACGTTTAAAACTAGCGCCACCTGGGCCACGGAAACGATATCAGAGAGAAACAGATTTTAGCGGACAGATTTCTTATGGAGCTAGCCTGGCCTACGACGTAATGTAAGTCAAAATATAAAAGAGCTAAATGTAAAAATAACTTATTAATTATTTTCAAACTATTTTTATTTCGCATTTAATGAAAGGTTTGCTTAAACAGAACAAGTTCGCCTTCATTTAGTGGACTAAACAATGATTCTCGATCGTCTACCTCGTAAACCCAAATCGTTGACAATGCCACTTGTAATTAGGCAAAAGGTGGCGCTTGCGTCGTCTTTAATTTATATTCATATTTATTTTCATATTTAAAAACTATGGTTGTTTTTGTTTTGAGAGAAGGTAATTGACTCGCACTTTTACTACTACAATATCTTTATTCAAAGTTATTTATTGTACATATATTTACAATATATAATGGTATATTTGTTTCTTTCTTGTTTGCTTGAACAGGCTATCGACCTATGGTCTTTCTGCCTTGCACTTTTATTAAAATATCATTGTTTTTTAGACACCATTGCGTAACAGACGAGAGTAAAATATAATCGCCAACTGATTTTTTTTTTATTTTTCATGAAATAGTTTTAGATCGTCGGCAAATAGTAAAAATTGAGAATTTTGAGTTAAGTTACAGACATAGTTGATGAATAATAAAAACAGGATCCGCAACGTGAACCCTGGGGAACACCGGATGATACCTGTACAACATACGAGAGGTATTTTCACACATTGAGTGCGGCCTGTTTAAAACTGTTCGATCCATTTACACACCATATCGTGAAAATTTCAATTTTAGTATCAATAATGAATGGTTAACTGTATCTAATATCTTTGAAAAATCGGCATAAATAGCATCAACAGAGTGTTGTTTGATAAATAATTTCATGATATATTAAAAGGTTGGTTGAAGTTGATCTGCCGTGTTGTTCCTCAATTAATACATTCTTACACATCCAATATAGTTGTTCTGAAACTAACTTATCAAACAGTTTAGGAATTTCTTATTATATTATATTATATTATATTATATTATATTATATTATATTATATTATATTATATTATATTATATTATATTATATTATATTATATTATATTATATTATATTATATTATATTATATTATATTATATTTTTATTTAAATATGTCATTCTTTATATTTTTATATACGTCTTATTTAATAGCATATTATATTAAGTTTGTACTTATTGCTCTGTAATTGGGTTTTTTGCCTCTTGGGTAATAAAGTTTATTATTATTATTATTATTATATGATATCCCACGACTATTAGTGATATCATTTGAGATTGGTATTACATAACTTTGTTTCCATTTAGTAGGAAATAATGCCTTTTTTAATTAAAAAAATTAACAATATATATAGGGGAGGTGAAATAGTACAAATACATTCTTCTAACAAACTACTTCGAATACCATCTGGACCCACACTATTTTTGGATTTAAGTTCAGTTATTCCATTAAAGATATGTGCAATGTTTTTTTTTTATATTTAATTATGTGATCTTTCTGCCTGACATAAATAATAAATTGCACATTTAAAAAAAATAGTTTCGCATTGACTTAATTAAACACCGCAGCAATTAATCATCGGCCGCGCTTCGGTCACAGATCGAAACGCATTGATAACAAATTGAACGGGCGTCGCGACGCGCTGTCCGGTTAGGCGTAAAGCGTCATTTGTTTAAAATGTGGAATGCTTATTTGGGTAAATCGAGCGGGCCGGCGCGGCATTTATCAAGGTACGCGAACGCGAACATTTACATTTTCCAATTAATAATTTTAAACGCGCACGAAATATAAATATATATTTATTTATTCTCGCTCGGTTTTGTTCCGCGTGAAAAATGGACGCGCCATTTTCATTTCAATGTCGCATGGGAGTGAAATTTATTTATTAGTTATTTATTTGTATAAAAAAATCAAACATTTTTCCGGGAATTTTATGAAACGTTTATGCAAACAAAATTAATTAATAATTTTATTTATAAAATTGAATCTATTAATCTATTAATCCATTAGTGCATGAGGTTTACCTTAAACATGTTTTAAATCAAAATCCCACAGAATCATGTATAAAAGTAGCTTGTATATATATTTTCAAATTTCACATCGAATTTAGGAATTAAAGAAAACCATCATTTATGCTCTTTCTGCTTTTTTTAACTTTATTTGATATACAATAAATATGAATAGATTATTAAAAATCAACCAATAAAACATTGTGTAGGATTAAATTGAATTATTTTAAATTGTCGAGTAGTTTCGGGTTATAAGCCCATTTTCAAGAGAATTTAAAATTTAGTTTATTTTTTCTTTTATTAGTATTGTTGTTAAATATCTTCTGAGAAATTGTATAATTAACTCAGAAAATGTATATCTTGCACAAAATCTGTTTCACACAAAGTGAAAATAATTTAATTTACATATATATATTTTTTTTAAATTGTTGTTTTTTTTAAACCATTTCAATTTATTACCGCTATCATCTTTATTTCCATTCTTCTTCCTTTTTTCGCTTGCTTTCGAATGACCATCTTGATCGCGATTGATTGCATCGTTTCTGCGGCCTAACGGTACATCCCGATCTTCGCGTGTTGACCTCTCCTCTCACGATCCTCGGAAGAGAAAGACGGGCGATGCGAAGCCGCGAAGGGACGGACGGAGGAATCGCGTCGAGGTGGACCTTCTTCTCTCGTTTCTCCTTTTGTGTTGTTTTGTTTCGTCCTGTTGTTTTCTCGTGAAAACCCACGCCCCCTTACTCCTCCGCGCGCCGGCCTGCTCTCTTGGTGCCTTCACGCGAGGCACCGTTACGAAAATAATAATGATTTCTTCTGACGTGAGAAGGGAGAAATTTCAATGCGACTGGAAATAAATGACTGAGAGGGAAATAATAAATGCCGCGGATTTTTTTTATATATATATGGTACACTGCACTAACTCACGTAATTATTTCAGAATAGGATTATCGAAAATTTATATAATAATAATAATAATTGGCTTTATTTCACTTTAGTAGAAAGTACAAAAACAAAAATCATCACTTAATATAACATAAACAAACAAAATATGTATCATGTATTGTTAACAATAATCTATTTAGTGAAATCAAATGGCGCCCGTTTAAATAAGTAGATTACGACCCTTAATCTTCCACTGGGACCATTGTTTTAAAATAAACAAAATACTGATGCAAAATTGCCTAGTTCTAAACTTAAAATTAAAAATAATAATAATCCGTAATTACATTAAATAAATATAATTAAAGAGAAGACGAAAAAAAATCGAACAAAAGTCATCATTATATGCAGCAACAATCAATAGAAAATGGTTAGAGGGGAGAGTTGCCGAATTTGGACCGCCGCCTAGATTGGACCACACCATTGTATATAGTTCGCAGAACACATATATGTTCCAATTTAGGCAACATAATATATATTACCCTAAACTACACCGCTGCAAAAAGTAGTTACGCATTACGTCGCATGACATTGGTTCTAAAAGAAATCTATTGTTTTGGCATTTGTGAACAAAATATTTCAACAAACAACGAAACCCTCTTGGCCATTGTTAAAGTAAGTAACAGTAAATTTAAGCAAATTTATTCAGATAGAATTTACTATATAGTTTTATTAGCTACAAGTTAAAAGTTAAGTTATGTAGTATATTTTTGCATTATGAGTAGAGTTGCTCAGATTGGACACAAAAAATGAAGCATATGGCAGAGCGGCAACTGTGGCAATAGCCGAAAATGCCTTTCGCGCCGCCGTAATTTGGCCAGTTAACAGACATGTCTTTCAAGATAACCAGTTTGCAGCATCAGATATGTTACAACCTCAGCATTGCGGCGATGCTACTGAAACAGAAGTAACTACTGGGAATTCAGCACATAGTGACGGTGAAAGCGACAATGATTCTGTTATTGTTCATATTCCTCCGGAGAAAAGAAAGGAAAAATTTTGAGGATATTCTTCAAGAAATATCACCTCCACCTACACGAAATCCACAGCCAGGCACATCGTCATCTCGAGCACGAAGTGGTATTGCTCACAAAGCAGAATTACTATCAAGTACTGAAAATGTTCTGAAATTATAACAAAACGCTTAAAAAGACAAAACAGAGAGGAAAGAAAGGGCAGAGAATACAAGCGAAAACTACATAGTTTTATATTATATGTGAAAAAGGTAGAAGATATGATAGAATGTCTTAAATGCCACACTTGGGTCCATACAATCTGTGCAGGAGTGAGTCCAAAAATTAAGAAGTATTTTTGTTGTAATTGCGTCAATGGTTCATTCTAAGAAACCGGTTGCCCTGATTGGACCAAACACTATTTTTTTTTTCAAATTAATATTTTATTATTGTAATATGTAATATGAAATAAAATATTTATGTTAGTTTCACAGTAGTACAATTTGTTTCCACCTAAAGATCTTTATTAAAAATGCTCTTACGAGCTGATATATTCGAAAATGTGTAAATGGTCCGGCAACTCTCCCCTATATACATCCTTTACATTTTTGGATACTTAAATCGATATAGCTCTGAGGAATTATATTGACCATTTTATAAATCTGGTAACTAAATGATTTTTCGAATCATGCGGTTTTATGAGTTGGTGGACTGATTAGTCCCTTGTTTCTTAAATTCAGGTCAGATGTGCATACTCTAGCACTGGATGAGGGACAGATACTTTAGAATTAAAATTAAGAATGTGCATTCTTCTTGGAGATAAGCTAAAGAAGGGTTCCCTCGAGGATCAGTGTTGTCGCCAAGTTTACACAACATTTTCGTTTCGGATATTCCAACCTTCCAGGAAAAAAAAAAAAAAACAGGATTCAAGCTGTTCCAGTTTGCTGACGATGTGGCTTTGGTAGTAAGGAGCAACAGTTTCAATAAAGTAGAGGAAGTGACCTTAACAGCAATCTCGGAGCTATTAGATTACGCGGATCGTTGGAGATTAAGAATCAACACTACCAAAACACAAGCAATCCTGTTGGGGAGAAGAAGACCACCGAGGAACTGCATACTAATGGAGATGAAAACGGGCTCCAGGAAATCCATCAAACTTAGCCCTATAGATAAGTACTTAGGTGTGCATAACGACAGAAAATTAATATTTAAGACACACAGAAAGTTACGATCTGCACTTGCAAGAAAATATCTAGAAAGATCTAAACCTTCCAGACATAATCCAAGCCACTAAAAAATGATACGTCGCTTTTCCATCGAGAAAGTAATGGCCTTCGCAGCTACTACGCTGAATTGAACTTCCATAAAAGATAACTCCTTCCACTCTCATTCGTGGTAAGGCAGAACGCAAACTCGTCATGCCAATTAAGTCGAAACATTTTACTTATTGCGAAAGAAAAAATAAATGTAGTCGTTATTGGAACTCCGTAAAGGGAGCACTTTGTCGCGCGATCAGCCAAAGGGGGCTGACCCGGGGAGGTGTGGGACTACGGGAATCGGAGGGCGGCTGTAAGACGGCGACCGTAGAAGAACGCTGTCTCCTGGACTGGATCAAGAAGACATAACCTTCAATCCGTACCATCCAGCACTGCACCGCGCCAGCCAGCACAGCACCGCCAGATTAATAGATCACATCACTCCTAAAGTGCTTATAATGATTTCTTGCCCGCTTACGTTTTTCTCCAGAATAATATTAGCGCTCTCTATGATCGCATATATTTTTGTCTGTGTCACTATGGTATGTCCATCTAGGGGTGTAGAACCGGTTATATCCAGCGTTCTAGAGAACACCCCTTCACCACATCCGGTGTGTGTTATAGTGCATATTGTGTAGTCCTCACCTGTTGATGATATGTTCTTGTTTATTCCAAATTTATTTAAATGAAGGGATTTTCAGATCTAGTGTGCCCATCAACGTTGGGCCGCAGGTCAGGATTTGCATGTGCTCTTTTTTAAGGTTCATTCTTGCGCATGTGCCGATGGCTTCGAGTCTCTCCGCTATCAGCCTTGCCTATTCCTTGATGCGGAGATCAATAGGTAGCAGGGAGAATAGTGTTTCTATCGCAGCTTGTTCTGAATGCCCCTATTGAGCTTATGCAGTAAGCTTTTGTATATGATCAAGTTTTGCCTTTGCTGTCTTTTTGTCTTTTTTTGTCATAAACAAATTTAATGCAATTTATCCAGAACAAATTTAATGCAATTTATCCAGAACGTTCAAATACTACATGACAAAATACCTGAAGAAGAATTGTTTTTGTAAAAATCATTTCATGCGCAATTTCAAACGAAAAAATGACGGTAGGTTCATTACCGGTATATATGCTCAGAAATCCGAGAACATTGTGAGAAAAAGGTTTTTAAACCTGAAAAGAAAATTGCTATTACAACCATGAACATTCCGTTCTTGCAATATTCTTGATTGTAGAATATTGCAAGAACGGAATGTGTGTGATCAACTAAAAACTAATCTATATAATAAATTCATCAAATCAATTCAATATTTCTAACAACCTGAAGCAGTTCTGGAATTTTGTAAGGGCCACAAATCGGGATTCCTGTTACCCCCAGGAAATGCACTACAATAATGAAACATATTGTGAAGGTTCGGATTGCGTGAAATATTATATTGGATATTGGATTCTCAATAAAAGTAAAATTTTCAATGGTATTAAATCAATTCAAGCGAATTATAATGCTGGACCTTAATTTAATTCAATTTGTTTCGTTTAATTGTATTGGATTTTGCCCCCTATTCCAGCATCAGAATAATAAGACTAATGCTGGGAATAGTGTAGATCCACAGTGTTATTCTGGTGTAAAGTCGCCATGCCCCATTTTGCACTGCCAGAAGGCTCGACTTGCTTTATCCATTTTGTATCTAGCTTAGAGCCCAGCAGGATTCTGAGTAATTCACCATGGCGGAGGCGCCGGGTACATTATTGGGTTGGGGAATAAGTCCGTTCGGTTTTTTTCAAAGAGCTTTATTTAAACAAAAAACAATAATTATAACAATACATTAATCAATGATATATTCGTCATTACTGTTTACGACCTCCTCCCACATCTCGACCAATTTGTTGATGCCGTTTCGCCAAAAATCGCCCGGTTTAGTGTCGAAGAAGTTGCTGAGCCAGATTTTTTTTTCGCCATCGAAAGTAACACCTCTTATTTGGTTTGACATGGAGCGGAAAAGGTGGTAATCGGTTGGCGCAAGGTCTGGAGAGTACGGTCGATGCTGAAGAACCTCCCATTCGAGCTCTTGGAGTGCGGTTTTGACGACTTGTGCAACATGCGGCCTGGCATTGTCATGAAGCAGGATGACCTGGCCTTGACGATCCGGTCTTTTTCGTCGAATAGCCTCATTTACGCGGTGCAGCTACGCAATGTAAAGCTCCTTGTTGACCGTGGCGTTTCATTCGAGCATTTCCCAGTGCACAACGCCTTCCCAGTCCCACCAAACGCAGATCATGGCATTTTTTGGATGGAGATCCTGCTTGACTCTAGGCTTCGGCGTGTCTCTTGGGGCCACCCACTCTTTTCGTTGCTTTATATTGACATACAGGCACCATTTCTCATCCCCTGTGACGATTCGGTACAAAAAGCGCTGTTTATGACCACGTGTTCCTCGATGACGGGCGATGTTGAGCAGCGATTTGAAGACGATTTTCTTTGTTGATTTCGCTAAACTCGTGAGGCACCCAGGCTCCGAGTTTTTCGGCAAATCCCATTGAATGAAGATGATTGAGGATCGTCTTATGATCGCAGTTCATTTTTCCGGCCAATTCACGACTTGTTTGGCGACCATCCTACTTCAAAAGCGCGTTGAGATGCTCCTCATCGAATTCTGCGGGTCGTCCGCTGCGAGGCGTGTCGTCGAGGTCAAAATCGCCGTTTTTGAACTTCGCAAACCATTTTTGTACTGCGCGCTCGCTTATGACACCTTCTCCATACACGTTGCATATGTCACGAGCGGCTTCAGCTGCTTTTTGACCGCGATGAAATGCGAAGGAAAGTAGGTGTCGAAAATGCTAATTTTTGCCTCGTGGGTATTCCATTTCTGAGCCTTAAAAATGATGAAAAATTAAAATTTCGGAAAAAACTAAAAACACAATCTTGTAGAACAGAAAAAACGCTATCAAATGAATATATTCTCTTTGCCAAACAACAAACAAATCATTTAAATAAAGCTCTTTGAAAAAAAACCGAACGGACTTATTCCCCAACCCAATATTTATTTTAAAAGTGATTTACAGCTTATAAGCGAATGAAATTAATCCAATTATACAAGGACTGTGATAAGATATGACCAACTTAATTTAAAATAATTTGTACTTTCAATTATTAGCCTCGAATAAAGACTTAGACTTATCAGATTCAAGGTCCAAAACGAAGGTGTTTGTCACAATTCAGAAATTTGTTTTTACTCTTGGATTATTGCTAAATGTGTAAACAATCATTTAGAACAATAAAATCAGGGGTATGTATTTCGTAACTTTTGTAATAAATTTTTAAAGCTCAGCCACAGATTTCGTATAGAGAGGCGAATTTCAAAACGAGGCGAAGTTCAAAACGAAGGTGTTTGTCACAATTCAGGAAGTTGGTTTTCTACTTAGATTGTTGCTAAAGATCTAAATAATCATTTAAAACAATAAAATTAGAGGTAATTATTTTGTAACTTAAGAAAATATAACGCTCTGCTACGGATTCCGTATAAGGAGACGATATTTATCACTATCTAGATTCTCCTTTTTCCTACTCAATTGTTCCTAATGGTTTAATTACCGATATAAAACAATAAAATCAGGGGTATAAATCTTGTAACTTTTTAAAAATAATGTAAACTCTCAGCCACGGATTTCGCCTAATGGGATTTAAAATGAGATTTCTTTTGAAATCCGTGGCTGAGCGTTAAAAAAAGTTACGAAAAACATACTCCAGATGTTATTGTTTTAAATAATTACTTAGACCTTCAGCAACTATCTAAGAAGAAAAACAAGCTCCTGAATTGTGACAAACACCTTCGTTTAGGATCGCCTCTCCATACGAAATCCGTAGCTGAACTTTAAAAATTTATAAAAAAAAGGTTACGAAATACATACCCCTGATTTTATTGTTTTAAATGATTACATAGACCCTTAGCAACAAACCAAGTGTAAAAACAAATTTCTGAATTGGAACAAACATCTTCGTTTTAGACTTACAAAAGTTCGTCTCTTTATAACGAATCCGTGGCTGAGTTTTAAAAACTTATAAAAAAGTTACGAAATACATACCCCGATTTTATTGTTTTAAATGATTGTTTAGGCCTTTAGCAATAATCCAAGAGTAAAATCAAATTTCTGAATTCTGACAAAAACCTTCGTTTTAGACTTACAAAAGTTAGTTTTTTTATAACGAATCCGTGGCTGAGCTTTAAAAAATTATAAAAAAAAGTTACGAAATACATACCCCTGATTTTATTGTTTTAAATGATTATTAAAACCTTTAGCAACAATCTAAGAACAAAAACAAGTTCCTGAATTGTGACAAACTCCTTCGTTTTCGACCTTGAATCTGATAAGTCTAAATCTTTATTCGAGGCTAATAATTGAAAGTAAAACTTATTTTAAATTAATATGGAGATATCTTGTCACAGTTCTTGTATAATTGGGTTAATTTCATTTGTTTATAAGCTGTGAATCACTTTTAAAATAAATAATTTACCCGGCGCCTCCGCCATAGTGGAGGAGCCGGGCAAATCCATGGCTGGAAATCCGTGGGTGACTTCACATCGGTTCATTGCATCGGTTTTGTATTTTCTGGAGATTCGTATCACTTCTGTTTTCGTAGTATTAACAGCAAGTGCGTTGTAAAGACAGCCCTCCACTATGCTTAGTGCTTCCTATAATATTACATAAGAAGTTTTCATATTTTTCGGTAAGTAGTATTGCTAGGTCAGCAACATAGCTGAATGTATTTGACACTAGCAGCGTGGTGCGTCGTATATTGCCATTTCGTTTTTAAAATCGAATCGATTAAAGCAGTAATTGAAAAAGAAACAAAGAATATAAGTTCGGGGCAGCATCAACGTGTAAAAATTAAATATAATGTTATGATTAAATATTTATTTTATTTTGGGAAAAAAATGTTTGCAATCTAGGGGTTTTTCTTTTCATATGATCAGTTGTACCAACATGCGTATTTGGATGCCCACCTATCAATCTGCAATCATTGTTGATCACTTCTTATTAAAGTAACATAAGGATTTATTAAATCATACACTCATGCAGTTGTTTAAAAAAATATCGAAAAACAAAAAAAAGTACATCAATTGTACTTTAGTAAGTAACTGGAACTGTGACTCATAATCAGGTTACACAGAATACACCATTTACGATCACAAAACTTTGCTTAGAGAATATGTAAGGGGAATGTACCCTTACCTATTCTCTAAGGGTACATTCCCCTTACCTATTCTCTAAGCAAAGTTATTATTAATAATAAATAAAATATTATTGCTGTTTTTTTTTAAATATGAATAGTTAATAATATAAAACATGTATAATTTTGATTATTAAATGATAGATTAATCTTTTATATTTTATTATTTTGTCATAGGAGTAGGAGAATTATTTTGTAATATTTTATTGCAAAATCCTGATATCAAAACTAATTGTGTTTGCGAATTGAAAGAAAAAATATAATAGGGAAACATTTTTTTAATAATATTTTTTTTAAATATATATATATTTTCGATCTAATGAAAGGAGGATATATTAATTATAATATTTTGTATATATAATGGAAGATTAAGTTATCAAAGTGAGTTGCGTGTTGTTCCATAAGGAAAACTTAATACGTTTCATCGCGGGGTTTAATTAAGGAAACGCACGTCGCCGTAATTAACGACGTTTCGCGGGGCGCTAGGTGATTAATAATGAATAATTAATAGGAAACCAAGTACCTGGCGATACACCTTCTTCTTCTCCTCTTTAAGAAAAAAAAATAAAACTTCGCGTATATATTTTTCATCCATCCCGTATGAAATATCACCCGCGACGAAATAAATAATTCAGGGATTTCGGCCCGTTTAAAATTTAAATAATATAAGTAGAAATTTCAGGGCATTAATCATTAATTTCGGGGCGGTTTTTCCCCGCCGTCTCGTTTTCGCGGAGTTTTCGCTTTAAACTTATCAATTTCTCCTTGTTTAATCCGAACGGGGGGACGGATGGGGAGTGCGCGACCCTCCCAACCCCTTCGCCCGCACGCATTAACCAACCGCGGTTCGCGCCGCGGCGATGGAAAAAATTATAATGATCGATTTCCCGTCAATCTCCAGCCGGCGCTGCAAAACGAAACGCCGCTTAGAAATGGGAATAATAAATTTGGAAATTGTTGAAAAGTAAAAAAAATAAAATAAATGGGGATGTAATTTATAAATATTAAACTCTCAAAAGACAAAAATTAATACATAAAAGGATTTTTATTAAAAATATTGGGATTTAATGTTATAAACATTTTCTATTAATTGTCATTGCGCAATAAATATATATATATTTAAATTTCACTATAACTATTTAACCATAAACAATCACTTGATTTTGCTTCACTATACTTTTTATTATTAAAAAATAAAATCCTTGAGAATAACAGCAAGTCGAAACTATTTTTAAAAAAAGTGTATTTATTCATTTTGTTCAGCATTACATATATTATTTAATTCTTCTTTAAAAATAGGAATATTTCCTTCAGCCTGGAAAAAAAGTTTTATAACGGCTATTCATAAAAGTGGTTGCCGAAATAATATTGAGAATTACCGAGGCGTTTCTATTCAATCAGTGCTTTCTAAAATTTTGGATAAAATTGTTTCCGAACAATTGATTTTCAATTGTAAAAATATTATATGTATAGAACAACACGGATTTTGTAACGGAAAATAAAATGTCTAATTTGTTGTTGTATCAATCATATATCATTGACGCTTTAGAGAATAATTCTCGAGTTTATGCAGTTTATACTGACTTCTCTAAAGCGTTTGATCGTGTTTCCCATTCAATTTTAATTCATAAATTGCAAAGAATGGGGTTTGACGATTCGGTCATAAAATGGTTACATAGTTTTTTTTTTAACTGACAGAACTCAAATCGTCAAAATTAATAATTTTACTTCAAGACCAATTAATGTTCTCTCAGGGGTGCCACAAAGATCTCATTGTGGACCAGTGCTTTCTTTCTTATTTATCAACGATATTCATACGTATATAAAAAAACTCAAAATTTCCATTATTTGCTGATGATCTTGAGAAATTTCGTTTAATTAATTCTGATTCTGACACCAATTATATACAAAATATTATATTTAGATAGCATTTTTCAATGGTGTTGCGATAATCAACTATTTTTTAATTATAATAAGTGCATTTTAATCTCTTTTGGACGTAATCGTGATGCTGGGAATAAATACTTTATTAATAATAATGAAATTGGAGAAAAATATGTCCTTCTCAATGCATATTAATAATATTTGTTCGAAAGCCTATCAGACGTTGGGTTTTATCCAGTGTTTCTCATTAACCACTCAAAAACTACTATTTACTTCATTAGTCGGGCCGCAACTGGAGTATGCATCCTGTATTTGCTCACCGACTTATAACAATAAAATTAAACAGATTGAATGTGTACAAAATAGGTTTTTATTAAAGTGTTCATTTTGTATGGGCATTGAGAGATCCAATTATAGCAGATCTACTATGTTAAGATCTATTAACTTAGTGCCCCTGAGATATAGACGAATTGAGGCTGGTTTATGCTTTTTGTATAAAATAGTTAATGATATTGTTAATTGCTGTGATTTATTATCATTAAATTTCAGTATTTCATCTATTACGAGAACAAGATCTATATTTAAAGAAACATTCCATAGATCTAATTACGGTCAAAATAAACCAATATGTCGAATGATCAAGTATGCAAATATTCTATGTACATCGCCTCATTTTAAATTATTTGGCACGTCATTTAACATATTTAAAAGCGGTATTAGGAGAATCAATTTTGAAAATGTACTTATCTAATATTATTGTATTTTTGAGTATGTATTACTCTTGCGTTATGTAGTCATTTTTATTATTTTTTGTTCCAAATTTATTAATATATTATTTAAAAGGTGTTTAGGGTGAATAGGGTTATTATTATTATTAAATTGAATGTCAATAAACTTTATTGACTTGACTTGGGATAATTATAATTTGAACTAGTTTAGCATTATTATTATATATTATTGTTTGTTATATTTTACTTTTACTTAGTAGTTTACAGTTATTTTTTATTATTATTAATGTACTTTATTATGTAAAAAGGTGAATTCCGTAAATAAAGTATTATTATTATTATTATTATTATTATTTGGATAAATGAAACGTTTAGTGAGGCAAATCCAAGCGTTTAATTTAAAAAGTTTAAAATCCATCAATGTTGTTATTATTTATATTTTTTAGAAACTTTCTGGAAAATGTTCCATTACATCTCTTGTTTTAAGTTATTAAAACTCAGTGAGTTCCTAGTGAAAGGAAAAAATAATTTAATCTGTGTAACAGGCTCTGTTATAATGTTTTTATTTTTTTCTTGTGAATTCGAAAGAAATACTCGACACGGCTCAACTTTTCATTATATCTTAGAAACATAATTACTGACTTACTTCGTAAGGGCGACGTACCGAGAGAAACATTATACGTTACATCTGTATTTTTTTGCGAAGGATTTTATTTTCTAATAAAAAAATGTATAGTGAAGCAAAATAAAGTGATTAATTTGAAAAGTTTAAAATTAGTCAAATAT
This sequence comes from Philonthus spinipes, assembly GCA_963082785.1. Classification (NCBI taxonomy): domain Eukaryota; kingdom Metazoa; phylum Arthropoda; class Insecta; order Coleoptera; family Staphylinidae; genus Philonthus; species Philonthus spinipes. The sequence continues at coordinate 19,831,766 of OY720314.1, read as the reverse complement.
TTCACCAAGTTTGTGGGTTCCTATTAAATTAGCTTTAAAATTGTGTCCTTTAAAAAGTAGTATTAGTTAAAGCTCTCGAGTAAGTAAATTCAACAAGATGCATTCGCCACTACTAATCCGAATCGAAATGAAACCAGGGTCGCCCTAACAACACGGGGCACATTTAACTGGAAAAGGGAGGGGGGGGGGGGGTGGTAGCTGTAGAGAAAAGTTCGGAGGGAAATTCATCCCGCCCTAAAACCCGACGCAACTAATGTATTTCATTCCTCGGCGATAAAGCGCACATTAACTAGTGCACAAATAAAACTCTAAAACAGAGATAAAACTCGCAAACCGGAGAGGAGAGGGCGATTTCGATCGCAATAAATAAAACTACACGCGAAACTTTACAAGCTTTTCAAAACCCCCGGCAACGGGAGGGTGAAACTAAAATGTATTAAAACTCGTACTGATTAATTTCGGCAGGCGACCGGCAAATTAAATAGATGGATTGTGTTTATTTATTTTTTTGGATAACCATTGAGAATTGAATTCAATCTCAATTTACTGGTTTTTATGAAAACCAATTTTTAAAATTTTTAATTCTTGTTTTAATATTTCTGGTTGATTAGCGTTATTTATTTCATTAAATAAAATTTGTTTGATTTCGTTGGTAGGGACGTTGAAACAAACCAAGTGCCTTTAATTTCGAATTCAATATCAATTAGAATGTTTCGTCAAGTGATCAATGAGAACCAAATCAAATTTATAAACTGACTAGTTTTGATCAGGCGATCATTAATTACAAGGCTGTACAGCCTATTTTATCAAGTGTCCACAATTAAACGTTCATCTTTAACCAATATGGTTTTCCAATGTTTATAAAGTCAATGATGATATTGATAAGGTACAGTTATGTTCCTTCATCGTAAGTAGAAACTAGATTTTTTCCTCTCCAAAAATTGTGACTGTAAGTGATTTTAAAGTCAATTTCAAGGAAAAATAGTGACTGTAAGTGATTTTAAAGTCAATTTAAAGCAAAAATAGTGACTGTAAGTGACTTTAAAGTCAATTTCAAGGAAAAATAGTGACTGTAAGTGATTTTAAAGTCAATTTCAAGCAAAAATGGTGACTGTAAGTGACTTTAAAGTCAATTTCAAGGAAAAATAGTGACTGTAAGTGATTTTAAAGTCAATTTAAAGCAAAACTAGTGACTGTAAGTAATTATAAAGTCATTTTCAAGCAAAAATAGTGGCTGTAAGTGATTTTAAAGTCAATTTAAAGCAAAAATGGTGACTGTTAGTGATTTTAAAGTCAATTTAAAGCAAAAATAATGACTGTTAGTGGCTTTAAAATCAATTTAAAGCAAAAATAGTGAGTGTAAGTGATTTTAAAGTCATTTTCAAGCAAAAATAGTGGCTGTAAGTGATTTTAAAGTCAATTTAAAGCAAAAAAAGTGACTGTTAGTGATTTTAAAGTCAATTTAAAGCAAAAATAGTGACTGTAAGTGATTATAAAGTCATTTTCAAGCAAAAATAGTGGCTGTAAGTGATTTTAAAGTCAATCTAAAGCAAAAATAGTGACTCTTAGTGATTTTAAAGTCAATTTAAAGCAAAAATAGTGACTGTTAGCTATTTTAGAGTCAATTACAAGTACAAATAATGACTGTTAGTGACTTCAAAGTCAATTTAAAGCAAAAACAGTGACTGGAAGTGATTTTAAAGTCAATTTAAAGCAAAAATAGTGACTGTAAGTGATTATAAAGTCACTTTCAAGCAAAAATAGTGGCTGTAAGTGATTTTAAAGTCAATTTAAAGCAAAAATAGTGACTGTTAGTGATTTTAAAGTCAATTTGAAGCAAAAACAGTGACTGTTAGTGACTTTAAAATCAATTTAATGCAAAAACAGTGACTGTAAGTGATTTTAAAGTAATTTTCAAGCAAAAATAGTGATTGTAAGTGAGTTTAAAGTCATTTCCAAGCAAAAATGGTGACTGTTAGTGATTTTAAAGTCAATTTCAAGCAAAAATAGTCACTGTTAGTAATTTTAAAGTCAATTACAAGCAAAAATAGTGACTGTTAGTGATATTAAAGTCAATTACAAGCAAAAATAGTGACTGTTAGTGATATTAAAGTCAATTACAAGCACAAATAGTGACTGTTAGTGATATTAAAGTCAATTTAAAGCAAAAATAGTGAATGTAAGTAATTTTAAAGTCAATTACAAGGAAAAATAGTAACTGTAAGTGATTTTAAAGTCAATTTAAAGCAAAAATAGTAACTGTCAGTTATTTTAAAGTCAATTACAAGTAAAAATAATGACTGTTAGTGACTTCAAAGTCAATTTAAAGCAAAAACAGTGACTGGAAGTGATTTTAAAGTCAATTTAAAGCAAAAATAGTGACTGTAAGTGATTTTAAAGTCATTTTCAAGCAAAAATAGTGATTGTAAGTGATTTTAAAGTCATGTTCAAGCAAAAATAGTGACTGTAAGTGATTTTAAAGTCATTTTCAAGCAAAAATAGTCACTGTTAGTAATTTTAAAGTCAATTACAAGCAAAAATAGTGACTGTTAGTGACTTTAAAGTCAATTTAAAGCAAAAACAGTGACTGTAAGTGATTTTAAAGTCCTTTTTAAGCAAAAATAGTGATTGTAAGTGATTTTAAAGTCATGTTCAAGCAAAAATAGTGATTGTAAGTGATTTTAAAGTCATGTTCAAGCAAGAATAGTGACTGTAAGTTATTTTAAAGTCAATTTCAAGCAAAAATAGTCACTGTTAGTAATTTTAAAGTCAATTACAAGCAAAAATACTGACTGTAAATGATTTTAAACTCATTTTATAGCAAAAATAGTTTCACACTGCTGCTGATTTTATGTGTGCTAGCTTGTTTGTTGTCTGTTCGCTGATTTATTCCTCCTCTCCTGAGACGTCTGAGGGTCCTGATTTCTGGACACCTGCTGCATAATAATACAAAAATCACTAATTATATTATTGTCAAACTAATTAAATAATTTAATTTGTTATGCGTTTTTACATTTAATGAAGGATTCAGCCACCATTCATCTAGCTTATGGATAACTAGCGATGGCTGAACACTTCATTAAATGTGGATTTCGTTTCTTGTTCTCATAAACACGACAAGTTTGCTTTCATTTAGTGGACGAAACAATGATTTTCGGTCGTCTACTTTCTAGACCAAAATCGTTGACCACATTAAATTAAGCAATAGATGGCGCTTGCGTCGTCTTTAATTATTATGCGTTTTTACTTTTGATAATAATCTGTATAATTCGTTATTATTGTCGTTCTTTAAAAAAATGACTCAACAATTCTATATATTCAATTCAATTCATTTATTTACGGTAAATCACCTTTATACAGAATAATAACAATATTCAAAATGTTTAGATAAATATCATGACTGTAAATCGCATTCCTCTTCATTTTTTTAATTGAAATCTCACGTAAAGCGAAATGTACGTTTATGCCGCATTCATTCTCGGCCATGCAACAGGACTTGGTTGGAGGTTAGAAAGCGCGGATTCGGGAAAGGAATTAAACTTTTCTCGTAAATCATTTGCCCGTATTGATTTCCTCTTCCAACCATTTTTTTTTTCTTGCAGTCTAAAAAAATGTCACACGGGATGAAATACGCGTGTACTTACATTCAGAACAAACGAGAAAGTATAACGACGCATAAATAAATCAACTATTTGTTATTTCTTGGAACAATTAAATTTTAATAGAAAAGAGTATTTATTCATTCACTTTGTCACAGTTATTTAAATATATTAAATAAAAATGATTTGAAAATAATTAATAAATTATTTCCACATTTAGCTCTGCGACTTTTGACTTGTAAAATTAATTATTTTCAAATCATTTTTATTTAATATAATTAAATTTTATTATAGTAATTTAATTATTAAATAAATTAAAAATTATTTGTTATAAAATTTTAATAACTTAAATATTTCCTAATATACGGAAATTTTAATGAGTTTTTTTTTCTTTTTTTTTCCTTTGTTTATTTTAAATTTCAATCTTGGTAGTGTTAATTCAAAATTCATTGTTAATCATATATAATGAAACGTTCAGTCATCGTTGATGATGCCACTTGAAAATAGGCAAAAGGTGGCGCTTGCGTCGTCTTTAATTTATTATGTTAATCATATAATTGGAAAGACAGCACAAAGCGCCACCTGTTGTCCAATTATTGAATATTTTATTAAATTAAATGTTGATATGAGATTAATTTTAAATCCGTTGAAATTAGCGATTCGAAAATGTTTACGATCACAATACTTTCTCTTGGATCCGGATAAAACTTTAGACCTTCCAAAAAATTTGGAACATGATGTATTTTTAACCGTTTGCGAGTAATAACGGGAAGTTGAGTTATTAAAAATAGAAAAATTTAATAAATACTTCCTCGAAGCAATTTTTTTGCTGACTTAGAATATGTTAATATGATAACATATTTATTATTTTTAGTTTTTGAGTTATAAACTCGAATTTCGATTTTATTTTTCCTATGTGGTGCCAACAAAATGCACCACGTTGTGCAGATGTTGAAGGGAACAGATTCTTAATATATATCAAGACATTAAAAACAACAGTCAGTGGTATATTTATTTGAAACGACCCACAGTCTTTCGAACCGTGGACAAAATCCGAAAAAATGAACTTTTAATTTTTGAGATATTTGAACGAAAAGTGTAAAATAGATAAGCCATTAGTCCATAAACTGTATTTAGTTTTCTTATAAATTATGACAATTACCTAGTAAAGTGACCCCAAACCGAGGCAATGACGAAGCCGATTATCATCTTTTATTTGATTTCAAGTTTGTACATTTTTCGAAACGGTACAGTACAAGTATTACAAAGTGTTTTCAAGCAAAGTAATAATGCATTTTGCAGCCCATGATATGTAGTTTAAAATGGTATTTGAGTGTTTTAATTTGGTAATTGATTTATTGCGTTATACATTTTTGAACATACTAATAAATTTTATATAAAATTTATACGTTTGCAAACTTTGAAGAGACTTAAAAAAAACGTATCAAAACGTTTTGGGGTGATTACATTTTATTATTAGTACATTAATATACTATCGAAATTCATAAGGTTCATCTGCTTCTGTCTGCTCCTTCAGCAGTTATATATTTTTTATCAGGCTAAGTAACGTCATATATGTGGTTACGCAGAAAGGATCGGTTTATAGCTATTTCACTGTTTTATATATAGAACTTTTTTAGCTCTATGTTTTATAGTCGATGCTTTACACGAAAAAAAATATTATTAAATATACACTGTGTCACATTTACCTAGAATCAATAGCAACTTTGAAATTTTTCAATGAAGCATCCTAATATATTAGGGGTGACTTTTTTATCGGAGGTAACTTAAAATACTTTAAAAACAATTGTTTACGGTCTTCTTTCATCTACGCCATGCTATATGTAGGTAGAAAATGCCGATTATTGAATACAAAGAACGGTTAGCATTAATATCAGTAATGGCTCACATTAGTTATTACTCGGTATTAATGATCTTATTACCTGATTGTACTTAAAAATCTGTATAAATAAATCTTGATAATTGCTTAAAGTAGGTGTTGTAGTCGAAACAGAATAATATATTAACTTATAATCAAGTAACAAACAAATACATGACACAAATATTAAACAGCAAACGTCATGATGACAGTTAAGCAAAGTGCGTCATGTCCACTAATACGCTTCAACCCGTACAAGGTACACAAAAAATATTATTAATTTTATCACTTAAAAATATTTGCAAAAAATATATTTGAATAATTTTGTTGAGTATTTTTTTTTTTCTATTAGGATTATGATCGTTTCTTTAGCCATAAAAAGAAGTTTTCTTGTTGACGTGTGGCTAAATCAAAAAAATAATCGCAAGAAGTATGTAGACGATGAATTACGTTCGCGTTTAAATATAAATGAGTGTGCTGGCCATATACGTGAAAGTATTGAGACTGCAAGTAAGTTTTTCTGTCTAGAAATGGATAATAAATGGAAAAGAAGTTCAAGATCTCGTGAAAAGTTCATGAAATGTGGGTTGGCAAGAAACGTTTACTGTGCCACAGTATGTACGTGAATATCTTGAAGGTATGTCTAAACTTCAACCAAGACCCAGTGTGTAACGACCACGTGGAAGACCTCCAAAACCCTTCGAAGAGGTTTCCCTGAAAACGAAGAGACGAAGAGCCGCAGTAATAGCTTCAGGTAGATCTTCAGGCGAGCTGCAATTGGCTATGGAAATTGCTAAAAAACCGAAGTTAAAAGTACGAAATCTTTAACACCTCTTGAGACTCTAGCATTAATTTTGGATTTAGATTTATCAGCGAGAAAGTATATACTTTTACGAAATACTATTAATGCTCAACATGAAGATTGCTTTCCAACTCCATATAGTCTCAATAATCTGAAAAAGGCGCTTCTTCCATCACAGATTGAAATAACCGAAACATCAGCTCAGGTAAATTTACAAGAGCTCTTAGAATTGACGTCGAAAAGTATTTTAAATATCGCAAAAATAAATTCAGAAGGTCTTAAAGATTTTAAATTAATATGTAAATGGGGGTTCGGCGGCAGTTCGGGACATAGCACTTATAAACTGAAGTTTGAAGATGCGGAAAGTACAGATGAATGCTTGTTTCTAATGGCATTAGTTCCAATAAAAATGATGGAATTGTTCACAGGGAATGAAATTTGGGTAAATAATAGAACATCGTCCACATATTTTTGTAGGCCAATTAAATTTATTTTTGCCAGAGACTCCTCACTTAGTGCGGAATGAAGAGGAAAAGATGCGTAAAATAATCAGTGATCTTAAAACCACTAAAATATAATGTGATTTTGAATGCTCCGTTTCATTTGAATTACTTTTCACAATGATAGATGGAAGTGTAATACACTTTCAGGTACAAGTGCTACGGCTAAATGTATTATTTGCCAAGCGACACCGAAACAAATGAACGAAGAAAGTATTTTAAATAGACCAGTTAACGTAGCAACTACAGTTTTGGTTTGTCAACTTTAATTGCTGGATTCGTTTTCTTGAATGCCTTCTTCATATTAGTTATCGCTTACATATTAAACAATGGCAAGTTAGAAGTGTAGAAAATAAGCTAATAATGAAGGAAAATAAAGAAATAAATAAAAACTATAGAATGGGACATCAAGTTGATAATCCAAAACCGGGTTACGGATCTTCAAACGACGGAAACACAGCTAGGAAGTTTTTTCAGAATCCTGAAGTCAGTTCTGAAAAAAACAGGAATTAATGTAGACATTATTAAAAAAAATCTACTATATTAAGGGTGCTAGCTAGTGGTTGCGATATAGATTTAGTTACATTTAAACAGTTATTGAGTGACACTAGAGAATTATATTTAACATTAATATGCCGAATACCATTCATAAGGTTTTAGTTCATGGGTGTGACATACTTGCTTCTTTTGATTTACCTATAAGTCAACTGTCTGAAGACGCATTAGAGGCCGGACATAAAGAGGTAAGAAAGAACCGATTATGTCATACCCGTAAATCGTCACGTATACATTCAAATATAGATTTAATGAATATTTTATTATTAACATCCGAACCGTTAATATCATCTTTAAGGAATGTAAGTACTAAAAAACATTTTAAAGCGGACGATGATTTTCAAATTTAATTAAAAAATCTTACGGTTTCATATAATGTAGACATTGATAAATCAACATATATGAGTGAGGCTAGCGACGAAGACTCCTGTGAATGATATTTATTCTTATTTTAGTTTAGTTTTTTTATTAAACTAAGAATCACTTATTTTATTAATTGTAATATCTTTAAATACATGTATATAAAAAAATATTTTTATCAGTTAAATAATAATAATTTAGGCTTTTTTTAACATTTATACGAACATATTGTATGTTTTAAAAGATGTTTTATTGTTATTTCCTTTGGTATCTTCCACTATTCATGTATTATTATTATTATTATTTATTTATTAACGGTATAACACCTTTATACTTAACAGAACTTGTAACGATCCAGCTGCAGCCTTTTGAAAACACATTCAATAGTTGCAGAAATCGTAATTAGAAACGATAAAATGAGCATCTTATTATTAAATAAAAATAATTCGTATTTAATTTTTGAAATAATCGATTTTGCCAATCACTAGATACAACAAAAGTATGCAAAATATATTTGGCTAATCAATAAAATCGTTGAAAAAAGGAATAACGATTATTTAATTTTATAACAACTTTAGCTTAATTATTTATAGTACTTGCAGTACTTCTAAAGCATTTTTTTATCATTTGAACACTTAATATTGGTACCTTTTATAATTTTATAGAGGTACTAAATCGAAAAAGCAATATAATTTATTAAGCTATAAACAAACCCATAAGAGTATATTAAATAAAAACACATATACAAAAAAATATATCACATTTGTTATTTGTACCACTCTAAGTGGTACAGTAAATCAAAAATTATTGTAATATATTAAATACCTTTTAATATTAAATATAAAATATGCGACATGAAGAAAGACAAATTATAAAAAAAACGAGATATTGATACTACTCTTATTACTACTTTAAAATTACAATTTTGATACAAATGTCCTAAATTTGTTTTCTATAATGGTATTCTGCAAAGCTCTCAACATAGAGTTCGAATATGTGACAAAAATTAACATCGACTTTAGATTAAGATACTAATATAAATTCTTTAAATAATATATATATATATATATATATATATATTGTCTTGGTACTACGTTAGTACTTTGTTAAAAATAAAAACATTGATAGCATTAAATACAAACTATTAAACCTTACTACTTTTATCTCTTATAAAATTTTCATATCATTGTTCGTTTTCGAGATATCGATTTTTGTCCATCGTCCCATTGATTCGAAACACGGTGCGACCCCACGAATACACGTACAGATAAATAGAAAACAGTATTCATTCACTTGGTCACAGTTATTTAAATATATTAAATAAAAATGATTTGAAAATAATTAATAAATTATTTTCACATTTAGCTCTGTGACTATTGACTTACCTACGTAAGTACGTTAAACAAATGCACATTAAAACAACTACTTCCCGGGCTAATACCCACGCCGGACATTGAATTACATAATGTACACCTGCCGTTGCACATCAATAAAACATTGAATAATGCAACAAATTTTTGATCCGAGAAAAATTTAATGTAAAAACAACAAAAGGAACGTTACATAATATAAGGCCAACTGCAGACACGTGTTTCGGGATCTATCCCTCGTCAGTACAGCTATGCCTTACATAATTTAAAGATGTTAAAATAAATCAATTAAATTAATTCAAATACGTACAGATTATTTTAAAAACATAACTTTTAGATTAAAGAATGGATTTCAGTAATGTATTATCTTTATCTAATGATATTACGAGGGAAACACAGATTATTCAAATAATCACGATATCTACATACAGATATGTAAATCAAAAATTTGATTTATTTTATAAATTAATAAAATGCAATTACGTACTTGCGAATTAAATTTTATTATTAATTCTATAAATCGCGGTAATGAAATAATAAATTTCAACAGCGCAACCGTAATATAATTAAAAAGCGCTGACCGTTGTATCCAAGGTGGAAATAAACTCAATATCAGAATTTTCGGGGGGGATAAAGTTATAAACAAAACCATCAGCGTATTTCATCCCGTCCGGCGATCCGCATCAACCAATTGAAATTTATCTCATTATTAGTATTACACAATCCCCTTTTTCTCTCCGAGTTTGCGTGTGTTTGCGTGTGTGTGAGTAAGCAGATAAATACGGATTAAAATGAAAGGGTTTCGTCGCGGGGGTGGGGGGTTGCTCTTCCGTTTTCTAAATTTAAATTCGGGCCATAAATCAAATCTCGAACCGGGGAGCAAATACAAATAGAGATTTAGTGATAACGCGGCCGCATGGAAAAAGCAAACAAAGAAAAACACACTCTTACTAATCTATCCCCCCGCCACGTTTCACCCCGGTTTTCCAGCGCGTACAAATGTTCCCGTCCCCCCCTTTTTATTGTGTATTTATCCCTTGGTTTTTGAAGGGCGGCGTGAAGGGGGTTGACGTACCGCCCCCGTTTCCCGTCCCCACGCGCGCAGTTTTGCGCGGAAATATTTGCGGATGTGTGGAAATGTGTAATGTCGCTTCAATAGCGCCTTTTCATGGGGAATTAATGTCCTGTCTCTCTCGGGAGTTGAACATTAGTTCTGTTTTTATTCAAAGATGGTTTTAGATAGAATTATTCCCATTGTCGTTTCGAATGTCGGGGTGTACCGTATAAAACGTGGGGTGGTTTTGTGTTTGCTGTTAAATTTATAATGTACCAAAGAATTTTCATATTTACACAACTCCCGAATAATGTACTGACAAGCTTTTCCTCCACATAAAATTTTATTTCATATAAAATATCACAATAATTATTAATTCATTTCATAATTAATTTAAAGATATCATACAAAAAAATCAATATATCTATATAATATTTAAAATGTAAATATCCGTTGGAATTGAAATAAACTAAATTTTAAATTCTCTTAAAAATGGGCTAACAACCCCAAACTAGTCAAGAATTTAATGTTATTCAAGCTAATCTGTGTTTAATTGTTTTATTGGTCGATTTTTAATAAACTATTCATATAAATATAATACATTAGATGTCATTGCGTATTTATTTAATAACAAAAAACAAGTTTAATTAGAAGAATCACTTTAATTAAAACACTTTGGAAAATATGAAATAAAATCACTTCATGACAAAGACAGAGACATAGACAGTTAAATCAAATACATAAATACGCATATACATAAGACATAGACAGGTATTTACAAAGTCGGGCTGAAAGACCGTCGGTCGATAGCCGATTAATAGGCGAAGAATTATGTTTATATATAAAAAAAAATGTTTTGATATACGTATTGTATTATGTGTTTGTTAATAAAGATTTCTGTATATATATATATATATATATATATATATATATATATATATGAAATAAATGTTTAAATTAAACATATAATAATAATCATTTCTAATTAAGCAACATATGGAGCTGTGTGCTATCTTTCCAATCATATAACAATAGAAAAATGTTTACAGTATTTTTACTATTTAAAAAAATGGTAAAATATAGTTTAATCAAAGAAAATATTTTTAGTCTAAATAATTGTTTGTACTTCAAATAAAACAATTCAGTAAAATAAATTAATTGCGGCTTATAAAAAATGCTTTGTGGTTCAATTAAAAAAAAAAAATACTTTGTAGTTTAATTATTTTGTGTTGCAATAAATAAAATATTTTTTTTATATTAGAAAAAAAAAAAATGCTTTGTGGATCAATTACAAAAATACTTTGTATTATTTTGTGCTGCATTAAATAAAATATTTATTTATATTAAAAGTAAAGCAAATAAATATTAAGGGTGCGGTTTAGAAGAAAGAGATAGCTATACAAATATGGGCAATCACTGATTTGGGTTAGATTGTTGTTGTGATCAATGAACAATGTTGTATTATACATTAAAATGGTCTTAAAATAAGCAGGAATTTCATCAGATAAATTAAAAATTATTTTAATGTTTAGTTTCTGTGAAAACATATTTATGAAAAACAATGAAAATTGATCAAATTTATAACAAATTTTAAATTAAATTTTTGCTAATAAAAACTTGTGCAATGAAAATTTAAAGGATTTCACTAAATTCTGCATTCAAAAAACTTAGCAGACATGACTTATTAATTTCATTATATCTTACAATTTTCTTTTCTAATTTAAACTAGTAAATTGACGTAATACACGAAAATTAACGATTTATTTTTTATTTAGACTGATACTTTATACTTGGTAGATAAAAAATGTAAATACACATTCATATTATGAAATCCAAAAGAATAGCTCTATTTTCAAACGATTATTTCCATTTTACTATATAGCTATCTCTTTCCACTAAACCGCAACCTTAAAGTGGAAATTTTCCAAACAATTCTAGTTGTTACTTGGCAAAACTTCACTTTCTTAATTTAAATAATAACAATTAAACAAAATATTTGTTTAGTTTCACAAATTAATTGTAGAGCAACTCTAGAGAGATACACAACTTCATCATTAGCTACCTGATGCTGATACAGTTTACCAAAACATTAACATTCAATTTATTATAAATAGAAAAGAGTATTCATTCACTTGGTTACAGTTATTTAAATAAATTAAATAAAAATGATTTGTAAATAATTAACAAATTACTTCCACATTTAGCTATGTGACTTTTTATTTACGTTACGTAATTCGTCGTCGCTGCTGTTAATTCCTAAGCTCGGCGCTTTCAGCGTGTAACGCCTTCAGCTGGCAGGCTAGATATTACAGAGTCTGAAGTACCAAAAGGCTCCGAAATACATAAATTTTTGGCGCGACTGCACTTCGGCGCAAAATCCTGCCGATATTTTTTAATGAACTTTGCTGCATGATTCTTGGGCTTCTTCTGATATTTGTCAAATAGACAGGATCGATGCCTCAATAATCTTGCTGCTGTGTAGCAGAATCTCATGCACCATAATTGGCATGCAGTACCAGGGATACAATTCGAGCTGTTTCTATGCAATATCCTTCGAACTTGGGGACGTTCACGTCGAACTCGCAACTCAGCACTTGTAGCACAACGTGAAATCGTTTGATTAAGAGTGTTCGTCACGAATTGGTCTTGAGGCTCTCTTATGGGAGTTGTTAACATCTATCCACATTCTTACAGAGTTTATTAAGAGAGATAATGGCATGTGGTTTTTTATACATAATCTTGTGTTGGTAGACTAGAAGTTGCATAACCTTAACATTTTATAACAATTTTCGTTTTTGTTATAAAAAAATATTATGGATCGTTCAATTTCAACTAATTTTCCCAGTTTTATTATAAAATTCGGTGAATATATTGAATACATAATATTTTTATTGCTTTTAAAAGAACACCATTAATAATCGAATGCACTCGGTTTGTTTATTTATTTTAGAAATTTCTGAGACACACTGCGCCGCGCCGATTTCTACAAAATAAATTCTGGATACATAAATGTGAACTTTTTAAATCGGAACCACAATTTCTAGTTCGCGTCTCAATTGATGTCGTTTTTTTTTTAATAACATTATATTTTTAGTTTGACACTTAATTAGATTTATTTTATTAGAAAATATATCATTTGAATAGAAAAAAAAAGATTTATTCACCTCGTTACAGTTAATTAAATTTATTAAATAAAAATAATTTGAAAATAATTTCCTCTTTAGCTACTGTGACATTCTGACTTACGTAAGTACTTTAAAACAAATGTACAATAATGTACATTTGCTTTTGTATTACAATAAAGTATTGTATAATGCAATAATTTTTGATTCAAACATATTTAATGCAAACAACCAAAAACAGAATAATACGTAATATAAGGCTTTCTGCGGGCACGTGTTTCGGGATTTTATCGTTCCCTTATATTACGTATTTTATTCTTCTTTCATTAAATATTTTGAAAACAAAAATTTTTGTATTATACAATATGTATAAATGTATGTTTCGTGATCGTATTCGTGGCTACATCAATTTGCACCTGGTAGAAAACCAACATGGATTTCGACCTAAACGCTCCACTCTTACTAATCTGACATCATATACACAACAGTTATCAAACTGTCTCGATCGCCAGATGCAAGTTGATGTCGCATTTACTGATTTCTCCTAAGCCTTTGACAGGTTGGATCACGGCTTGCTCCTCTCCAAACTATCTAAGTTTGGTTTCTCAACATCTTTGTGCAAGCTAATTTCACAAAGTCCAAAGACGCCTGTTTGTAGAGTACGATGGATACGTTTCAGGTAACGTCTGGGGTTCCTCAAGGTTCAGTTCTAGGCCCCTTTCTCTTTAATATATTTATCAACGATATTGTAAACATTATTGATACTGATTGCCTTTTGTTTGCAGATGGCCTCAAAATTATAAAACCAATTAAAACAATCGATGATTGTCGATCAATGCAAGACGACTTAAATCGAATACATGCGTGGTGTTGTTCAAATAATTTGCCTCTTAATACTCATAAGTATAAGATCATATCATTCTCAAAAAAGAAATCTAGCGTCATATTTGATAATTCAATAGATGGATATATACTTGAGAGAGTATTACAATTTAAAGATCTAGGTATTTTTATTTGATAACAACCTTTAAAGCACATATAGATCATATTGTCTCATCTGCCAACCGTGTTCTAGGTTTCATTTTCCGAAATACAAAACAATTTAAGCACTCTGAATCAATTCTCTCCTTATACTTTGCTTTTATAAGATCTCGTTTGGAATATGGCTGCTGTATTTGGAATCCTTACTACACATCATATTCTAATCATATTGAAAACGTACAAAAGAAACTGTTTAAATACCTGTATTTTAAAAAGACTGGTTTCTATCCTAATTATTCCATAACATACGACAATCTTCTCGATAGATTCAGGTTACATTCACTGGAAAATCGCCGTAAAGCATTTTTGATTACCACATTATTTAAAATTTGTAACAATTTAATTGACTGTAGTGATAAACTAGCTCAATTAAATATTCGTGTTCCCCAAGTATCAAGACAAACCCGATTTTTTCAACTTGACATTCTCAAATCTAATTTACTGCTTAAATCGCCTTTATTTGCAATGTGCTCTTTGTTTAATGATCTACTTTTGCGCGATCCAACCTTTGATTTATTTTACATATCTTTACCTAAACAGATGTTCACTTATATTCTTAACATCTTGCACGGTTCTTAGATTTATTGTGTGTATTGAATGTTCACTTTTTATATTAATTTAAGTTTAACACTTACAATTATAAGCCATGTTATTGATTTGTATTGATATTTTGGATATTTATGATTTTGAATTATTGTTTTTGTATTTTGTAATTGTGAAATTTGTAATTTATGTAATCCTTAATCTAGCCTTAGGGCTGTTGGGTTATTAAATGAATAAATATGTTATTGTTCAAAAAATAAAACGAACATGTCTGGGCAGAATTTGTTTGCGTTAGTTTTAGAACCATCACGATTTGGCTCCTAAAGCCTCCAGACGCTCATCCTAAGGAGCCACTTGTCCGTATAAAATTACAAAATGACAAAAATAAAAATGTATGAATGAAGGATGATGCTGTGTTCGACTACCTGTAAATAAATAAAACAGTGTGAAGTTAGCATTAAAAAGTTAGCAACAAAATTTCCAACGATACCCGAACATTATAATTTATTTCTGCACTGTTTAGAAACTAATTGTACCTGTAACTGATAAATATGCATCAATTATTATTTTTTATCCGGAAACAAATCAAAGCAAAATCCGATATTTATAAATTAAATTGGGAAAATTATAAATTTGTGTACATTTAGCAATCTGGCTACAAAATAGTAACAAGATTAAAATAACATGAACGAGCTTTTAGATTAAGACAATATAGTTCCACATATGTTCTTTATAATAAATGTCGATTATTCTGTTAATTGAGAAATGAAATTCAGTATATCTCGTTTTTTCATTCGGCTCAGCAAATGCGCATCCCCGAAGAGCCTAATAATATGCAAGTATAAAAGACGATCTATTCGGAGAGTCATCAATTATTCTCGCTTCCCGACAACCTAAATAACCCCACCCGCGGAGTGTAGTGGTAAACACAATTTTTGCCGGATTTGTCGGAGAAGATAATTCCTTAGTTTTTACGTTCCTTTTTAAATAGTGCTTATAATTCTATATTGCAGCAGATATATTTTTCTTTCTATTTATTTATAAGTACGTGATGTAGTACAAGTGTATATTATTACAATTCGAATGCTAACAAATAAACATTTGTGAAATTATTGTTATTTTACTCAGTTAGGGGTAGATTACAGTTCTACTTTTTTTGCTGTTAAGGTGACGGAATTAATGATAACTAAAACGACAGTTATGATATTCATCGTTGTAAAAAAAATATGTCTTATTTAAAAAAATATATTAATTGCATATCATATTTAACAATTATATATGAAATTATATTGCCTTAAGAAAAATAAATTATTGAAAAGAAATAATTGTTCCATTTAAAAACAATAAAAAAATAAATAAAATGAAATGAAACAAAGATGATTCACAAATTTGCAGTTATTTAAATTACAATGAAATTAAACAAGGAAAATTTCTGGCAATGATCTATAAAATTCGGTCAATTCCTTATTATTAATGTTTAAAAGAATTTATGATTTCCAATTATTAAAATTCAATTTTTAAGCTAAAAATGTAGTTTAATTTTGAATTATACTTGCAAAATTCTAAAAATGAAAGCAAACACGACTATATGTGTATCTAAAATTATTATTAATAATATTTATAAAATTACAATTTTAATAATTATAAAAACTAAAATAATGCAGACAATTAAAACCCTATGATTAAATTAAAATCTATATATGGAAATGATTTTTTGCAGCTTAGCGCGACGCGGAGTGTGTCTCCGAAATTGGATACTTTTCTAAAATAAATAAACAAACCAAGCGCGCTCGATTATTAATGGTGTTGTTTTAAAAGCAATAAAAATGTCATTCATTCAATATTTTAACCGAATTTTATAATAAAACTGGAAAAATTGATTGAAATTGAACGTTCCATAATATTTTTTTATAACAAAAACGAAAATTGTTATAAAATTTTAAGTTTATGCAACTTCTAGTCAAATAACACAAGATTATGTATAAAAAACCACATGCCATTATCTCTCTTAATAAACTCTGTAAGAATGTGGATAGATGTTATCAACTCCCATAAGAGAGCTTCAAGGCCAATTCGTGACGAACACTCTTAAAATCCTTGACGATTGGCAACTATCTCTGTCATCGCATCATTCCCTTTCTAGTAAACGCCAGTCTTAACAGAGATTAATAGTGAACATTTCAGTTGAATAGAATTTCAATATATTAGCCCTAACCTAAATGCAACTAATAGGTACTATACGTTGCATTTTCTACACCCCGATGATCTTAAAACACTAAAGGTTTTCTTCTAAGTACTACCACAACTTAAAAATTAAAAAAAAAAAAACAGTGACCAGTTTTTTGTATTTGAGTGATCAACAATCAAAAATCTGGGAAATGTCGTTCCAAGTTTTAACATGAAATGGAAAATAGGAAATGTTGTTCAAAGCTTTAACATGAACTTGGAACGACATTTCCCATTTTCCATTAACACTCTTAAAATCGTGAGGCACCACTTCCTTGACGATTGGCAACTATCTCTGTCATGTCAAATGTATAAAGGGCAACTAGCAGCGTCGTATTTTGCTATTGGATTTTTTAAAATCTAATACATACACTAAACAAACCTAAAGCAGCAATTGAGAAAGAGATGAGGAACAGTCCAGAGCAGTTCAACTTGTTTAACATGAATGTATGTCCACCGATGTTCTTTTTATATATATATATAACATCTTTATTTTAGTAAATAATTTTATATACAATAAATTAACAGTACTATATTAGACGTTGTCTTTAGAAAACAGCAATCGATTATCGGTTTTTCTGCCTTATCCTTTTTATTTGTCCCGTTAATTAGAAAAAATCATCATGTTCTGGACGTATATTTAAAATAATACTTTAAAGTAGAAGAAAGCAGTGAGATTAGTAAAAAATAAATGATAAATATGCATCACGATGATATGTTACACAATGGAACATTTTTATTCAATCAACGACTCTATTCTGTAATAAATAATTATTTTCCATCAGTTTTTAAAATCGAGACAACAATTGCTGTAACTAATAAACGCTGATATGTTTCACAATGATGGTGTATGTGAAGTTGATTGCCACCCCGTAGAAAGGGGTAAAAATATGCATAATTTTTAAATTTGTTTTTTTGCGTCGTTTCAAATATATTGGCAAATATCCCGCCATCAGATTACATTGAACTAATCATTAAACATTTTGACAAAAGTAACTTTACCATCCAACATTATTAAATTTAATAGTAAACAGTAGCCATTTTGCATTTAATAATAAGTTTTATGGCTGACATGAAGGCATAACAATACTACTAAACATTATGTTTGCTCGTTATATTTATATCGAAGATGCATATTTGTGTATTTTATGGAAATTACTAAACAAATAGCCATTTCGTATTTTTTTATATTAATTATTTTTTAATTATACAAACAGTGATAAAAAAGCTGTAATAATTCCATCCATTAAAAAAAGGAGGTAATTTCGTGTAAATTGTTTGTGGCAATTCCATAATTCCAAAAGCGCAGCAATGACCTACATACAACTGCAGGCAGACTGATCTTGTGCAGCAGTCCAACGAGCAAACGCGACGCACGTTTAACGTTCTCCGCTCGATTTTCTCTCCTTGTTTTCTTTTTTCTTTTATTTCCTCACTTTTTACTGGCCGCAAACACACAAGACTGTGTGTATTCTCATGCCCTAAATATCGCACAAATTGCTCTCGCGGCATTCGAGAAAAGGAGAGAGAAAGAGAAGTGCAGGCACAGACGTGACGCAAATATCGGATGGTTTGAGATTGAAGATCGGGTCTCGAATAATGAATGTCCGGCGTTTTCCTTGCGAGAGAGATGCTGATGGGGGTCCTCTCAAATCACCCGAAAAGAATGGTGAAATTTCGCGTCGTGTTCCGATTCACGGTTGTTGCGTTCGGTTCAGTGTTTTTACTTTGTTGCAAATTAATTTGCACAAACAAAATATAACAAATTATTATCCTTACAGAATATAGCCACTTAGTTTGTCACATATTAAATACATCGAGTGGTGATTTGAAATATGGACATTAATTTCGATTTATTTATTTTAACTAATATTACAATATAGGGGAGAGTTGCCATAATCGTACTACTTAAGGAAATCGCTTAAAATTGCCAAATTAGAAACGTTAAATATAAAAGTAACTAACGCAAATGTTAGAATGGTACTTTATTTAATTATTTTAAAACATATCAAATGGATAAAAAAGTTTATTATTGGTGAAAAATATACTTATTAAAGACACTGAAAAAGTACGATTTTGGAAACCGGTATCTCAAATCGTACTCCATAGTCCCCTAAATCGTACCTTCATAAAAATATCATGCATCTATAATAAAACAAAATGGTTTGGCTCCCTAGGGTATATTTATTAAGTAACAAACATATTAAAAAAAAACAAACACAACCTAAAAAACATAAAGAACTCATTTAAAATACAAAAATGTCAATTACATTTACAACATAAATAAATTCTTTCTTCTTTTGACACTCGTGCACAAGCCTCATGTACCCACGTTTTGCATCCTATGCACTGAATCATGTTTTCTAATCTTATTGCTGTAACCCGCGAACGGCCACTCGATCTCGGTAGGCTGAGTCGTGATTCAAAAAAAAATAAAATAAACAAAAAAATGTTGAGCGCCACTTGATTTGAACAGAATATTGATGATGCTTACCCTTGGATAAAATCAAGAAATTACAGGGAGGCAAAATAATAAGATCTTAATAAAAAATTTCAAATTAAAAAAATATATATTAGTAAATTTAAATATGAAAAATATTACATAAACCAAAAACAATTATTTTTAAATTTGAATAATATAAAAACGAAGAAAATATTTTATCTAGAGAATTGTAAAAAAATAGTAATGAGACCACAAACTTAAAATAAGCAAAAAAATCATACTCAATGTTCACACAAATAAACCCCCCAGAAAATGACGTCACCTTCTTTACAATTTTGTAAAGCACTAAATTTCAATAACTTGTTTTGTTCTAAAAAAATAATTATATTAACCCTGTATAATAAACCTTTACACTCTTTAAAAAAACAACTTTAAGTTAAACTCCCTAATTCTAAAATGTCTGTTTGACTTTATTCACTCACAAAAAAAATATTAATAAAAAATTCTCGATGGACTTATCTTTAATATTCTGTTTTCAAACTCCGTCCTTCACGTTTTGAAAAAAATTCCAGGCTCCAGCATCAACTCCAACTCCCAAATTTCCGACAGCAATTCTAAACTCCACCAATTCCAACTTCTTCTGCTAACTCCTCGAAGAAATTCGAACCGCAAAAAAGTATACCCTCGCTCGGAAAAGAAAACGTCCACCAGCACCCAGCCGGAATCCGAAATATTTAACTGATGAAAATTTCAAACCACTCAAACTTCGAGGCCAAAAAAATAAAATCAAGTCGAGCCTGACTTTAGTCGGGATTCTCACTAACGGAAAACCGTCCGAAAATATTAAATATTAAAAATTACCTGAAGATGAAATGCGGCCTCAATTAGAAAAATTATTATTTTGGGTTTTGCTAAATCGATCACACAGATGCTTGCAGATTATAAATTTTCCAAATCGACACGGCACACAGCACGTTTTCGTCGTTCCTCTTTTTTTTTAAACCTCTTGAGCACACAGCTCCACCCAGATTAAAAATTCGAAGGATTAATACAAAGATTAATCGAATCTGACGCCCCCCCACTTGGACTAATAAATCGATTGGCATCTTCGATCTATTGACAATAACAGCAAACATTTGACAGCTAGTGACTGGAAAATTAACAAACACAAGTGAGTGTTAAGTGGATTGTGAAATAGACTCGACATTTCCATAGAAAAAATATATATTTAGGTGACTCGGAAAATAACCCAGAAACAACAACAATAATGTAAGTACCAACGACTTCCATTAGAGGTTAGATTTTAGTAAAGTGTGTTTTCTTACTAATCTCTTTAAATTAGAAATTACTATACAATTCATAATCGCTTCTATTATCAGATTAAGTCTTCCATTTCGTCTATTTTACCTAATAACGCTGCAATGTTTACATTTCTAGGGAACCGTTGAACATTCCAAATATCGCCCTATTATGCAACTGAGAAGACTGGCAAGACTGTTGGATTTCACCGCACGATTCCTATTATTATATGGCATCACAACATTGGAAGATATAATTATAATTGCAATTAATATTAATTAATAAAAATTGATCATTAATTGCCGTATGATTTTTGGGTTGCCTACATTAAAAACTGGTTTTCTAATTTAATTTGACTTATTCTTAATTTTTCAACTAACACTACTAACTATATATTTTAATTGAAAAACAAAAGATAGCGAAACGTGTACGTTACATTGCATCACATAAAATGCAATACCAATCTTCTTCATTTATGTTTACTAGAATATCTGAGGAAGAACTGGTTGTTGCATTATTCATGCTAACTTTTTTACTTTTTTTGTTTTTTCTTCTTTATTCTTATTCTTTACTTGGGAAGTGGATTTCTTCTCTCTCAGACTGTTTATATAGCTTGCACTTGTCAGCTCAGTGGCTGTTTGAGCACTTCTTTTCTTAATAGTTGCTTTAGGAATGGGAGATAGCTCTGATATTGGAACTATCAGAGAATTCAATTTTAATAAATGAAACACTTTTTTACTTTGTTTGTATAACTCGGATTGATTTTATTGTTGACTATAGTTTTGACAACTTTAACGTGTCATTCTCAAAACCATATTATCGGTTTTGCTATTATCTTCCAGAGTTACAACTTCGTTGTCTAAAACTTCTGTTTCGGTGTTTCCTTCTGGTGTTTGGAATTCAGCTGGAATATCATTGGCCACATTATTTAACAAATCGCTAGCCACAAAATCGGCTTCGCTAAATAGAAAGCGATTAACTGGCCAACAACCAGTGGCTTCAAATGATTTGGCTGCATTACAAACAGAGGCAGCTTTATAATAAGCTGTAGTTATTAAAGCTGCAACACCATATTGCGTAATACATACCAGCGTAGTTTGTCATCCACTGGTCTAAAGCTTCGTTATAATAACTTTGCATTGGTCCAAAAACTCCAATGTCCAATGGTTGTAGCCTGTGTATTGTATGGCCTGGCAATTGCAATAAAATAATACCGTTAGCTTGTGCTAGTTCCAGAGCTTGCAAGTTTTTAGTGTGAGACGTGTGCCTGTCAAGTAATAAAATGACCTTTTTTTCTAGTGTTTGTTTCACATTATAAATAAAATGTTGCAACCACTTGACAAAAAGATCGGTTGTTATAAACCCATGATCAGCAACTTCTATTAAACTTCCAGGAGGAGTTCCTTTACCTAATGCTGGATTTAATCGTTTTCTTTTAAAAATAAACATTGGTGGAATAAAAAAGCCTAACGGGTTTGTGCAAACCACATTGGCTCCTCTTTCTCCGCTAACCACCCTACCAATCCTCTTTTTTCCTTTCTCAGCAATTATTTTCGCACATTTTTTTTTGAACTGTAGAGAATCCGGACTCATCCATATTAAAGATTCTAGAAGCATCAATACCATTAGATTTGACAGTAGTTTCTAATAAATTAAAAAATTGATTCACAGCATCTCTATTAAAACCCCTAGCCCGACACATGGAAGTATTTTCAGCTCGTCTTACTGAAATATTTCGATGTCTTTTTAAAAAAGAATAAAACCATTTTTTTCTAGCAAGCTGGACTGTTCGGTTAATTATTTTTTTCCGCTATTTGATATACCAAACTCCTGATATCTCTAATGCTTAAACAAAAAAATGATGATTCTAAACGAATAATATGTTCAACAAGTTGATCTTCCACATCTTTTGGTAATGTTGTGATATTTCCATTCCTTTTCTTTGATGATAACGATCTTTTTACTGCACCCTCAAGATATCGTTTGAAAGTAGGCTTTGGTATATTAAAACGCCTGCAGCACTCATTGAAACCGTATTTTTTTAAACGGTATGCCTCTATTGCATTTTTCATATTTTCTTCCGTCCATTGACCATAAATTCTATTTGGCATGATTTCTAAAGCGTACAAAATATTTGAAAATATTAGGAAGTTGCATACGATATAACGCCAGTTGCTTAAATCGTATCAGTACGATTTTAGAAACTGCACAGGAGTACGATTTAGGCAACTATGCATTATTTTTTTAAATAGGCGGTTATTGCAAAAATAAGATATTTCACCTGCAATGTGAAGTAGTAAATATGTAATATAGATATAAAAGCTGGCACTAAACATAAAAGTTAGAAGTATTTATGTTATTTTCATAAGCATAATGCTTAGCAAAAGTACTCAAAATATTACGTCAACTTTACCTGATTTTTAAACTCGTCTTTTATTCACACACCCGGCACGTAAACCTATAACTTTTAGGTTATGTAGTACATACGTCAAACTTAGTATTAAAATACACCGTTAGATAGCATTATTGTACTATATTTAAGGAAATAAGCATGAGGTACGTTTTTGTGACCAGTACGATATATGCAACTCTCCCCTATTTAACATTTCATGTGGCCAAAATAAATAAAATTTTATCCCAACAAGTATGAAGTTTCGACAAATAAAAGCCTCTACACTACAGTATACAACATTTTCAAAATTAATAAATACAATATGACAACTTGTTAATTGTTGAGGTTTCTACTTTGTTATATATTGTAATTCAATTTTAATAAATGAAACATTTTTTTACTTTGTTTGTATAACTCGGATAATATAAATCCGAGTTATACAAACAAAGTAAAAAAGTGTTTCATTTATTAAAATACAATATGACAAGATTGCAACTTTTTTTTTTAATTTTTAGAGACAAAATGGATCATAATTATTCGTTACGTTTTCATCATCAGCACACCTACACAATTAAGAAACGCATGTGTGCAATTTTGGCATTATATACCATTTTTTGGATTGTCTTTTTATGTGTTTTTTCTCATTCGATGGTCTGTAAACTTGATCACATACCTATGAATCGTAGAAATTTTCAATGCACAACATTGAGGTGTAATTTAAATTTAATTAAATATGATGTTTCTTTATATTTAATTAAATTTAAATTAAATCTGATGGGATTTGAACCAACGTCCCCCGATTGCCGGCTACCAACTATACCACAGAGTATCAAATCTCCATACAGTGCTTCAAATCCATCTATGTTCAATTTATACAGACATTTAATTGATCACATACACTATCCTGATGATGTAAGGAACAGTTTTGGCTGCACTACAAACAAGCAAAGCGACTTAACTTTTCGTTGTCCTTCTGGTGATTTTGTTTTCGATCATATATTTCGAATTATCATACTATTTAATTTATTTAAATAGAATTATAATTATAATATTAATATTTATATTACTTCAATATTATTCGGTTCTTTTTCAAACTACGAGTGTAATATTCCTTCATAAATAACATCCCCTCTAATTAAATAAATAAAAACATTAAATGTTAATGAATACGACGAGCACACACACACACACACACACACACACACAAAAGCGGAAACCTTTTTCATCTCATTCATTACCATTCAATGTTTGTATTTACCCGCCGAAGATTCCCTTTTCCCTCCATTCCTGGAAATTCATATCGGGGCCGCGAACTTTATTAAAAAAATTGTATTTCTTTAACAAGGAAACGAATGAACTTGGTCTATTTTATATAGTAAAAGTTTTAAATGAAAAAAGTTTCCGGATTACGATGAGAGCAAAGAGAGAGAGAGAGTGAGGGAGAGAGAAAGAGGCGCTTTTCCGTGAAATTCAAAGTTTCTTATATTGAATTAAAAAAAATAAAATAAAGTGTACGAATACTAATTGAGTTTTAAGTTTGATTACGATTCCAGTTTTGTAATGTAATGGAAGACATTGTGCGTATGTTAAATGAAAGTAAATTTTGAGTCAAACATAATACCTAGATACCCTAAAGAGAGTAATCTGATTTTGTACTCGTATCATATTGACGGTCAATCTTTAGAACGCTGCAACTCGAGCGTTCTAAACATTGACCGTCAATATGATACGATTACAAAATCAGATTACTTTTTCGGGTATATGTAACCATTTTACACTTCTTGATAATCAAATGTAAATTATTTATAATGCACCAGTCCGACAGGATATTAATCGTAGTTTGTACTTCAATACATGCTTGGATATTTTGAATAGGGCTGAACAATTTAAGATCATCTGCGAAATATAAATAATAACAAGACATATTTACTTAAATCGTTAATAAAAATAACGAATAATAAAGGCCCAAGATTAGAACCCTGTGGGACCCCGGAATTAGAAATAAATGCCGAATAAAAATCTGTGGAATAAAATTTATTAATTCTTAACTGAATCGGCGAGATAGTGTGAATAATTAATTGTTTTAATATTTAGACATTGGTAGTTCATATTGTATGAAATAAATATGAATAAATCAACCAATAAAACACAGATTAGATTGAATAACTTTAAATTCTCGACTAGTTTCGGGTTATTAGCCCATTTTCAAGAGAATAAAATTATTTTCATTAAATTTTTTATGAAATATATAGTTTGTTACAAATATCGAAATGAATAATATCATTATTTCGAATAAAGTGTGTGCTAGGGGAAGTTTTTTCTATGTTCCGGGGGTGCTGTTCCTAATTTTATTGTTTAGTTTTGTTAATTGATGCATGCTGAATCCAGATCTGGCCTTAGATTTTTTATGGAACTTATAGTTTGTCGCAAATCTTCAAATGAAAATTATCATTATTTCGAATAAAGTGTGTGCTAGGGGAAGTTTTTTTCTATGTTCCAGGGGTGGTGTTCCTAATTTTATTGTTTAGTTTTGTTAAATTATGCATGCTGAATCCAGATTTAGCCATAGATTTTTTATAGAACTTATAATTTGTCGCAAAAATCGAAATGAAAATTATCATTATTTCGGTTTTTAAGTGTGTGTTAGGGGAAGTTTTTTTTTTCTATGTTCCGGGGGTGGTGTTCCTAATTTTATTGTTTAGTTTTGTTAATTGATGTATGCTGAATCCAGATCTGGCCTTAGATTTTTTATGGAACTTATAGTTTGTCGCAAATCTTGAAATGAAAATTATCATTATTTCGGATAAAGTGTGTGCTAAGGGAAGTTTTTTTTTCTATGTCCCGGGGGTGGTGTTCCTAATTTTATTATTTAGTTTTGTTAATTGATGCATGCTGAATCCAGATCTGGCCTTAGATTTTTTATAGAACTTATAGTTTGTCGCAAATCTTGAAATGAAAATTATCATTATTTCTGATAAAGTGTGTGCTAGGGGAAGTTTTTTTTCTTTGTTCCGGGGGTAGTGTTCCTAATTTTATTGTTTAGTTTTGTTAATTGATGTATGCTGAATCCAGATCTGGCCTTAGATTTTTTATGAAATATATAGTTTGTTGCAAATATCGAAATGAAAATTATCATTATTTCGGTTTTTAAGTGTGTGTTAGGGGAAGTTTTTTTTTTTTCTATGTTCCGGGGGTGGTGTTCCTAATTTTATTGTTTAGTTTTGTTAATTGATGCATGCTGAATCCAGATCTGGCCTTAGATTTTTTATGGAACTTATAGTTTGTCGCAAATCTTGAAATGAAAATTATCATTATTTCAGTTTTTAAGTGTGTGTTATGGGATGCTTTTTTTTCTATGTTCTGGGGGCGGTGTTCCTAATTTTATAGTTTAGTTTTGTTAATTGATGTATGCTGAATCCAGATATGGCCTTCTATTTTTATGGAACACTTAGAAAGTTGTTAAAATTAATTTAAATAATGTATAAATTTTAGGGGCACTTTAAAAATGTAAGGGTTGAAAATTTCGGGGTGAGATTATACATTGTTATTAAAGGGATCCTTCCTTTACTGAATAGCTTGAAATTCGGATTCTTATCTGTAATACTTTGCCTAAAATATAAATTTAAAATCTATTGCTGAAATCTATTGCAATATGATTTGAGTAAGTTTACTAAATTTATATGAAAGCCCATGTTGATTTTCCTAATTTTATTTTCTGTATAGCATTACTTAGTTCTTCAGTAATTTCGGGTTCTTCCTTTATTCGATCTTGTTGTATTTGTTGTATATGCTGTTGGTGTCTTTCTATTAGCTGATTATCTTTTTAATCTGTCTTCTAACGTGTTTATGATATCTGCTTCATTTGTTTGAATTTTTCCAATTTTATTTTTAATATTCTTTAATTCTGTACCCTTGGCTTTTCTCATTTGTTTTAATGCTCCGTAAAATAGTTTTTGAT
The DNA here is from genome assembly GCA_963082785.1 of Philonthus spinipes. Classification (NCBI taxonomy): domain Eukaryota; kingdom Metazoa; phylum Arthropoda; class Insecta; order Coleoptera; family Staphylinidae; genus Philonthus; species Philonthus spinipes. The sequence goes on along the minus strand of OY720314.1, from coordinate 19,804,623 downwards.
TTTCATTATGAGCCGATATTTCCCAAAATTCTATCCACACTTTTTGTTTGTTTGTTTTTATTATGTTTTTTTTGTCTTTCTTTTTTATAGACGTTGTATGTTATGTCATTCCTATTACTTAGATATTCTTTCCATTTCTTCTTTTTCTTCTTGATCGCATCTTGTACTACTTTGTTCCAACATGCTGTTCTATAATTCCTCTTGTTTCCTATTTTAGCTACTCCCCAGCATTGTTTCGCTGATTTTTTTAAATTTATCTTTAAAATCTTTCCATCTTTCCTCTATATTTTCTTTTGTGTTTTCTCTGGTATCTAATATTTTTTTGGTAATATTCTCTTATTGCTGTATCTTTTCATTTGTATGATCTTATTTTTTCCTTTAATATTTTTCGTTTTTTATTTTTTTTTCTTCTTGGTTTGTTTTCATCTTTATTCGTACTAAAAAATGGTCGCTTCCTATCTCTGCTCCTCTCTTAACTTTTAATTCTTTAATTTTACTCCATATCTCCCTATTTACAAGGGAGTAGTCTATAGTGTGGACGTGTATCTAAACAACACATTTAACATTTAATCTAAGTTTTCTCTTATATTGACGTATTTCCAATGCCTTTGTTGTATATATAAATTATATTTGTATATGTAATATCTTGCACTGGAAATAAACATGGTTATTATTATTATTGTTATTGATCTTTCTCCCTCTTCTGCTTAGTTCTTTTCTTATAAATTTATGTATATCTTTAGTCATGAATTTTGTATTTGTAATTATTAGATAGTTTTCTCACCTCGACACCCAATACGGGTAAAAGAGGATAAGATTAAGAAAGAAAGAAAGAAAGACAGTTTTCTCTGCTAAAGTCTATTATTCTTTTTCCATTTTCGTTTCGTCTATTTTCTCCTTCAATCCCCATCCATTTCTCTAACCATTTATTATCACATACTACCCTTCCATTTATATCCCCCTTTACAATTATATTATTGTGATTGTTGTTTTCCATTTCATTTTGTAATACTTCCCAAAAGTTGTCTTTCTCTTCTTTTCTCGCGTTCTCATATTAACTCATAAACTATAATAATAACTATAATGTATAACTATAATAACTATAATAATAATGCAATAATATTAACCCATAAACTATAATAATAGCATACTCTTATTTCCCTATTTTTGCTCTTGCTTTGAAGATTCTTTCATTTACTTCTTTGATCTCTAAGATATTCTTTACCATTTGTTCATCTATAATTATTGCTGTTACCTGCTTGAGCCCTGACCATATTAACATATTTCCTCCTGATAACTCCTCCCATCCCTTTCCTTTTCTTTTTGTCTCTGTTATCCCTAAAATCTTTATATTCATCCCTTTCATTTCAGCTAATATTTGTTTTTCATTTTCTTTGATTCCATATTCCAATACGTATATTCTTTTTGTATCTTTCGTAGTATGCTTTTCCATTTTTGTTAACCTATTACAGTCCATTCCTATTGCGTGGTCATCTCCTTTAAATTTGTCTGCCTTTTTTAGTTTTTTGTTTCTGATATTTCTAACTTACCCTTGTTTTTATTCCATCTCCATTGTACATTTGATTGTTGATTGTTTTTCCATTATTAGTCTCTTCTTGTGCTCTTTTGTTTATCTGCTTCTGTATTTCCGATATTTGACAAGAAATTATCATTCACCAGTCATATTGTCAAAACAGTAATGGCCGCTAACCGCTCTCTAGGCTTTATTGGGATCTGACATGAGGCAACACGCCGCCTGGTGACAGAACGGCGAACTAGTTTCGCCATAAGAAAGCCCGGCAGCGGCGTGTTGTGATCGGTGATAAAGATCGATTACGTGATATTTACGGAAAATTTACAAACAAATTTGAAATTTACATATGCTTAGCATAAGCAGAATTCGGCAAATTCCTGAGGATGGTATCACGCATCGCTTCCACATCGCTAACTTCAACGGAGTACTTGCTTTCTGTATCAGGGGTGCTGAAGCAAGAATGTTGCTCAAGCGGAGCTGGCGAATAATTTTCGAGCGTTTCTTTGAAAGTGTGCCTCCATGAGCATTTGTCGTCAGTACAAGACAACTCCTCAACGGGATTTCTGAAAAAGTAGAACTTGAACGTCATTGCGAATCATAATTTTCCATATTTAAATTTGCGATAAATTAATATTAAATTAAAAACAATAATCAACAACACATTTATTAACAATACAAAACATCATAAGTAACGAAAAATTACTTGTTTTAAACTAATCACGTATATAGATTCTATTATTCGCATTAATTTGATATTTGAAAGGCACTGTACTAACCTGTAACAATATAAGAGCGTTGCCATTATATGTTTGCATTTTTCGCCGAGACTGGCCTTGCAGGAGCACCGCATGTCCATCACGGTTCCGTCTTTTGCGATCGTCCCTCCGATCTCGTGGGGTGCACTTCGCAAATTCGATGTTTGCAAACAAAAACTCACGATTTCGCGCTGGCCCGTCGCGTCGTCTTTTGGCTTTTGCCCACATTTTATTATTTGTCCGGCGTGGAGAACGCGCTCTTCCTCAACAAAATTCCTCTGGGCTGGGTTGGAACCAGCCCAAGCGCAAATTTGTTCCATTGTTATAAACATTTTTACGTAAAACTGCCGAAAGCAGACACTGGCAGATTTGAATCTTTATGACGAACGACGCCATATTGGATCTGGGGAAACTAAGCCCCGCCCTCATGTCAGATCCCAATTATATGAAATACTAAACAATTCAGGAATATTGACGCCATTAAGATACTGTACTATTTTTTCGTGAGATCTAAATTTAAATATGTCTGCTGCGCCTGGGATCCATATTATATAAAATATTCCTCGATGATCGAAACTATCCAGAAGAAGAACCGAACTTCTTATAGTAAATATATTTGAATATCTTTACTATAAGAAGTTCGGTTCGTATTCTAAGGCCGATTACAGTTATTACAGTTTCCTTTTCAGTCAGATCATGTGCAATTGAATACTTTTCTTTCCTTAAAATATCTTAGTTTCACTTTAATGGCCAGAATAATTGGGCCATAACTAAATGTGGAGTCGTTTTCTGCCGTATCAATGCAGGGAATAATACCTCGCTTCCAATCACTAAGAAAGTTTTGGAATTGGTGAAGTAAGTTGAATATTTGTAGGATGTACTCGTGAATATTTTCTGGTAGGATTTTTAGGATAAATCTGGGAATACCATCATAACCAGTTGATGCATTCAATTCGAAATACTCTTCTTCTTTTATGTCATCATCGAAACATTGGGATGGGGATATATGCACAAAGAAGGCATACGATGTGTTAACTAAATATTAAAAATAAAAATCACAATATAATTAATTTATATTAAATATTAAAAAAAATGGCACTTGGTTTATTTAAATAAAAATGGTTGTTTTTATTTAAATAAATAAAGTCTCCACAACCATTAAATACTTGGTTTGTTTCACCAAAATAGGTTTATTTTCTCAGGGAAAAAAAAAATATATTGTGCTTCATGTTTCTTCAAATGATTTATGAGAACCAAATAGAAGATTAATTATATTAAATAAAAATGATTTGAAAATAATTAATAAATTATTTCCACATTTAGCTCTGTGACTTTTGACTTACATTACGTAAGTACGTTAAACAAATGCACATTAAAACAACTACTTCCCGGGCAAATACCCACGCCGGACATTGAATTACATAATGTACACCTGCTGTTGCACATCAATAAAATATTGCATAATGCAACTAAGTTTTGATCCGAGAAATATTCTTAATGTAAAAACAACAAAAGGAACGTTACTTAATATAAGGCCATCTGCAGACACGTGTTTTGGGATCTATCCCTCGTCAGTACAGCTATGCCTTACATAATTTAAAAATGTTAAAATAAATCAATTAAATTTATTCAAATACAATCAGAAAAATTAAATCAATTATATTAAGATTAATTTATTAAATCGTACTATCTAGTAAAAACATCGAATCACACATTATGTAATGATTAAATCGTACAGCATAGCTTATACATCGAAATACACATTCGGGGCTATTACGTAAGGGAAATGTTATCTTTAACGTGAACGTTATTTTTTATCATTACAGTCTAAGATGTTTACGTAAAGGATAAATATACATAAAATGCACAGTTATTTCAATAAAATAAAACACATTTGCAGTTATTTAAATTACAATGAAATTAAACAAGGAAAATTTCTGGCAATGAAATCAATAAAATTCGATCAATCCCTTTTTCCAACTGCTGTTGGAATGCAGAAAATTCCCTTGTTTAATTTCATTATAGCAAAGTTATTTAATAACATACACGTTAAACTTAAAATTTCCCATAAGGAATGCCCCGATTGTGTGTTTGTTTTATTGTTATTATTTTCGAAAGGATAAAGAAACGACAAACATTATTCATAACACATAATTTACGCAAAACTGACCAGCTTGCATTCATTGGACTCGATTTACACATATTTTTTTATTATTATTTTTCGAAAGTCACTTAAAATCATAACGACATCGCCAAAATAAAATGCATTCGAGAGTAGACGACAACTCGAATCGGAAAAAAAGAAAGAGCGCGGATTACCAAAAGGTCGAATTTAATAAGGCAACATTCGAGCGGTACGATGCCGGATGGGTCGGTTCTCATTGGTTTGTCTCGAGATGTGGATATAGAGAAAGTTTAGTAGGACTAAATGTGGAATGGTTTTGGGCGTTGCGCTTCTTATTATTATTATTTTTGCGGTTCTTTTCGGGGGGGAGCAGGAGGTGTGTGCGAATTTTTCAATAGGATATGCACTGACCTACTTAAACGCAGACTGCGTCGATTTAACGCTTTTTTTTATGTTTATTAAGTTTTATCTGAGCCCGACACTAATGAGCGAGCGCGTTGCTGGCTTTTATGACCCACACAGCGGATTCATCGCTTAAAATAAAATATTTTTGTACTAAAACAATGGAAATTTTCTAAAAATTATTTTATTTCTTTTTAATTTGAAATAGATTAATTAAAATAATATTGAAATAGGATAATAAAGATACAAGAACACCGTAAATATGGAACTGGCATGCGTATACTAAATAAAGTAAAACAGTTAATTAATCATGTATGATGATTTATTGATTCTTGATAAACACAATAAATGCATTTCTGCGCCTTGGTTCAAGAGTGGTAATATGTAATGTTTTTAATAGCTAAATATAAGTACCAGATAAATTAAATTTAAAAACCAAATGTTTAATAATCTTCCTTTGTATGTTCTCAATACGCTCAATATCTACGCAGTCATATGGGACCCACATAAAAATGATCTGACATTTTAAATTGCGCCCCATTTTATTTGTGGCGAACATAGAGTACTAATCATTGACAACTAGCATCAGGAAGTATTGAGGTTTTGTCATGAATAATAACACGATCGAGCAACGCATAGAAATTGTGAAAATGCACTACAGACGGTTACCGTCAATGGTGTTCGTTAACGTGACATGATAACCAACTTTTAATGGAATGAATTGATCGGCATGGACTTGAAAGACATATTCTTTCAACAAGATGGTATAACCTGTCACACTGCGAACGAAACAATGCAGTTATTGCAGACAAAGTTCCATGATCGAGTTATTTCACCAGACGTTATATATTTTAGATTAATGACAACTTGTTTGATACGCACCAACTACCAAAGGAGTCTAAATCATTTTTGAGCTACTTCTCAAAAACTGTTCTCTGTTGAAAGAATTTTCATGTTTTCAGCATATAGGAGTCATTCGGCATTTCGGAAGCAATAAACAATTATGAAACATCATTAAGATGGTACTACACTCTGCAAGTTTCAATAAATAGATTTTTATTTTTTGGCTTTAAAAAAATTCTTTGGAGTGTCTACTTTATCCGAAGTTCATAAGACACTCCGTTCCAAAGTTATAGGCCGAAAAGCGAAGCCGTGTCGCTGCGCTCAAAGCGCGCTCGTGCGGGCGCCCGGAAAGCTCGACCGTCATCGATAGAAACAGGCGATCTTTTTAGTTCCAATTATTACCGCGTATTACCAGATGGCTCTGGTATCGTATTAACTCAATTTTGATGGTTTTCCTTCACCAAAGAACTCAGGGGCAATAGAAAGTTGACCAGAAAATTAATAGATGAGCTCACCATCTATTATGGACTTGCTATCAGGAGAAACTCGGCATCGACAGCAGATATGAAGGGGGAACAAATGGTAACATTGCACCACAAGATATCCACAGATGACGGCTGCCCGGAAGGAGCGGATTCCTGGTGCACATGGCAGAAGGCAAAATTCAACGGCGAACTCAGAAACTACAAACTCAAGCCAGCTATGAAAAAGGAAATTTACGCCGCCATACTTCCTGTCTATCAAAATCTGAGTCGCGACGAACTGCTTGAACGTTGTCTAGGCGGATATACGCGAAACGCTTCAACGATAGTATCTCCAAAAACTATTGAAATTGCTTGAAATTTGCCGGCCTGCAATTTCAACGAGGGACTGAACGAGATCCTCCAAGTTGTTAGAGTGCTACAGCTGGATATCGGGACGACCTGCCATTTCTTTTACGCGAAGACCGACAGTAAGCGCGCCGATCGCGCTGAAGCGTGTTTGCCGAAAGGCGCAAAGGAGGCCTGGAGGAACATATTGGCGGCTAGGAAGTGGCAAAAACTCGAGGAACAAATCAAAAAGATTTTTTATTATCCTGGCATAGCAGACTGAAGGTATGTAGATGAATTCAAACGAGATTATCTCAAAGCCATGTTTTTAAAATTGGCGGACATCATAACTCAAAAACGGTTCATCAGATTTGATTTTGTAGTTCTTTTCTTGAAATTGCGGCGAAACACGAACGGTTGCACCTTTGGTGGGTTCAGGTCTCGTATTTTTTTAATTGTAATTAAAATGTATACAAAGTGTACAGAAAATGAGTGAAAACCTTCAGGTAACTCAATTCATTAATTAATTTTTAATAGAAAATCCAAATAAAAAAATGTTGTATGGTTCTTCATTGAGGCTCTCGAGGTCTTCGGAATTTTAAATATGTGACTATAAATTAGTATCGTTTTTTAAATATTTTGTAAAAAATCAATAGCATTAACAATCAATTAGACACGTGTATAATTCCATTGATGTAAATGATTAATATATCGGATATTTTTACAATTTTATAACTTCATCAGAAGCATTCTTTTAATGAAAATAGATCTGGCAACGACGCACGCTCGTTTGTAAAAGAAAAGGTGTATGCAACACGCTGGAGAGCGGATGATGTAGCAGTTATAAACAGGATAAATGCACACTTGTTTGATCCAGCGTTGCCAAATGTATATTTCTTTTAAGTGGCCCGTGAGGCTTAAGAAAGGACCGTGTGACTTATTTTCGTTAATATTTTTATCTAAAAAATAGTCAAAGAGTCACGCTACCTAAAGTTTTTCACTCATTTTCTGTACACCTTGTATAGTAGAATGAAGATTTCGTAAATAAAAAAAATCAATTCAAAAGGGATAAGTTATGGTTACGGTTCTTGTAATCGACAATGGTGCCAGGAATAGATTGGATTATGGATTTGTTAGTTGTTGTTTTGAAGGTAATAAAATATTCAATTTATTTTGCTTTTATTTAAAATATCATATAATCATAACTTACAATATATATATATACTTTTATTCATTTTTTTTTTGTATTTTACCCGCACAAAACTCTATGATCTATTTACAATTACGATTAAAAATTAAATTACTAATGCATCACAAGTTTTCATAATATCATTTTATAATAGTATTTTAATATATTAGTTATAGTTTTTTAAAAAAATTAAAACTAATACAAATTTATAAATTGTATTAAAACAGAAAACAAAAATCTTCATATAGTAAAACAACATTTCACAATATCATTTTATTAACATGATAATCCTTTCAGAACCTAAATAAAAACTATTACTAAAAAAATAATGATTGGATATGGAACGAAGTAAAAATATTAAATTAAATAAAAGAATTTGAAAATAATTAATTAATATGAAATAAATATGAATAAATTATTAAAAATCAACCAATTTAAAACAAATTTTAAATCCTCTTGAAAATAGGCTAATAACCCGAAACTAGTCGAGTTATTCAATCTAATCTGTGTTCTATTGGTTGATTTTTAATAATTTATTCATATTTATTTCACACAATATGAACTACCAATGTCTAAATATTAAAACCATTAATTAAATTAATTAATAAATTATTTTCTCTTTTGCTACTGTGACATTATGATTTATGTTACATAAGTACTCCAACAAATGTCTAATAATAGACATTTGCTGTTGCATAACAATAATAACAACAATAGCGAAAGAGAAAATAATTAATTAATTAGTTATTTTCAAATTCTTTTATTAAATTTATTTAAATAACTGTGACCAAGTGAATAAATCCTTTTCCTATTATTATGTAAAAATATCAGCACAAAATAAAAAAAATGGAAACAATTAGTGAAAGTACTGAAGTAAACAAAAAACTTGATGCTACAAAACTTAATATATTTTTCTTAAATTAGAATACAAATAGTGCAAGGAATAATTGCAGTGAAAAATAAATTTAAAAAATAATAGATGCAAAGTGGACAGAAAGACCTATGGTCGGTAGGCCTTATTTGGGTATATACTATGAAAATGAGCGGAAAGATGTTTTGGGGGAATATTAGAGTTGCAAGGAATGCAACATTTTGTAAGAAGGGATAAATTGTGAGGGTTTTGAGCAAATTATTCATATATTTTATTAGGTTTTAGATAATACGCAACGTATTATTTCTTCAAATAATAAAGATTAAGTATTAAAAATAGTGATGGGCAAGATCGATAAAAAAAGATCGACCGCTCGACCCTTTCTAGTGATCGAGCCGCTCGATTTTTTTGATCGGCTCGATCTCTTTGATCAGCTCGATCTTTTTGATCGGCTCGATCATTTCAAACCGCTTGAACACGGACCGTTTATTGATTCTGTAATTAATTTTCATATTGGTTAAATAGTTTTGGTAAATAGATATTAATTTCTAGAGACATATTTATAATAATAATTGTGACTAAATAGAGTACATTTTTAATAAAGATTAATATTAATTCAATTTATAATAGCTATTTATTTACTAAACACACCTGCAATAAATTTTTTTCCACTTGGCTGATTTTCAAGAACAAAATATACAGGGATGACTTTTGAGAAGGGTTATAATTTTACTGATACGTTTCACGGCGTAGTTTTCTAAGGGAGCGATTTTTGAGTAATATCTATTTGATCCTTCTGATCGGCTCGATCTTTTTGATCAGCTCGATCGGCTCGATCTTTTTGATCAGCTCGATACTTCAACTGATCGATCATGGATCGATCGATCTTTGAGATGATCGATCTTGCCCATCACTAATTAAAAATAAATAAAGCAACATTATTTATTTTACTAAATTTTCTTCTTTACTTGATTGTTTGAAAATAATAAATTAAATGGGATACGAAGATTTTCATTTTCTGTTCAGAATTTAAAGAAAGAAAATCAAATTCTCGATTGAAATAATGTAAACACAACACGGATTTTATCACAACGATATTTTTACAACACAAATCAACACGTGAATAGCACCCTTATTTATGACATTTTCTTCTACAAATAAATATAAAGATAATCACACGAAAAATGTAACTCAAACAACTGATGTAATTACATTCATTATTACTTTTGTTTTAATAAATTTAGTAACGAAAAAAAAAAAAACTGGTTAATGGCCAATTAATAAATTATGCAATAAAAATGATTTGAAAATAATACTCTTTTCTATTTATATAAATTATGCATTTAATTTTTAGTTATAATTATTTATTTTGTATGTTTGTCTGTATATATCAGCTAATAACGATTATTATTATATGTTAGTTTTACTAATGTTTTATATATCAAACTTAAAATTACTGATTTTTGTTTTATTACGTTAAATTTAACTAATATTTTCTATATCAAAATTAAAAGTAAAAGTGGAAATCCAATTAAATCTTTAAGGGCAGGCAGAAAGGCTACTGGCCGATAGCCATTTATCAAAATAAAAGTAAAAATGTTCTACTTATTGCATTATTTTAAACTATTGTACCGGGTTTCCAGATAAGAAAGGTCACCGGCTATATCTCAGGAACTAAGACTCTTAGAGCATTCAAATAAAAAATATGTTAATAAAAGTGACAATGAAAAAATATTGGAAATATATTTCCTCTACTAGAAGAGATACAACTCTTCCAGTAGGAGGCGCAACGAACAGTCGTAAAATAATTCTGCGATTATCTCAAAAAAAGTTCACATAAAACCATCATAGAACTACACTTTTTGAAATCATGATGAGTTTATAAAACAAAAATGTTAGAGAAATTTCTCTCTTACTCTTGAAATTGAATCGATACATTTAATACAGTATTTAATACTCTAAGAAATAATCCTTTACGATTATTCTCTAAAATTAATAGGGGAGCTAATAATTACACATATTTAATTTTACATGTTAAATTCTTATGTTTTCCCCTTTTCCCAGACACTCGGTATAATTCTCGCATTCTCGTACAACTTTCTGCGAGAATTCTTGTGTGTGTAAAACGGTCCTAATATGTTTCACCTTGTGCCTGAATAGAAAAAAAATAACAATAATTCAAGCAAAATTAATTATTTATGTTATATTATTTTATAATATATGTATGGCCTTAATAAAGATGTTTTCAAAATAACGATAATTTCTATTACAAAAGTGCTTAAACTGCGACAATGTTAATAAAATATCCACATCTATTACCAATAATCATTTAGTTTATATTAAATTTTTCTTCAACGAATATTTCATTAGAAACAGGATTTATTCACTTTGTCACAGTTATTTAAATAAATTAAATAAAAATAATTTGAAAATAATTCTTTCTCTCTTAATCTTATCCTCTTTTACCCGCATTGGGTGTCGAGGTTTTGAAAATAATTAATAAATTATTTCCTCTTTAGCTTACTGCTTGTAACTTCATGTAATTAGTAATTACATCAGCTGTTGTTTTCGTTACGATACATCAACGAAACATCCGAAACAATTTTCACAAAACAAAACAATACAAAATATTTACTCGCTAATTTATCTTATCTAAAAACTACTCATTTTCTTTTTTTTTGACACAAATATGGCGGAAATTTGACGCATGTGTGTGTTGTTCTGTGTTAATGTGTGTGCTCTTTTTTTTTATTTTCAAGTTTGTTTCGTGTAAAGTTTTATGTAAAAAAAGACTGCGTATATACACGTTTAATTTATATTTTTCTTTTATTATATAATATATTATATTTTTAAAATTTATTCCTTGTGAGTGTTTTTTTTTTAGTTTAGGATCTTTGTACATAATTATAGGAAGAATTAATTAGTTAATAAATATATGAAGATTTTTTTTAAATGAATGTTTAAATGCGTTGTTTTTGTTTACTTTAAATTTTGTTTTGTTTAGTTTATTAAAATTAATAATAAATCATAAAACGCTATATGTTGCCTAATTCTTAAGTGAAATTAGACAAACAGCAAAAACAGTGTTTAATTTAAAATTATCAACGATTTAAAAATTATTAAAATAAATTTAAAAAAAATGTTATACAGAAAAAGTTACAAATCATTTAGTAATCGTATGAAATAAATATGAATAGATTATTAAAAATCAACCAATAAAACACAGATTAAATTGAATAACTTTAAATTCTCGACTAGTTTCGGGTTATTAGCCCATTTTCAAGAGAATTTAAAATTTGTTTTATTAAAATTTCTATGGATATTTACTTGAATGGATATATAGATTTTTTAATTTTGAATTTTATTGTGGGGCAGGCAAAATAATTTCGGTTCCAGCATTTGCTCACAAATTTAGTAATCAATAAAAAAAAAAACGTTATAAATCATTTAGTAATCAATGATTTCTAACATTTTCTGTATAACAATTTTTTATAATGATTTTTTAATGTAATTGCTTAGAGATTAAAAAAATGGAAAATCACTGGCTGAAAGTATTACGGTCGATAGCCATTTCACCATTAATTAACCATAGAAAATCAGAAATGTTTAATTATTAATTGTTTTATAGAACTTTACGTATAAATTAGTTGTTTTATCATTCCATTTGCATTAAATTTGTCTTGCAAATTTGGTTGATTATTTAATATTACGTAATATTTTATTTAAAAAATTGTAAAAAAAATTAAATTATTTAATAAAATGTTCAACTAGCATTCATCAATAGGTAACTGGTGATGATCGTTTCGATTTCCTAATTAAGATTTTAATTGAATTAAAATTAAAAAAAAAATTCGAAAGATTGAAAATCTCTTACAGTATTTATTTAAATTTAAATCGATAAATATGATCGTTCCGATTTTGTAATTGTAATTTTAATTAAATTAAAATTTAAAAAAAAAAATACGAAAGATTAAAAATCTCTTACAGTATTTATTTAAATTTAAATCGATAAATATGATCGTTTCGATTTTGTAATTGAAATTTTAATTAAATTAAAATTAGAAAAAAGAAAATTATAATTAATTAAAGCGACATCTTTTGCCTAATTTCAAGTGACATCGTCATTGATTTGGGTCTATTGGGACGACCGAGAATCATTGTTTCGTCCACTCAAGGAAGGCGAACTTGTCCCGTTTATGAGAACAGGAAACGAAATGCACATTTAATGAAATGTTCAGCCAGCATTCATCTAAGCGCATGGATAACTAGTGATGGCCATTTCGGTTTTTCAAACTAGTTATCCATACGCTTGATGAATGCTGGCTGAACATTTCATTAAGAACAAAATTAAATACTATCGCAGCTAAAACATTGCTATATACACGAATTATAACTGATTTCATTAAATTAAGACTTTTGAAACAATTACATATAGGGTGTCTCACTGAGAAATCTCCATTGAAAGTGTATGGATTTCCTAATGTTGGACAGCGATGATTTTTTTTTTTTTCGATTTATATAAACCAGTATGTTCATTTTAATGAAAATATTTTCAATATTCGGAAGTTTTATTTTAAACATGGAATCCTATATTTTTTTATTATAAATTTGGTTTTTACTTTAAAGAGGATAATATAAAACAGAATAGATGGTACATAGCCACTTTCTGAGGCTTAACTAGAAGTTTATGATTGTAATGTAAATATTGTAAAGTAATTTAACGTATTTCTCAGAAATAAAGATTTTCTATATATATAAAACAGAATGAAACTAAACAAAAAATTGTACATAGCGTTTATAGACCTAGAAAAGGCATTTGACAGAGTACCGAGGAAGAAGACATGGGAGCAAAGGACGTAAGTAACAAACTAGTGACAGCTATAAAGATTTGTATAAAAAAATTAAACACCAACTACAACCTATTTTCGGACGAATTTATAGAAACGCAACGATTACGACAAAGAGGAGCTCTGAGCCCGCTTCCATTCATACTATTTCTAAACAGCATAATGGAAAAACAGCAAGCCTAAAATAAAAAAAAAGCAGAAGACTGAGAATAGTGACGATTTCAGAGTGTGCATTCGCAGACGATCTTGTACTACTGGGTAAAAGTGAAGAAGAACTACAGCACAATATAAACGTATAGAATGAGGAATTAAATAATCATAACATGAAAATAAACAATGAGAAAAACAAATAGACTTTGATTAAAACACTTGGTTTGTTTCACTGAAAAGTCTATTAATTAAATATGTTTCACCACGGGTTAAGTGAGAAATTAATTCAAAAAATAGAGAAAAACAAAAATTATGACCATCGGAAAGGACGAGATAAAAACAAATATACAACAAGTTGTTTGAATTTACAGCGTGATTTGACTAATCTTCACATGTGGAGCATCAATAACGCCTTAAATTTAATTATTGCTAAATGTAAATCAATGTCATTGTTTTTGCAAGCTTAATCCCATTCACTATATTTATAATATTGATTCCAAACTTCTGGAAGTTGTAACAACATTTAAGGGCTTAGGAATATTTTTCGATAATAAATTGAATTTCAATAATCACACTGTGCAAATCGAGCTACAGCCTTTTGGGTTTTCTTTTAAGAAACGGTAAACCATTTGCAAGTGTAGATCCACTTATAAATTTCTATTATGCTTTTATTCGAAGCAAACTTGAATATTGCTCCATAATTTGGAATCCCTATTATCACACATTTGCGAAATGGAGAATATTCAAAGGAAGTTTTTGAAGGCACAACATAATTATTACCCCGTACAAGAGATAAATGATAGACTGAGAAGAGCGGGAAAAATATTTAATATGATGAAGACAACGTTCTTTGGAAGGAAAGAAATAACTAAAAACATAAAAACGGAAATAGGAAAAAAGGTTATAAGACCTACAATAACATATAGCAGTGAAACATGGACCATGACGGAAAAACACAAAACGAAAATTAATGCAATAGACATGAGATTCTTAAGGAAAATTGAAAATAAGACCAGACGAGATAGAATAAGGAATGAGACATACAGACAAAACTTACAGATGATACCATTGTTGAAGGACAGTTGAGATGGTTCGGACATGTGTGCCGCATGAAAGAAGATAGAACAGCAAGAAGAATATATGAAACAAGAGCGCAAGGAAGAAATTACCGGGGAAAACCGAGAAAAACATGGAATGACATAATTAGAGAAGAAGCAGAAAAAAAGGACATAGACAGGAAGGATATTAAACAATTAACCAAGGACAGAAGGACATGCAGAGAAAAATATAGAAACAGACACTAAATAAACTCCTTACACCTAACGGTAGAAAGGAAAAAGATTTAAAAAAAAAACAAGTTTACCCGACGGATGAACTACAAAAAGAATTTAATATTCCTTCTCTTGCTCAAAGACGTAGAATAGCTGAACTCTACATCTTGTCAAAATTAAATTTCTAAGTTCCCAGGAAAGCAACAAGAAACAAATATACTTTCTATTGTGATAGGACAAATTTTACTCATCATCTTAATTCTCACATCATGTCAATGTGCAATACTATAAACTCGATTTCCAATGACATTGACATTTTCATTGTTACTCCTGTGTCATTTAAACTCACATTTATAATAATTTTTGTTATGCGGAAGGAGTTGCAAGGATGGACAGGATTAGGAACGAGGAAATTAGAGCTACGCTACAAATAGACAGCACACAGGAAGCAATATATAAAATACAACTGGGTTGGTACGGTCACCTAATAAGAATGCCAGAAGGAAAACAAACTAAAACGGTATGGACAATGGGAAGAATAAAGAAGAAAATAGGAGAAGGCCGCAGAAAACATGGGAGGACAATATAAACAAAGTGCTCAACAGGAATAACCTCAACCACTATGAAGCAAAGAAAATGGCGAAGAACAGAATGGACTGAAAACAGTTTATACAAAACGTCAAGTGAAGTGAAAATCTCTACTATTTCTTGAATAACTTTCTCATTTATCACTTGGTGAAACATTTTGACAATAATATTAAAGGATAAATCAAAAACACTTGGTTTGTTTCACTATTTGTTACAAATAGTTACAAATAGTAACTATTTTTTTTTTTTGATTTATCCTTTAATATTATTGTGAAAATCTCTACACCCGCTTAGGTATTATAGAGATTAAAATGATTATATAAATATATATATATACATATGATTTTATAACAAAAACTATTAGCTATTACTATACATAAATCTAACCATTTTTGAGATATCTGAATATTTACAAAAGATAAATAAATATGAATAGATTATTAAAAATGAACCAATAAAACACAGATTAGCTTGAATAATTTTAAATTCTCGACTAGTTTCGCGTTATTAACCCATTTTCAATCTAATTTGTGTTTCATTGGTTGATTTTTAATAATCTATTCATATTTATTTTATACAACATGAACTACCAATCTTTAAATATTAAAACCATTAATTTACAAAAAAAAATATCATTTTTTAAGTGGTCATTTCGAAAAAATCGCAAAATATAAAGGTACAGATGTTTCAATATTCATTCCTGTTAGTTCATTCTGCTTTGTGGTGTCATATTTTAAAATTATGAATAGAAAAGAGTATTTATTCACTTGGTCAGAGTTATTTAATAAATTAAATAAAAAATATATTTGAAACTTATTAAATGTGGAAATATTTATTATTTATAAAATGGCTATCGGCAAATTTCAGCCAATTGTCTTATGTGTCATGTCTGTCTTTTAGTCCTCGATGACTGACATTGACTGTATGGACCTAACCGAAA
The DNA here is from genome assembly GCA_963082785.1 of Philonthus spinipes. Taxonomy (NCBI): domain Eukaryota; kingdom Metazoa; phylum Arthropoda; class Insecta; order Coleoptera; family Staphylinidae; genus Philonthus; species Philonthus spinipes. The sequence continues at coordinate 19,788,299 of OY720314.1, read as the reverse complement.
CTGAAAAAACATTCTACGAAGAGCAAGATAAATTGAAGAATGATATTAAGTGGAAGTGTTACCGATGTAAATTATTAAAATTAAATATGTTGCCATCATCGTCATTTTCATTTGAAACAATCTTAAAAGAGAACCTTGATTCTTTCAAAAAAGATATGGAGAATTTTATGTCTACTATGACGACCAACGTAGATAATTTAAACATGAAAATAGTGGCACTAGAGAATAAAAATAAAATATTAAAAGAGGATTTAGTTAAAATAAAAAGTACATATGGCGCATCTACTGATCTGGATTTGAATTCCTTGGCAAATGAATTACAACAGCGGCATGAGCGGGCATGCAATGTTATCATATTCAACGTTCCGGAGTCAAATAATGATGATGATGCATCCTTAGTTAATAAAATAATTGGGAAATTGGATACATCACTCAATCAACCAAAAAAAATCTTGCGATTGGGGAACAGAAAGGACGGAAAACCGCGTCCAATGAAAGTCATATTTAACTCCATTCATGAACCAAGGCAACTTCTATCGAATTCTAAGAAACTTCAAAATATTGTTGAATTTAACAAAATAAAAATTAAAAGTGACAAAACGCCAAAGCAGCTTCAGTTCGAGAATGAAGTATGGGATGAATTTAAGGATCGAAAAGAGAAGGGCGAAACAGATATCCGGATCAAATATGTTAACGGTGTTCCTTTGATACTTAATTTAAACTAAAAACTGCCCAACACCACGTTACTAATTCTCACAATATTGTATCACTTTATCTGTTCTATCAAAACGTTAGGGGGTTAGGTACTAAAACAAATATGTTTTACGACAATGTATGTGCTTCGAAGTTTGATGTTTTTTGTATAACGGAAACATGGTTACATGATGGTATTCTTGATACTGAAATTTTTCCTAACAATTTTAATGTATATCGTTGTGACAGAATTAATCGGCGTGGGGGAGGAGTACTCATATCTGTGAATAGTAAATATCATTCGGAATTACACTATACTAGTATGTTGGCTAACATCGAACTAGTCATTGTTAAAATATTAGCATACAAAAAAACAATTAATGTTGCGTGTGTCTATATACCACCATCTTCGTCAGTAACAGATTATGAAAGTATATTCGAAGAAATTGAACAAAATGTCAATCTAGGCGAACAGCTCCTGATTTTAGGTGACTTTAATTTACCAAATCTGCATTTATTTGAAACGCACAACCAGGGACGAAATCAGCAAATTGAAGCCTATAACAATTTTATACGATTTAACAAATTGTTGCAAAGAAACTCCGTTTTGAACATTAACGAACGAATTTTAGATGTTATTATATCCGGCCCCAACAGTAAGTGTAGTGTAGTAAAAGAAGATGGTTTAGTCACGTCGGATTCATATCACCCACCACTATTGTGTAATTTTTAACTTTCGTCCGATCAACTCACCAATTTTAAACAGAAGTTATCGACTCCCATATATGATTTTGCGAAAGCAGATCTTAGAACATTGTATGCTGAAATTTCCACAATCGATTGGACCAACTTCACTAATATTAAGGAACCAAATGAAGCTTGTGAACAATTGTACTGTATGCTTGATGATGTGTTTATTAAATGTGTTCCCAAACGTAAGTCTAAGATAAAAGATAAAAAAATACCCTGTATGGTTTAGTGCGTCGTTGAAAACCTTACTAAAAAATAAATATAAAGCAATTAAAATGTTTAGGAAACATAAATATACCTACTTAAAACTAAAAATTGATGGGCTGAAACGAGAAATACACGCCGTAATTAAATCTGATCATAAAAAATACATTTGTGAAACAGAACAAAATATTCTGAATGAACCTAAAAGACTTTTTTCATATGTGAACACGAAAAAGTCTGCAACACGAATTCCCGGTAGCTTGCATTTAATAATAATAATAATAATAATGTTTATTGACGGTAAATCACCATTTCATAAATACAGAATATAATTGTATACATAACAAATAAAATATAATATATGATATATAAAATATAGTATAAAAAAAATAATACAATACAATAAAACAATAACATGTATGGACAGAATACAAATCACTGCACATCACATTTCACTTGAGTGTTAAATAAATGTTTATTTAGTGCTCGTTTGAACGATGTAATTGATCCGCCAAATAAGTCGAACCAAGGATAATTGCAGTAGTCATTTGCGAGAGTCATTAGTCGGGAAACTGAATTGTTTAAGAATACATTTGTTCTGTGTAGGTCAACATAGAACAATCTATGAGTTCTTGTATGTTTATTGGACACATTTAATGTTAAACAATTGAGTAATGAAGAAGATTCTAAAGAACCGTTTAAAATAGTATAAAGAGTGCACAAATCAGCAATTGTTCTGCGGTCTTTAAGTTCTAATAGTTTGAGATCTGACAAAATATTATTATAGCGACCGCGACAATGTTGAATTCCTTTGCGATATTCCATGCATCGCAAAAATTTTCTTTGTACACTCTCAATGCGCTCGATGTTTGCGGAAGTGTAGGGAGACCAAATAGTTGACGCATACTCAAGATGACTTCTAACAAGAGAGCAATACAGTATTCTTATACAATCAATATCAAGATCCTTGCTAATACTCCAAACAAAGCCCCAACATCGTAATGCCTTAAGACATATTTTTTCTATATGAGTATTGAATGATAGGTTATTATGAAAAACTACACCCAAATCCCTAATCGTTTCCACTTTTTGAAGTGTAGTAACCCCAATCGAATATATATAGTTTATACAACTCTTTGACCTTGATGAGGACATAGCGTAACACTTGTTTACATTTAATAGTAGATGATTCTCAGTGCACCAATTGTAAATTCTTGTTAGGTCATCTTGAATTTTTTGGCAATCGTTATGGTTTTGCACAATTCTGAAAATTTTGAGATCATCCGCATATAAGAGAAACTTGCAATTTTTAATACTATGTTGGATGTCGTTAATAAACAAATTAAATAATATTGGACCACAGTGGGACCCTTGGGGAACACCAGAAGTAACAGATATAGGATTTGAAATGAAGTTTCCGATTCGCACGAACTGCACCCTATCATATAAAAAGGAGGCTAACCATATCAATGTGTTATTGTGAAGGCCAAGGCAAGATAGCTTCTTTAATAATAGGTCACAATCGATTTTGTCGAATGCTTTAGAAAAATCAGTGTAGATTGTATCTACCTGATGCCGCTTTTCCAAAGCACTCGACACAAACTGTCTATACTCTAACAAGTTTGAAACCGTTGATCGGCCTGGTATGAAACCATGTTGATTATCAGAAATAATTTTACGTGCAAACCATTGCAAATGATTAGCTACCAATTTATCTAATATTTTAGGAATGACGGATTGAATGGCAATTCCACGGTAATTATCAATTTTGTGTCGAGGGCCTGATTTAAGGATGGGAATAACAAAAGAAGATTTCCAACCAGATGGAACTCGACCCATTTCGAATGACTTTTTGAAAATGCAATATATAGGTCGACTTAGGGAGTAAATACAATTCTGAATAAAGTAGCTGGATAGTCCGTCAGGACCAAATGAATGAGTTGGTTTTAGTTTTAGAATTTCATTAAATACATCATGTAACGATATGTTAATATTATCATCAAATATAGACAGTGTCTGAGTATTGTAAAGTGAATTGCAGCTGTTTGAAACACTAAACACAGAAGAAAAGAAACTAGAAAATAGATTTGCAATGTCTGAACCATTGTCTGCCACTGAATCATTATAGTACATTGTTTTAGGATAACCATTTTCATTCTTGATATCCTTGACATACTTCCAGAAATATCTGGGATTGGATTTCACAGTTGATTCGATACGGGATATGTAGTTACTGTAGCAAGTATTACTCAGTTTTTTACAACATATGCGATAGTTTGAAAAAATTGCATAATCTTCAGGTGACCCAGTTTTTTTATACTTTATGTGTGCAATTTTCTTTTTATGAATTAAAGATATTAATTCAGCAGTCATCCAGATAGGAAAAGATCGATTTTTATATGAAACAAATTTGTAAGGAACAAATTGGTCAATAGCATACATAATTATTTCATAAAACCTTTGAGTTACTTCATCAATATCAGAAATTTTAGAGATGAAGTCCCAATCGACAGAGTTAAAATATCGATTAATTAAATCATAGTTGGCTTTCTGATATTGGAATCTTAATTCTAAAGTTTCTGTGTTTTCACACTCAGTAACAGGTATGTCTAAAGTGTATGCAAAATGATGACAGTTGGATGGTAATAAGCATTCATCAGAAAGAGAAACATTTAAACGGAATAAATATTAAAGAACCAGAAGATATAGTAGAATGTTTTGCGGATCATTTTAAAAGTATTTTTAGTAAGACTAATTCAAGTTCTACTATATGTGAAAATTTTAATTATCCCCTTTGTACATTGAAAGCAATAACTAAAAATGATATCCTGCTCCTTGCTCGGGATTTGAAGGGAATTAAAACTGCTGGGGCAGATGGAATTCCTGCATTTATCATTAAAGATTGTGTACATTGTTTATTAGATCCATTATGTCATATATTTAATATTATAATTGATACATGTAATGTCCCTCAATTATGGAAAATTGGCAGGGTTACACCAATATTTAAAAATGGTGATAAAAGTAACATTTTGAATTATCGCCCCATTACAGTATTAAATAATTTCGCAAAATTGTTTGAAATGATAATATTTAAAGACATCTACAATCACGTTAGTTCGTATATAACTAGACAGCATGGATTCGTGAAAAAAAGATCAATTGTATCAAATTTGATAAATTTCTCGGAATACGTCTCCGAACACTTGGATCAACGCAGACAAGTGGATACTATATACACAGATTTTAGCAAGGCATTTGATACAATTGATCACAATGTAATAGCCACCAAACTTGGCTGTTATGGCTTCACGAATCAAGTAATATCATTGATGCGCTCATATCTAACCGGCAGGCAACAATATGTACATTATATGGGTCATTATTCGTCAAAATATCTAGCATCTAGCGGGGTTCCCCAAGGTTCGAACTTGGGGCCGTTACTATTTATTATATTTATTAATGACATAGTTGATAATTTACATGTTTTGTTGTTTGCCGATGATATGAAAATATATAGAGTTATCGACAGCGAACGTGATTGCCAAGAATTGCAGGAGGATATTATTCAAATTGATAATTGGTGCAAAACAAATGGTTTATTTCTAAATTTATCTAAATGTAAATGCATGTCTTTTGCCAGAAAAAAAGATGTGATTAGGTTTAATTACGGTTTAACTGATATTACATTTGAGAGGTGTACATCTTTACGCGATTTAGGCATAACATTCGACGATCGATTAACATTTACGGAACACATTTGTATTATTTGTAATAAAAGTTATAAGATGCTGGGGTTTATTAATCGTACTTGTAAAGATTTCAACAATGTTAATGTATTAAAAACACTATATTCTTCTTATGTCCGCTCCAACCTTGAGTTTGCTTCGATAATTTGGTGTCCTCAGTATTATATACACATAAACAAGGTAGAAAGAATTCAAAAAAAGTTTTTAAAAATTCTGTATTTTAAATTGAATAAGGAATATCCATCTATATCAATAACATATTTGGAACTACTTAATACATTTGACATGAAATCTTTACAAAGTAGACGTGACGATGCTAAGATATTATTTTTACATGGAATTATTAATTATACAATCGATGATCCGAACATATTAGCTAAAATTAATATCCATGTTCCTAGGTACTGTTCACGTTCAAACAGATTATTTTATTATTCAACGCCTAGCACTAGAGCTCATTGTAATTCGCCACTAAATAAAATGTTCAAAGCGTACAATGATCGACATCACCTCGTTGATATTGTTCATATGTCTAAAAAGTCAATTATTCATATACCTTTATAGCACTGCCTATATATCTTTTGTGTACTGTTATAGTTATAATAATTTAGTTTTAATTTTTTGTATGTAATATCCCTGTGTATAATTATATATTTGTATTAATTTTTATTACCGTATGTTATTATTAAGTTGCTCTGTAATTGGACTGTAGTCTGTTGGGCAATAAAGTATTATTATTATTATTATTAGAAAGATGAGATAAATTTATGAATAGTGGATTCTGGATGGCGAAATTTTGGAGGTATATTTAGGTTTCGTTTCAGGCAGAGTTGGTTTAGAATGTCTCGGGATAATCTTTGGGATATTGGGATTATGCCAGTTTTATCATATAGGAGTGTGTTGGATGGGTTATGTAAAGGATTGTTTGGATTGCGGATTTTGGTGAGCGTTCAGCTACCGCGATATTATTTAAGGGGGCGTTGAAGGTGGAGGAGGATTGCACCATAGTCCAGAAGGGGACGGCATATCATTTTGTAAATGTAAATCGCGGTTTTGATCGAGAAGCCTTTATTCGCGTAAGTTAGTGATCTAAAATATCGTGCCCTGTTCTGGATCTTGGATTTAATTAGTTGGGGGTGGGATTTGAAGGAAAGTTTTGCATCAAATATAATACCATGATATCCCAACTATTCATTCCCTATCACAATCCTCTCACCTTTCCATTCAGAATAAATATCAACGAATTGTTATTCTGAATGGAAAGGTGAGAGGATTGTGATAGGGAATTAAAAGTTGGGATTTGTTTGGGTTGATGGAGATTCTCAATTTGGCGAACCATAGGGATAGCGAGTCGATCAGTTAGTTCTTTTAGGGTTCAGAGGGTTTTGAGAAAAATGGATTGTTGGACTACTAAGGCGGTGTCGTCGACAAATCGAAAGAGATAAGAGAAAGGATTTAGGTATTGAGGGTCGGGATTGTATATGTCGTGGACGTATATATTGTAGAGGAGTGGAGAGAGTGGAGAACCTTGAGGAACACCTTGTTGGGAAAAGTGTGTTGTGGACTCGTATTTCAGGGATCTATTTTTTAGGAAATTGTCAGTGAGTCATAGAAGATAGTGTGGCAAGTTTAAGGAGAAGTATTTGTGCCATACGGAATCAAAGGTTTTTTGGATATCGAGGAAAATGATTGCGAATTTTTTGTTTTCAATATGGCAAGTTTTGCAGTTGGATGTTAGGATTGAAAGAGGAAGTATTGTAGATATTTTTCAAGGAATCCAAATTGGTAAGGTGGGATGTGTTGGGAAACCGTAGATAGGATTTTGTTTTTTTAGGAATGGAAATGAAGGTTTTTCCAACGACGGAGAGCGGGGTTATTGGACGGTAGTTCGCTGCGTCAGACGCATCGTTATCATTTTTTTTTAGAATGCATGTTATTATGCTTTGCTGGCTGAAAGTTTAGTTTAAATATATTGTATAATATATGTATATGTAAATACCACAATAAAGATGATTGCATATATATGCTTTGCTTCCATTATGTAGAAATATTTATTAATTACTTTTAAATCATTTTTATTTAATATTAAAATTATGCCTACAAAAATAATAATTTTCATAAATATTGAAAAATCTCAACATCGATTAGGTTTAGGTATGGTATGATTTTTCTACAAATAATCCAAAATTGAAATAACAAGTACGGGGTTCCATTTTAAAATAAAGAAGTTTAAATCGACTTTCAACCGGAAGTGCTAGGATTTTGAAAATATTTTTATTTGAAATAGCATACTGATTTTTACTGATAAATGGTAAAAAAAATCATAAAAATCCAACAATGATATCCTATTGTTGGATTTTTATAAATTTTATACTTATTATTTTTATGATTTATATACTTTTAATGTGATTTCTCGCTGAGACGCTCTTTATAAGAAAAAAAAGCAATTTTAAGTACTATTCCTTATTATTTTACTTATATCAATTTCGTTCTGCTGTAATTCAAGCAATGGATTTTTAAAATATCTCGTTTAATGTTTGCCATTTTCGCTTTAGATTATTTAAGGACGGCTAATGTAATAAATCTTATTAGTTCACATATATTTTTTATTTCTTTTATGTTTTTTTTTAATTAGGTATAAGTGTGCTTGTTTAATTAAATAAATCAAAATCATTGCAGATATTCAAAGTAAAATTTTCTGCTAAAAATCCACGGATGTTTACTTAAAAAAAATGATTTTACATGCTTAAGGCAGACGCGCCACCAATTTACGGGTGGGCCACGAATAATGACCATTAAAAGTTTTCAGGGTCCCTAACCGCGGAAAATTTTAAAAAAAATCTACATTGTACAGTTCAATGCAGGTGGTAGCATTAAACCGTTAGGAGTAAAAAAATGAAAAGAAAAAAATCTACATTGTAGGGTTTAATGCAGGTGGTAGCATTGAACTGTTTCACACATTTTTGTTGATACGCTGCACCGGTCTCTAGTCAGCACTTATTTGTTTATAGATTAGTTTTTACAAATTTCGCACTTTAAAGGATCGCGTTTCACCATCAATTGATTTAAGATTAAAATAATTCAAATAAATTATATTGTAACGAAAGTGAAAGAAGCAACTGTAAAGAACACTCTGGAATGTTCCACCGAGCGCGCGACTGTAAACGTTGCGTCATGGAAAGTTCTGGAATATTCGAGAAACAAACACGCAATATAAGAGCGCGCTAGCGGCGAGTCAGTCTGTCATGAACATCGGAGGGCTAAATATATAAATAGTGACAGTGTGTTCTTAATAAATGTATTGTAAATAAATAAATAGGCATTGTTTTTCTAATCTCCGAGTCTGATTAAACCCGATTTCGTAGTAATATGAAAAACAGAAAAAAATCTTTACAGATTAACGTTTATAAATATTACGTTATTCTTGTAAACGTATGGCGTATTTTTATATAAAGCATTGCATCATAATTACGCTGTGAAACAAGATTATTTTATTATTTTAATTCACCCACAATATTAGTTTACATAAATAAATATATAAATGAAATAAATATGAATAAAATATTAAAAATCAACCAATAAAACACAGATTAGATTGAATAACTTTAAATTCTCGACTAGTTTAGTTACAAAACAATAAATCTTTTGAAAATGTGATAATTTTCAAAAGATTTATTGTTTTATTGGTTGATTTTTAATAATCTATTCATATTTATTTCATACAATATGAACCACCAATGTCTAAATATTAAAACCATTAAATATATAAATTGTATAGAAATTCTGTTTAATTATACATGGTTAGTTAAATACCCCCAAATTGATCTGTTTGGGAGTATTTAGGTGTTCCAGTATTTTTAAACATCCATTTATAATTAAAAACAATCAGAGCTATTGCAGGAAATGTTACGTGTAACGTTTGCGTTATTGAATTAATTCACATTCTATGCATATAAATATCTATTTAAAAAGCTACTTAGACTTTGTTTATAAAAAACAAAACTCTCGAATTACATTATTCTTGTAAACGTCCGTGCATTTTTTTTTTAAGAATTAAAAAAAATCTTTAAAAACGAGTCATTTATTTCAGTTAAATAAAATTAAATTTCACTTGGATTAAGTTGTTTTGTTTTATATACAAATTTTAAAAACGAGTCGTTTATTTCGGTTAATTAAAAATTAAGTGAAATTGATTTTACAACAATCAATCAATTGGATTTCGTTAAATTAAATTCCGTGTCGCAAAACTTCACCAACTGTCGAAAAATAGTGTGTTTTAGTTTTCATCAGAGGCGTCCTGTGAAAGTTGTAAATATAACAAAAAAGAGTGTATATAAGTAATAAAACAATTAAATTACGAGTTTAAATATATAAAAACAAACACAGAAAAATGAATCCGTCTTAACCTATTAGCAATAATATTGTTAATAATAGTTAATATTATGAATACTTAAAAATCTAGCAACAATCATACTTAACATTTAATTGTAATTACAGTAACAATAATATAATTAAATAAACAGACTTTATTAAATACTTAACATTTTAATTATGATAACAACGCAATATATATATATTTAATATATTAATTATACAGTGGGGATTTTATTTCGTGCTAAAAGCGCTTGCAATGCAATTTGAATTAAATACAAATAAAATAAAACAAAAATTGAAAAGAGTATTCATTCACTCGGTCACAGTTATTTAAATATATTAAATAAAAATGATTTTAACGTGACGTTTGTTTAACGTACTTATGTAACGTAAGTCGAAATGTCACAGCGCTAAATTTGGAAATAATTTATTCATTATTTTCAAATCATTTTTATTTAATATAAAACAAAAATGTTTTTTTTTAATTTCACAGTTCACAATAAAACAATAAATAAGTACAATAAAAAAAAAACGGTGAAACTAAAAAAAATGTTGTTTTTTTTGCTTCACCGTTTTAATACCGTAATACATATACATTAGAGAGTTTAACGTGTATGTTATATTTTTATCAAAAAATGTTGTGTTTTTTTTTTGTTTCATTTATAAATATACAGTTTCATCAAAAACATTTTCTTTTAATTTTCACAGTTTGCAATGGAACAATAAAAAAGTATAATAAAAAGAAAGTGTTGTCCATTTATGAATTTGCAGTTTCATTAAGCACAAACATTATTTTTTAATTTCATAATTTACATTGGGCGCGTTCAGGGAACTGTAGCGCTGCAGCGCTTTTCGAAAGCAGTGTCGCTGAATGGTACCGCTTTATGTGTAACGCTGCAGCGCTTTATCAAGCGATATATATTTTTTCCGCTGGATCGCTTTTCAAGCCGCGCAGCTGTAAACAAAACCGCCATATTTTCAGTGCAGACAACTATAATTTGTCCGTTCATGGATGTTCCATGCTTTGCATGTCTAAACACGCCCAATAAAATAATGAATACTTTCAATAAAAAAAAAAAACTGTGAAACTACAAAATTGTGTATTGTTCATTTGGGAATATGTGCTTTCATCAAACACACACTCGTCTGTTTTTAACAATAAAATTAAAATAAAAACTGTGAAAAAAAAAACTGTTGTTTTTTCGTTTCATTTGTGAATATTCAGTTTCATCATATATTTCAGTTCCATCAAGTATAAACACAATATTTTTTTTTTTAAATATTGCCGTTTACAATTAAACAATAAAGAAGTATATAAATAAAATAAAAATAAAAACTGTGAAAAAAAAACTGTTGTGTTTTTTTTTGTTTCATTTGTGAATATTCAGTTTCATCATATATTTCAGTTTTCACAGTTTAACCGATGTATTGTTGTGAGTTGCTTGAAGAGATTCGAACAATTAAAAATAAAACACTTCGTATTCCTTAACGAAAAAAGTCACAGAGCTAAATGTGGAAATAATTTATTAATTATTTTCAAATCATTTTTATTTAATTTCGTATTCCTTTCTTAACATGCAGCGTACACACAAACAAGTGAAAAAAAAAAAGGATTACAAAGTGTTTTACTTTCAACTGTTTACAGTTTAAAATGAAACGATAAAAAAAAACTGTTGTGTTTTTGTTTCCTTGTAGATTTGCAGTTTCATCAAGCTTAAACAAGATGTTTTTTTTTAGTTTGACAGTTTGCAATAACTCTAAAAAGTGCAATAAGAGAACTGTGAAACTAAAAAAAACTAATCTGCTTTATGATGGTTGTTGGTTTTGGAGACTTTAATTATTTAAATAAAATTAAATAACTAAAAAAACTGTTGTGTTTTGTTTCATTTGTGTATACGCAGTTCCATTAAGTATAAACACATTTTTTTAAATATTGCCGTTTACAATAAAACAATAAAGAAGTATATAAAAAACTATCAACCTAAACACTCTGGAATCTTTTTGTTTCATTGTAGATTTGCAGTTTCAAACAAGATGTTTTTTTTTAGTTTGACAGTTTGAAATAATTCTAAAAAGTGCAATGAACTGTGAAACTAAAAAAAAACTAATCTTCTTTATGATGGTTGTTGGTTTTGGAGACTTTAGTCATTGTAATAAAAATAAATAACTAAAAAAAAACCTGTTGTGTTTTGTTTCATTTATGAATATGCAGTTTCATTAAGCACAAATACAATGCTTTTTTTAGTTTCACAGGTTGCAATCAATAAAACAATAAATACGTACACTAAAAAATGTGAAACTAGAATAAAACTGTTGTGCTTTGATCCATTTATGAATATGCAGTTCCATCAAGGACAAACACTTTTTTTATAATTTCACAGATTACAATGAAACAATCGATAAGTACATTACAAAAAAAAACTGTGAAACTAAAAGAACACATAAGTCTTGTAAAATTTGTATGTAGTTTCAATAAGTGATAGTCTCAAGCATTGATTATTTTAAATTTAAATAATCGATGAAATATCATTACTCAGGCCGTAAGACCTCCGGTCGATAGCAGTTTCTCTTAAGAATATATATATTTTAAATTGTTTCATGTTAAATTATATATGTATGTTTTATTACTGATGAAAGGGCTATGTAAAATAAAATAAAATCCCCAGTGTATAAAAAATAACCTCAACAATTAATTCTCATTTAGGAATATTATAACATAATTAATTTATGAAATAAATATGAATAAAATATTAATATTCCATACAATATGAACTACCAATATCTAAATATTAAAACCATTAATTATAATTACTTGAATTAAATACACGATTAAAAGATAGAAAGACTTTCTGCTCGATAGCCCAGGAAAGACAACAACTTTTATTTTATTGTGTATAATTAATATTTGCATGTAATTGTCAAACTTCTTTATTCAGACAGTTACATGATACAATTATAATAACATTTATATGGCACTGGCAGAGTAACACATAAATAATAAATTTATTCACTTTGTCACAGTTATTTAAATAAATTAAATAAAAAACAGTTATGTGTTGCTTTGTCTGGGCTATTGATCAGAGGTTTTTCTGAATTTTTATAAATATATTTGAGTATACATGATTAAATAACAAATAAATTTTGATTAATTGATACGTAAATCATTAATAGATTAATTTTCCTGTAGTTTTTAAAATTCAATTAAATTAAATTATTGTTTTATTTTAACGCATTTCCTTTTGTTGTCGTTTTTATTCAGCACACTTACATCCTATTTATTTATTAATTCATTAATATTTAATTATTATTTTTTAGTAAAATTATTTAACAAAAGGCAACAAACACAATCACAACCAATATTTTATTTAGTGTTTTTTTGTTGTTGTTTTGTTTCATTTAATATTATTAATAATATATATTAGATTCCATTAATAAATTCCTTAATTCACGTTTGTTTTGTTTTTTTTTTTTTAGTAACTTTTTTTCCATAATTATTTTGTACCCTTTAATACAACTTACGTAACATACTCTTAGATATCTTACTCTAATTGTTTTTTGTTCCTCTCCTTGCAGACGCTCTTCTTTAATTTTATAATAATTGCGCGTTTAATTATATTTGTTGTTTTTGCTCTTTTTTAGCCAAATTTAAAAAAAAATCCCAAACAAAAATGCCTGATGATGCCAATGAGTTGGACGCAATGTCTCTACAATAAAAATAAAGAGAACTCCTAAACTAAAAAAAAATTGTTATGCTTTTATTTAATTCCGAATGAAAATTGTAATAAATTAAAATATAATTCGTATAAAAAATTAAAAGTTTTATTTATATGTGTTTAATGCCCGGTTGCACGCCTTGTTTAAGTACTCCTTAGTTCTAAGTAATCCTTAACTCACGTCATTTGGTTTTCACCGCGTGCACACGACATTAACTTTTATTCCTCGAATACGTTACTTGCGGATTGTAAGGGCCTTAAATAAACGGAGATTTTATATGAGTGGTGCAATCCAATCTCTATTTTCCTTAACTTTTAAAAGTTAAAGTAGCTATTTTCCTTAAAGTAAAATCGTTGCAAATGGGCATTAATCAACTAAAATTCAATTAGCGTAAAATTTTAAAAACTGTATTTCTCTAATAAAAAAATTATATACAACAAAATATATAAAATAATAAAGATTTTTATAAAGGGCAGAAAGGCTTTTGGTCGATAGCCCTTACTTAAGTAAAGTAAAGTTTGTACAAATATATCATAAGTTGTATATAATATAATTACATGTAAATTCGTAAGTAATAAATATTTGTTAGTAGTAAAATTATATTTATTTTGTCTCAAAAATATTTCATATCGTCGATTGATTTAAATGAGAAATATATTTGAGATAAAAGGAATCGTATTTTATTTAAATTTCAATAATGTTTGTTATAGAAAAATAATAGTCATATTTTTTAATTGATAACATAAATTATCAATTAAAACATATTTTCATTATGCATGTACTAATGTATGCATGTGTAGGGAGGCAGCCTATATTTTCAAGCAAGAGTGCATCTAGTATTGAAATAAAACCATGAAATAAGGAAAATAATTGTCCTCGATTAATGCATTGTCAACATTTTCTTAAAATCAATCAAATATGTTGTTGAAGCCATATTTTAAGACGTGTTAATATAAAAATTGCTGTATTATTAAATTTTAGGCAAGATATAAAGCCATTTAACGAACATTATGAAACGCAGATAATTATAAAAATTATTACGAAAAAAAAAATCATGAAATTTATATTTTAATTTGCAACATTCGCGGTTTTGTTTATCAAAAGTTATCAGAAAAAAAATGGGTATGTTCTTAACCATATCTTTATCAGTTAAGATATTAATTTATATTAAACGAATTTCACATTTGAATGGTGTTGATCGATACTTTGTGGTAATCCACAATAAAAAATAAAATATTTTTATTATGTTTTTCCCGCTATTACTTTTATAACATGATTCGAGTTTCAACAAATGGCGCATAGATTTGGTGAGGGAAACTTTTCTCCTCTGGAGTGCTTTGATTTAAAAAAAAAATGACATTATAGGTTATGTTATTCTAACAAATTGCTGTTGATGTTTCATTTGTTTTTAATCACTCGTGCCAACAGAATGTAGCAGAAAAAATTCAAGGCACTCTAGAGGAGAAAAAATCTCGATCAAATGGTATAATGTATTATTGAATAATAAAATAAATCTTACACAAAAATTGAAACATTAATTTATTAACATAAATAAAGAGCGTTTTGTTTGATTTTACAAATATAATTTAAATTTTATAAATAGAAATTATTAGCACTTGTTTTGTCTCACAAATTAAAATTTAAATTATATTAAATAAAAATGATTTGAATATAATTAATAAAGTATGACTTACGTTAATTTTTATTTAATATATTTAAATAACTGTGACTGTGAAATTAACGTAAGTCAAAAGTCACAGAGCTAAATGTGGAAATACTTTATTAATTATATTCAAATCATTTTTATTTAATATAATTTAAATTTTAATTTGTGAGACAAAACAAGTGCTCTTTATTTATATTTATAACATAATGGGCTAATATTGCTATCAAAATATAAAACTGCTATTTTCCTGAGAGGTTTTGTGTATGATATATACAAGCTATCTTTCCCCTTAAACCTGATAACTGCAATAATTCCAGCATTTAAAGCTCAAGTGCGCAAATTACGATTTCTAAATAAATGTTGAGATCTATGAAGTACAGAATTCACTGTTTCCATAAGAATATTTATTAAAAAATACTGAATAGAACACTTGGTTTATTTCACTTAACATATATTATATATTAATGATGATATATATTATATATTAAGTGCAATAAACCAATTGTTTTATTGAGTATTTTTTTTTTTACCTTCAATAATATTTCACCACATGTTAAGTGAGAAATTAATCAAATATATTACTCAATATTATCAAGTGTAAATACGCTTTCAAAATGTATGAAACTTAATTAATTACTAATAACATTCACAAACTTTGTTATTGTGAAATTGAAATGAAAATAAAGACGTTATTTTTATAAATAATATTTCATTTTTTTTGTGTAATTATTTTCTTAGATTTAATTGAAAGTAATACATTGTATCCATTCAACAATAATCATCAAAGCGTTTCGTGTTTAATCTATATTAATTTATTCATCTCGTTAAAAGTGCACTTAAAGAAAATATTTATCGCCGGCGAAATTTCTTCGGAATAACGAGCGGCTTGTCCGGAGCCGAATGTGCGAATGGACCGGCCGAAATTACGTTTCGCAGAAACGAGACAAGAGGTTGCTGTTGAAAAAATTAAACATTTGCACATGCACACACACGCACATGCCGATGAATGGCCTCTTACTCACCGCGAGAGTGTTTTTAATTTAACACTAAAATGTATCACTAAAAACGTTTTGAGCAAATAATTTTAATTAATGTTTGAAAAAAAAAATGAATTGGTTATCAAGTTAATTTTTGTGATTTGTTTAAAATAATCGATTTTTATCTGTAAAAAAATAAATAACATGAAATTCTGATGATGCACAATAAAATTTGTACTCTTAAAGTTTTTTTATAGGTATACAAAAAGAAAAGGAATTACAAAATAGTATTGAAAATTGGTAAATACACTAATTCAATGTTTAAATATGGTTTGCAAGAGATTACAAAATAGCGGTAAAAATAGAAGACTGCACTAATTTAATCGCTTCAATTTTGGGCGAAAATCGCTGAAAGTGATTTCAGATGAATTTCTATTTTAACAAACAAAATTTATTTCTACTATAAATTACAATCAACACCATTCAAAAATTAAATCAAATTATTTTAATATAAATCAATAATCTTAACTGCTGAATATAAGAATATAAGAGCATTCACATTTTTTTAATAACTTTAGATAAAGCAAAATCACTGATGTAGCAAATCAAATCACGAATCTATTTATTTTGTTATATACGGCAATTTTGTTTGTTAAAATAGAAATTCATCCGAAAATACGTTTAGAGGCTGAAAGTGATTTTTCGCCCAAAATTGAGGTTTTTCAAAGCCCGGTCAGCGAACAAGCGGTTTACGGTCAATGATTAAATTAGTGCAGTCTTCTATTTTTACCGCTATTTTGTAATCTCTTGCAAATATCATTTGTAATTTGAACACATTATACTTGATTTGCCGAAACTGCAGTAATATAAATAAATATGTATTGTGTATACAGGGTCCTGCAACAGTGCGTAGGGCTTTCCTAGTGCCTTTCTCGTGAAAAAAAAAAACAAAAAAATGTTTCGTACAAAAAGGTATTGATTTAAAAATCTTTATAGCGTAAAATTATTTTCAAACATACAGGGTGTCCTAATTTTGCGGTATAACAAAAATATTTGTTTTTTTTAATGGAACACCCTGTATTTATTCAACTTTTCTAATGACATTTTTCAACCTCTACATTGTTGTCCATTTAGTTTTTTATTATGTTACAGTATTGCCAATTTACAATTTTTTTCTCCAAGTATCATGCATAAGCAAGCTCTACTTTAAAAAATCGTAGCGACCTCGTTTTTTGAAGGTAAGAATAAGTTTTAGCAAATATCTCAGTGTGGTTAATAAGCAACGTTTTATTAATGAGCAATTTAAATTTAGTAGTACAGGGTGTTCAGAGAAACATGCCAAACTTTCAAAGCGGTATAACCTTTTTTAAATGGAATGCTCCCTATTTTATGTCATTATTCGATAGGTCTTTTTCTTCACTTCAATTTGATGGGGCATATCTTATGTCTAAACCCCATAGTTGTTGAGATATTCAATATTTTTCACAAAAGTATCCATTTAATTACATTTCTATGCACTCTAGTAGGCCATGCTGAGACGAAACAACTGTCAAAATGTAAGTAAAAGTCAATGTGAGATGAATAAATGCAGATAATACTTCAAAATTATTAATACAAAAGGGAAACGTTACTACAGTAAATGTTCAAAATGTTTTCCATTTTCATTTAGGCACAAATTAATTCGCCGCTGAAAAGACCTATTCACTCTTCCTAACATTTCAGGTGAAAAACTTGCAAAAGCATTAACAATTCG
Source organism: Philonthus spinipes (assembly GCA_963082785.1). NCBI lineage: Eukaryota > Metazoa > Arthropoda > Insecta > Coleoptera > Staphylinidae > Philonthus > Philonthus spinipes. Next base: position 19,770,419 of record OY720314.1, on the reverse strand, counting down.
TTGCTGCATACTCATTGGCGTTGTTGGTGCTTCCTTATAAACAATTCTTTTACATATCCCCACAAGAAAAAATCAATTTTTGTTAGATCCGGAGATCTAGCAGGCCATCTAGTGGGTCCATTCCTACCAATCCATTGGTTTGGGAAAATACCATCAAGAAATGTCCTCACATCTCGCGAGAAGTGCGCAGGTGCCCCGTCTTGTTGAAACCACAGCCTGTTTCTTGTATGTTGAGGTATATGAGCTAATAACCCGGGTAATACATTTCGCATAAAGTGCAAATACATATTCCCATTTAGATGGCCTTCGAAGAAATGTGGACCTACCACGTGGTTTCCAATAATTCCTCCCCAGACATTCAATGACCATCGATGCTGATGATCTCATAACTTGTCTCATAACATGTGGATTTTCAGTTGAATAATAATGAAAATTGTGCCTGTTGACAGATCCGCTGTTATGGAACGTCGCCTCATCCGTGAATAAAACATACTGGAAAAAACGCAGGATCCTCCTATATTTTTAGTCTTGCCCAAATTCAAAATTCGAAACGAAACTGAAAATCAGTATTACTCAGTTCTTGATGTAACTGAATATGATATGCATGATATCGATTTTTCTTCAGAATGCGTTGTACTGACCTCTCGCTTATGCTGGTTGCTTCACAGATGTCTTTTTGGCTCAAGTTGGGATGCTCAGTTGCTGTTAAGAGCACTGAAAATTGGTTTTCCTCATTGGTGATAGATGTTGTTCTTTCTTGTTTTCTGTAATCTACACTTCCCGTTTCAATAAATCTATTGATCACGTTCCTAAAACTTTTCTCTTCCGGATGTCTTCTGCCGGGATAACGTGTCGCGTAAATACTAGCCGCCAATAAACACTTTCTATCAGTCTCCCTTAATACAAAAATCATATCGACTAGTTCGTCTTTTTCGAAATTCATCGTAATTATATGCTGTCTACTTTTACCACGAAACAAAGAATCACTTTACAAATCACAAATTAACGTTTCGAATTTCGACATAATCAAATGTCACACTGACACTTACATTGCATTTTGACAGTTGTTTCGTCGCAGCATGGCCTACTAGAGTGCATAGAAATGTAATTAAATGGATCCTTTTGTGAAAAATATTGAATATCTCAACAACTATGGGGTTTAGACATAAGATTTGCCCCATCAAATTGAAGAGAAGAAAAAGACCTATCGAATAATGACATAAAATAGGGAGCATTAAATTTAAAGGAAAGGGTTATACCGCTTTGAAATTTACAAAGTTTGGCATGTTTCTCTGAACACCCTGTATTACTAAATTTAAATTGCTCATTAATAAAACGTTGCTTATTAACCACACTGAGATATTTGCTAAAAGTTATTCTTACCTTCAAAAAACGAGGTCGCTACGATTTTTTAAAGTTGAGCTTGCTTATGCATGATACTTGGAGAAAAAAATTGTAAATTGGCAATACTGTAACATAATAAAAAACTAAATGGACAACAATGTAGAGGTTGAAAAATGTCATTAGAAAAGTTGAATAAATATAGGGTGTTCCATTAAAAAAAAAAAACAAATATTTTTGTTATACCGCAAAATTGGGACACCCTGTGTGTTTGAAAATAATTTTACACGATAAAGATTTTTAAATCGATAATTTTTTGTACGAAACATTTTTTTTTTTTTTTCACGGGAATGGCGCTAAGAAAGCCCGACATACTGTTGCAGGACCCTGCATATAAACAAGGTTATTTTATTTAAAGAGCCTTTCGATTTTGAATTTTTGAATTTGATATTATACACATATCAACGATTATCTCAATTTCACTACATGCATCTCAAAATAATGGCATCAACTATCAATCAAACTTATTTGGTTCAATCTTGACAAAAACCCATTCTAAATCTTCCGCTTTTTGTTTGAAATGAATGGAATTTGCTTCGAAACTATCGACTAGCCTCCATTTTTTTTTTTTAATTTCCCATTTTAAATGTAATAATAAAACACGTTTACATAGTAAAAAACAAGAAAACTTGTTTTACTATGTAAACGTGTGTCATTAGTTGAAAATAATTGAGTATTTTCATTGAATCTGAAGATAATTTTAAATTACATAAAGTGAAAAAGAAAAATATATATTTAATTATCAAAATCCCGGGTGTCGGGAAAAAGAAAATTAAACAACTAAAAATAAGTCATTATTAAAATTTTCATTTTGGCTAATTAGAAAAGTATACTTTCTTATTTATTTTAAGTCTGCGCATTTTCTTTCGAATTGTTTCCTCAATTTTTGTTATTTATTTATCTACTTATACGTTTCCATATCTTAACGTGCGTTAAGAAGAAGACATACACACATGTTGTCCTTTCTAAGAAGCCCCCGGTGTCGGTGAGTCCTGCTCGCGAAAATTCCCGGCCGGCGAAAATATTTCCGAGGAACCATACTGTGGTAATAGTTGTCTCGAGTACGTGTACATACATGTATGTGTGTGGAGTGTGTGTTGTTGAGTCTGACTGAGTTGCATGTTGGAATAACCTGGCGTGACCCGCGAGGTCTTTAAACTGCAATAAAAGGACAGAACTGGTTTCAGCGAGAAAGACGGAGCGAGATTTTTCGGGAGTTGGCACCCTCTTAAAAGAAATAGTCGTAAAAAAGACGAGAGCTCGGATCGCGAAATTGTTAGGCTAACGAATATTTGCATAAGCGCGCGCGCATTTTTTCGCTTTTTTATATCCACGCTGATTCTTTTTTTTGTGGGTATGGAGTTTTTTGGTAATGAGATATTTTTATGATGTCACTTCGGGGTTTGGTTCGAGGATGCGGGATTGTGTTTTCTTGATTTTATTGCAGCGGATGGTTGAACGACCTCGTGGAACATCATCCGGGCGAGCGCCGCTGCAAAAATTCGCTCATTCATAATGCAGTTTCGATTGTGTCAACTTTTTTTGCTCTTCTTGTTGTTATGATGCTGTGGATGTAAGGTATTTCGTTAATTGATCTTAAATGTTAATGGTGCTTTAAGGTTCTTAACCGTTTAATGAACTTTTCAAAATCTCAAAATGAAAAATATATATTGAGTTGAATTGGATTTTTAAGGCGCTGAAAAATATATACATTTAAGAAAAATGTTACTTTCGAACATTTGAAAACAATTAATTAAATTGATATTCCTTCTAAGGTGGTCTGCACCTCGTATTTATACCAATCCACAAGGAAGCCAACCAAACAAACAAAAAATTAATCCACATGTTTTAATATATTAATCAAGTTTCACATGTAGAGAAAAACTAAAGTGATTAACCTTTGAGTCTGGAATATGAGGACGACTTTTGATGACAGTATTGAAGAAAAAATATTTAATTAATATATTAATATTATTTATTAATTATATATTTTCAAATCTATGAAATTGAAAAAAAATCAATGTACAACATTGAGATATAATTTAAATTATTTAAATATAAATGGAAAGGGCAGAGAGACCTCCGGTCGATAGCCCAAACAGACTAACACCTACATGTATTGTAATTATTTATATTGTTGAAAATATCTATTTAATCTGAATATATATATATATATATATATATATATATATATATATATATACAGGGTGAGTTTTTTTCGATGTTCTCTATGGGGATCTCGGAAACTATAAGAGATAGAAAAACGGTTAAATGGGGAAAGAAGTGTAGTTTTATAAGACGAATAAAATGACACTTTCAAAATATTTGAAAAAGTCAAGAGTAACTAGATATTTTGAAAAAAGTAAAATGTGTCAATTTTTTGAAATCAATATATCTCTATTATTATCATAGATAAAAAAAAAACTGTAAAGGACAAAGTTGTAGAAAACTTTACACAGATTAAAAAGAAAAAATCAAAAAAAAATTTTCGCCCTTATTTTGGGAGATATGACACAAACTTACCTTTTTTTAAATGGAAACAGTAGTTGGCTATGACTTTATTAAAAGGGTTATTTTTTTCCCTTTAATCCGATATAACATATGCCATAGTTATTTTTAAAATAAAATAAGTTACAGTCGTTTTTAATTTTACCATACACCAAAAATTAGTTAGCCATGAAAAAGACAAAAGTAAAACAATTGCAGTTGTTTATTCTAAACACACATTAATTCATTTCCATATTTGGTTTGTTTCGATAAGTTTGTTTTGTATTTTTTTGGTGTTGTAAGTGATAATGAATTTTTCCAACGAAGAAAAGCGTGATATGCTTGTTTGTTACATTCAGTGTAATAAAAACGCTGCGGATGCTGCAGAACAATATTATAATCAATATATCGATCGTCGGCAGCCATCTTTACCAACATTCAGAAGTATCACCGTTTTAGACTTTTTTCTGTGGGGTTATGTGAAGAACAAAGTGTATGAACAATCATATCAATCTGTGGAGGATCTTAGACTAGCTGTACTTAAATCATTTTATTCTATTGACAGAAGAAAAGTAAATAAAAACACAAATTCGATTTTAAAAAGATGTACTTTATGCCATAATAATAATGGTGGACTTTTTGAGCATCTTATGTAATATTCAAAATTTTCTTCTATTATTATTTTGATAATTTCGGAATTATTTTACTTTATGTTGCTTTTGACAAATCTAAAGAAAGATAATACATTAAATATTGATTTCGTTGCTATAAACAACCGCAATTGTTTTACTTTTGTCTTTTTCATGGCTAACTAATTTTTGGTGTATGGTAAAATTAAAAACGACTGTAACTTATTTTATTTTAAAAATAACTATGACATATGTTATATCGGATTAAAGGGAAAAAAATAACCCTTTTAATAAAGTCATAGCCAACTACTGTTTCCATTTAAAAAAAGGTAAGTTTGTGTCATATCTCCCAAAATAAGGGCGAAAAATTTTTTTTGATTTTTTGTTATTAATCTGTGTAAAATTTTCAACAACTTTGTCCTTTACAGTTTTTTTCTATCTATGATAATAATAGAGATATATTGATTTAAAAAAATTGACACATTTTACATTTTTCAAAATATCTAGTTACCCTTGACTTTTTCAAATATTATGAAAGTGTCATTTTATTCGTCTTATAAAACTACACATCTTTCCCCATTTAACCGTTTTTCTATCTCTTATAGTTTCCGAGATCCCCATAGAGAACATCGAAAAAAACTCACCCTGTATATATATACATATATATATACAAGGGGTCCCTGAAATGTATGAACAAAATGATACCACATATTCCTGGTACCAAAATAATGCGATTTAACCAAATTAATCTCCGTAACCGTGCATTTTGGTATAGAAGATACCAAAATGCACGGTTACGGAGATATCGTCCTTCAAAAATCATTTTTTTATTGATTTTTTTTTAAATATCTCCCGATTGTCCTTTGGCAGCAAAGTGAAATTTGGCATACTCATTGGTATTAAGAAGGACTATTTTTTTTGATCTACTTTTGTTTTCCTAGATGCTACAGAAGTGGTAAAAAGTTGATCCTCAACTTATAAATCACTTCATAACTTTTTAACAGGTTGACCAATTTTTATTGTTTTAAATTCAAAATATAGATATTTTTGTTTTAAAGTTTTTTTTTGTCTCTTGTTTCATTTTGGTATTTATCATGGTTTTACCAGAAAATTGATTTTAAAGTAAGTACATAGCATACCTAGTATTGATTAACAGTATTAATCAAGTATGCAATAAATGCCATATTAATGTCAGTTAATATTTAAAATTTGAAAAAAAAGTTATTGAAAGTTTTTAATCGATTCAATGGAATAGTTATCATTTAATGAATTAACTAACATAGTTCTGGTTTATTATTTTAATTTTTATTTATTCAAAATGTAGGTATTTTTGTTATAGTTTTTTTTTTTCTGTTTCATTTTGTTATTTATCATGGTTTTCACAGAAAATTGATATTAAAATAAGTACCTACCATTCCTAGGACCAAAATTCGATTTAAGGTAATTTACCTCTAAGGTTAGGATATCTTATGCCAAAATGCATATCGGCCTCCAAAAATAGATTTTTTTGTTGAAACAAATATTAATAATTTTTTAACAATATCAAAACAACAATAAAAAAAGAAGAATAAAATAAACAACATATGTTACAATAAATGCTCAAAAATATTTCCATTTTTTTTTTCTGATACAGGTGTTTATCCTATGTAGTAAATTAAAATGTACTCTTTGCAGCATTCCTTCATTATTTTTTAAACAACTTGCAGCGTTTTCAATTCTTTGCCATAATTGTTCTCTTGGCTCCACTGGCTTTGCCATAATTGTTCTCTTGACTCCACTGGTTTACTATAAACTTTTGACTTTAGGTAGCCCCATAAGAAGAAGTCCAGTGGAGTCAAATCAGGGAATCGGGGAGGCCATTTAACTGGGGCATCATTACCTCTACCAATCCATTCGTTTGGGTGGGTTTAATGTAAATGATCCCTAACATTTGCAGCAAAATGTGCAGGTGCTCCATCGTGCATAAACCACATGTCTCTTATGATCCGTAATGGCAGATCCTCTAAAAGACCCGGCAAAATATTTATTAAAAATGCCAAATAATTTTCTCCGTTCAAATTGCCTGGAAGAATAATAGGGCCAATTAAATATTTATCCACTAGTGATGGCCAGACATTTATTTTAAATTCGGGTTGAAAGTAGCATCGGGATTTTCATCTGCATAAACATGAGCATTACGAAGATTGATCATGCCTTTCTTGTGAAAGCGGCTTCGCCCGTGAATAAAATTTGCTTACAAAATTTTGAATTTTCTCCAAATTGGTTATTCAGAAATTAGCAAAATTCAAGTAAGTCTCTAAGCAGGGTCCGATTGCAAAAGGTCCTGAGTTAATCTCATCTGATAGGGGTGCAGTAGTTGTTCCCTTATTACTTGATGGACAACACTCTTTGCGACACCCATCTCAGCTCCCAATCGTCTAGTACTTATAGTGGGATCCTCCTCGACTCTTTCGATAATTTCTTCCTCTATGGCAGCTGTTCTAATAAAGTGGCTTCGACCTTGGTTCACTGTAGTCTGTTTAAAATTGCCCATTTCCCGAAGACGTATCTCCACTGCAGCAAACGTTTGGTGGTTTGGTATGCGTCCATTTGGCAATCTTTGTTTGTATTCTCTAACACTTGCTCTTCCATTTCCACTACAAAATCCATAAACCAGAACCATGTCAGTTAATTCATTAAATGATAATTCTTCCATTTTATCGATTAAAAACTTTTAATAACCTTGCTTATTTTTATTTGAAATGTTAACTGACATTAATTTGACATTTATTACATGCTTGATTAATACTGTTAATAAACACTAGCTATGCCATGTACTTACTTTAAAACCAATTTTCTGGTAAAACCATGATAAATATCAAAATAAAACAAGAGACAGAAAAACTTTAAAATAAAATTACGTACATTTTTAATAAAAATTAAAATTGGTCCATCTGTATAAAAGTTATGATATCAAAATGAAACAAAGGCAGAAAAACTTTAAAATAAAATTACGTACATTTTTAATAAAAAAAATTAAAACTGGTCTATCTGTTAAAAAGTTATGAAGTTTTTTTGTAAGTTGACGATCAACTTTTTACCACTTCTGTGGCATCTAGAAAAATCAAAGAAGGTCAATAAGATAGTTCTTTCTAACATCAATAAGTATGCCAAATTTCATTTTGCTACCTAAAGCCTATCAGAAGATATTTACCAAATTTTAATAACAAAAATGATTTTTGAAGACCGATATCTCTATAACCGTTGATTTTGGTGTAGAGGTAAATTTGGTTAAATCGCATTATTTTAGACCCAGGAATATGTGGTAACATTTTGTACTGACATTTCAGGGACACCTTGTTTTTTTTTTATTTTTTATTTAAAAATATTTTAGTGTCCGTATACAGTGCATTATTTTATCCAGGCCTCATAGGGATTTACATAGGAAAATCTTTTAGTCGTGTTAATGGTTTTTCTATAGTATGGATTTTGATCAAATTAAACACACATTTAAATTAGAGTAATTTGTGCAAAGTTCAGCAGTTTTTAAATTATTTGAAATGCATTTAATGTTTTAAATAGTGATTTAAAATAATGATAATTTTAAATATTTTCTTAATTAATAGACTTAGTTCTCTGACATCTACTGAAGTTGTCAAAGTATTCTAGTTTATTGTACATGTTTATTGCAAGAATGTTGATCATGGTGTAGACCAAGAAAAGATTTAAATAGTGATGGATTACACAAAAGAGCTTTTTTTGAAAAGATATTAAGGTTGAGTTAATTATTTCAAATTTGTTTTCAATATTCAATAAACTTTAATTAATTAACTTAAACTAGGCAATACAATAACTTTAAAAAAACCATAACATTAAAGTAAATATTCAAACTGTTGCCCATTAGCAGCTAAACAATGACCTAGCCTATCTTTAAAATGTCTTTTCACATTTTGAAGCTGCCGGAAAGTTATTTTAGCAGATTCTTCGAGAATTCTTCCTTTTAATTCTTCTAAATCCTTTGATCTACTACGGATATCGTCAAAAACATTGCTTGCCAAATAACCCCAGTAAAAGAAGTCGATCGGTATTAAATCGGGACTCCTTGCTGGCCATTTCAGAGGTCCAAATCGCCCAATCCATCCATGCGGAAATTGAGTATTTAAATACTCAGTAATTTGTCGCGTGCTATGTGGAGGAGCACCGTCGTGCTGGAAAATTATTTCACCATTTACTGGCACTTGTTAAAGGCAGGAAAAATATTTTCCATCAATAATCTTTGATATTTTTCACTATTTAGCGATCCCTCTATAAAAAATGGACCTATAATATGGTTATATACCATTCCTGCCCATACGTTGACCTTTTGTGGCCATTGGGTGTGTGTGGTTTGGAAGAAATATGGATTTTTTCTAGACCATAATCTTGTGTTTTGATTATTTACTGACCCATTCAATATGAAAGTTTTTTCATCAGTAAAAATAATTCTATTCATTACATTTGGATTTTCATTAATTTTATTAATCTAATACTCGCAGAATTCCATTCTCGGAAAATAATCACTTTTTTAACAGATGGTGGCTATTGTGAATTTTATAACTTTTCCAACTTCAAAGCTTGGTAGCAACTGCTTCGTGTAACTTGAAATTGGCTGGATAATTTTGTCACACTTATTAATGGATTTTCTTCAATTGCCAAACACACATTTTCCCTCAAGTCTTCTGTCACAACCCGATTTGCACGTTTTCTTCCTCCACTATGTTCCGCATTAACACAACCAAATTTAACAAAGTTGTGAAATTTTAGAATTGTTTTCTGATTTGGAATTGGCCGTCCTGGATACTCCACGGAGAAATGATTACGCACTTGTCTACTTGATAGCCCTTTTATGTATTCCATCACCATTTTAACCTTTCCTTGGGTGGTATAAAGCAACATTCTTTCAATAAAAGGAGTACAATAAATTGGAACACTTTGACAATTACGATTGATGTCAGTGAACTAAGCCTACTATTTAAAAAAATATTCATAATTATTATCATTTAAAATCAATTTTAAAAACATAAAACGCATTTAAAATAGTTTAAAAACTACTGAATTTTGTACATATTACTCTAAATTAAATGTGTGTTTAATTTGATCAAAATCCATACCATAGAAAAACCATTAACATGACGAAAAGATTTTCCCATGTAAATTCCTCGATACGATAAATAAAAAAATTCACTGTATATTCTTGCAGGTTGTTGTATTTTTGTATAGTGTCACTGGTTAAAGAATGTGTATACTGTCGAGTTCTGAATTTTTCAGTTCTTATATTTGATCTTGTTCTCGTTTTATATCTATGTATTTCTTTATTAATTTTCAACTTAATGTCTGTTTTAATTAATTTATTTTTTATTTTGTATATTAATAGTAAGTTGTTAAGTGTTATCATATTTTCAATATTTAGTTCTTGTGTTTCTTTGTATAGTGGATCGGTGTTAGTTCTGTTCATGTTATAAAGGGTTTTTAATATTTTATTTTGCTGGGTTTGTATTGTCTTTATATTTTTCTTGGTTGTGTTTCCCCATATGTTGCATAGGTAGTTATTTTTCGACGTAAAGAGGGCATGGTAGATCTGATTTCTTTGCAGTGGAAGGAATGTAGTTTTTTATTTTGTTGATTGCCGCTATGGTTTTTGCATTGTTCTTTTTTAGTTTATCGATATGTTTGTTCCATTTGAGGTTTTCTTGGATCTTTATTCCTAGGTAGTCTACATCGTTTACCCGAGTAATTATTTTCCCTTTGGCGGAAAGACCAACGGTCGATAGCCAATTGGCAGAAGAATTTATTGTATTTATTTATTATTATTACTTTGTTAAAAATAATCTGCCAATAAAGATTTATATATATATATTTTCCCTTTGCATTTAATTTCTATGTCTTTTGTTTGTTGTTTGTTATTATTTCGATATCTATTTATAAAAAAAAGCTCCGCATATGCAAATATTCGTGCCGTATTTAAATTTTTCGAATCGCTTAAAACGTAAATAAAATTACCCTTACCTGTGATATTAATTACCATACAATTAGCAAAAAAGACACTATCTACACCATTCCTGAAAAAATAAACGAATTATCCGTCGATCCCCGGCGAGTTCCCTAACCTAATCTGTTCCGCCTGTATCGCGTCGAAGTCATCCTTGGTGCGTAAATCGGACAGCAGGGGGCCGTCCACTAAAATATCGACGCTACCCCTAGCGCCCTCGGTGTTCTTGTAAACGGCCGAGGTGATCTTCGGAAGATTCCTGTCTTCCAGTTTTTGCAGCGGCTCATCGTTGATGTAACCGCTGTAGTTCGGATAGCCGTAGTATCCGTTGTCGTAGCCCTGCTGGTTGCCGTAGCTATAGCTCTGGTTGTTCAAGCTTTGGTTGGACTGGGACAGGCCGGTTTTGCACCGAGGCGGTTCTGGTGTTTCTGTTCTGGAGGTTGTTTCTAGGTAGTATTTTTCATCGTCTTCTTGTAGCGTATCGTCATCATTGAATCTAAATATTTAAAAATATATATATATTACTATTTACTAATCGTTTTGAGTAAAGTATCGAGATATTTTTAATCATTATCAATGGATTTTTAGAAGTGATAAAATTAATAAGCCAGTCAGATCTTCTCCTTTTCTTATTAGCCCAAACATTAATTATGTGAGAAAAACAATGGCTCTGAATAAGCCAGTCAGATCTCTCTCTTTTTTTTTTTTTCATTCACCCAAATATTAATTCTGTGAAAGAAACAATGGCTCACTGAATATAGGAAATAGTAATACAACAATCCAGGGTAATCCCCAAATTTCAGCAAACACCCATTCACTATAATATTGTCTACTTATAAGTTTGTATAAATTCGCAAAAAAATGTTCGCAGTCTTACAGAGATTTTTTTATTCAATTGCGCTGGTAAATAGTTTGTCTTTAATTATTTGAAAACATGTTAGTCCGCCTCAGCGACACCCAGGTTAAGCATCAGGTTCCGATCACTACTGGTGATTAATTCCTAAAAGAAACGCTTTGATAAATAGTATCTGGTATAAGAGAGTATGAAGCTCCGTACTACACTTATTCTACCTCCTTGAACTATAATTTGATTTTTTTAAGTTACATCAATATTTGTGGCGGCTCATCGTTGATGTATTTTACATATTTGTCGAGAGACTCATGATTACCTATCTGGCGGGTTGTGGATCAAAGCGCACTGATCATTCAGCGACGATTCCAGAATGGTGGGGAACTTGCCGACGCCGCCCGGACTCCGCCTGACGCCCTGCTGCACCTCCACGACGAAGACGCCGTCCCTCGCGCTCGGCGAGTACTTCATCGTCGTCTCCCTGCTGTCCTCTTCTATGTCCTAAAATCGGCAAACGGAAGAAAACCGTTTCAAGTTAAAACAAAACGACGGGCCAGCCAGCGCATTCCGTAAACGAAACGACAATGCAACCAATCAAACGCAAAAGTATGTACAGACAGTGATGAGATCCTCTGGATGAGAGGGGATGATTACGCACTTAGAAAGAGATTTCGAATTTAGAAATAAATAAAATTGTTCGTTTTTTTTTTTTGTTTTGATAGATTTGTCAAGATTACATACGAAAATTATATACAATAATTCCCAGAGAATTTGTGATAATCTTCAGTTAGGTTAAATAAAAATAAATAGAAAAGAGTATTCATTCACTTGTTCACAGTTATTTAAACAAATTAAATAAAAATTACTTGAAAATAATTAATAAAAATTATTGTCACATTTAGCTCTGTGACATTTTGACTTACGTTACGTATATTTAAATGGCTTCACGAGACGTTACAGACAAGAATTTACTTAAATTAAATAAAAATGGTTTGAAAATAATTAATAAATTATTTCCATATTTATCTTTGATTTACGTTACGTAAGTACTTTAAACAAATGCACATTCAAACAATATTATTTTACAACAAATATCTATAACTTTTATTTGAAATTCGAATTACGAATTCTACTCAAAAGCTATTAAGTTCTTCCTAATTTGTTAATAAATGTAATTATCTTTTGTTATTTTCGCTGATATATATATATATTTAAATGAACCATATACAGTCAGGTGAACAGTTGTTATTAGCGATTTCTTTTTTTTTTCTTTCTTTCTTTTTTTGAATGTCATAGTTCTTACCCAATATGTTTTATATTGTAAATTGTTGGAAATGTAAAATTGATTTTTTTATAGGCGACTTTTAATGGTGAAAAAATGGGCTAATGTTATTAATTTTTGTCATAAATTTCATTGAACACAAAATCTTTCTTTAAATAACATTAGTAATTTATATTAAAAATATTATTTTATTTATATCTTTTGATAGGATAAAGATATGGACTTTCATTGAACTTCTTATTTTTTTCAACCTATTTTAATTTAAGATGAGAAAAATACGTCATTACATTTGAATAAATTTTTTAACAAAAAATGGGTAAATTATCTACTTTATAATTAAGCGCCACCTATAGGCGACGTAATTTTTTTATTTTTCTAATGAATTTTATTAAGTAGGGTATGTTGTTTCATATGAATGAAAATCATTAAACTCGCATAAAAAATCGATCAGAAAGATCGATCTGGTTGCGCTGTTTAGAAGGATAGATCCAATTGAGCTGATCAGAAAAACCCTAAAAAATGTCTCATGGAAAATCACTACTTTAGAAAACTACGCTGTCAAACGTATCTGGAAAATTACAACCTCTGTCAAAATTCAGCGCTGCAAACTTATTATTCCTCGAAAAAAAAAAAATAAATAAATAACACCTGTAAAAACCCACTGTAACTAAAATTTAGCTGTTATTCAATAAAAAAAACTATCGCTATAAAATTATTCCTTCAAAATCTAAATTAAATTAATCGATGATTTTTTTAAAGTAAATTAAATATTTTGAATAATAATGTTGAACATTAAATATTAATTAAATCGGCAAGGCGGCAAAAATGTGACATAGAGTTACTTTAAAGTCAATTTATAGTGATAATAGTGACTTTAAATTCCATCTGTAGCAAAATAGTTACTATAAATTACTTTAAAGTCAATTTTTTACAATAATAGTTGCTATAAATGACTTTAAAAACAATTTCTAGTACAAATGGTAACTTTAGAGTCAATTTATAGTGAATATAGTGACTATCATTGACTTTAAAGTCAATTTTTTACAATAATAGTGACGATAAATGACTTTAAAGACAATTTCTAGTACAAATAGTGATTTTAAAATGAAAATAGTGACTATCAATGACTTTAAGTCGATAGTTGATAATTTAAGTTGATAATAATAGTGACTATAAATGACTTTAAAGTCAATTTCTAGTGAATAAAGTAACTATCAATGACTTTACAGTCAATTTTTGACAATAATAGTGACTATAAATGACTTTAAAGTCAATTTCTAGTACAAATGGTGACTCTAAAGTCAATTTCAAGTGAAAATAGTGACAATCAACGACTTTACAGTCAATTTATAGTGAAAATAGTGACAATCAATGACTTTACAGCCAATTTCAAGTGAAAATAGTGACAATCAACGACTTTCCAGTCAATTTGTAGTGAAAATAGTGACAATCAATGACTTTACAGTCAATTACTAGTACAAATAGTAACTCTAAAGTCAATTTCAAGTGAAAATAGTGACACTCAACGACTTTACAGTCAATTTATGGTGAAAATAGTGACAATCAATGACTTTACAGTCAATTTCAAGTAAAAATAGTGACAATAAACGACTTTACAGTCAATTTGTAGTTAAAATAGTGACAATAAATGACTTTACAGTCAATTTCTAGTACAAATAGTGACTCTAAAGTTAATTTCAAGTGAAAATATTGACAATCAACGACTTTACAGTCAATTTATAATGAAAATAGTGACAATCAATGACTTTACAGTCAATTTCTAGTACAACTAGTGACTCTGAAGTCAATTTCTATTGAAAATAGTGACAATAAACGACTTTACAGTCAATTTCTAGTGAAAATAGTGACACTCAACGACTTTACAGTCAATTTATGGTGAAAATAGTGACAATCAATGACTTTACAGTCAATTTCAAGTGAAAATTGTGACAATAAACGACTTTACAGTCAATTTCTAGTGAAAATAGTGACAATCAATCACCTTACAGTCAATTTCTAGTACAAATATTAACTTTAAAGTCAATTTCTAGTGAAAATAGTGACAAGCAATGACTTTACAGTCAATTTATAATACAGTGACTAAAGTCAATTTCTGGAGAAAATAGTGACAATCAATGACTCTAAAGTCAATTTCTGGTGAAAATAGTGACAATCAATGACTACAGTCAATTTCTAGTACAAATAGTAACTCTAAAGTCAATTTCAAGTGAAAATAGTGACAATCAACGACTTTACAGTCAATTTCTAGTGAAAATAGTGACAATCAATCACTTTACAGTCAATTTATAGTACAGTGACTCTAAAGTCAATTTCTGGAGAAAATAGTGACAATCACAATCAATAATTTTACAGTCAATTTCTAGTGAAAATAGTGACTATCAATGACTATACAGTCAATTTATAGTACAAATAGTGACTCTAAAGTCAATTTCAAGTGAAAATAGTGACAATAAACGATATTTTCAATTTGAGTCTCATTAATAATTTTTGTAATATTAGGAATTGTTAAGTAAGTTTCACTTTCATGTATTTAGGTTTCAGTTTTTCCTGGTAACATATTTTGTTAAAGATTTTCACACCTTTTCTGGTTATCTTGTATATATATTTTTTTATAATTCATGCAGAAATCTTTCACCATCTATCAAATATGAAAAGAATAACAATCATAACACACTAAATGCAACATCAATTCCGATTATATTAATTTTGTATTTTTACTCACTACTTCGGAGCGCATCGCTAATTCTCTAATTCTAATCAAACGCTAATTAAATCTATGCCTAATTTCATCAAAAACAATCGAAATTGCTTCATTTTAACAACAGCGATTTTTTTAGCGACGTTTTCCTCTAGTAGGTATTGTATAAAGAAAACAATTAATTAAAAGAAAAAACAGAAAATGAAAGGAAACACTGAGTGGCTTCAAAAAATAAAAAGGTGAGGTGTGTTACATACAGGGAACACGTATTTAGAAATGTTATTTTGTCTCATACATTTCTTTCCTCTGTTTCTACAATAAGATGGTTATTCTTCAGAGTCATAGTAATGATACTTCCATTTGTGGTCGAGTGGTTGTTCCCCTTAATCCCGTTGTTGAGCGGCCCGTCGCAAATCTCCTCGGTGTTCAAATGCGTCTCGCCTAACTGCAACAAACGACGAATGACAATATTAATTAACGCGTTTTTTTTTTCATTCAAAAAAAAAAACAACAAATTTGAGGGTAATTTTTGGTCCTACACACAGTGGGACGAAATGTAAAAAAATGATCAAGAGCCTGAAAAATAAAATGTAGAAAATATTCATATAAATCTTATAAACATATTGTAATACACATTGTGAAATAGTTTTAGTGAAAATTTGTAGGTTGTTGAACTTATTAATATTAATACTTTGCAATAGTGTCAAAATAAAGATTTTATATATTTTTTGTTTTAATCATATTAGATGCGATATATTAATGGATTATCAACAAGCTGGCTATATTGTCTTAAACGAATCGTACAAGATAGTATGGTACATTTTATGTTGATGATAATTAGTTCAGCATACTTTAAATTCAATTTCCTTGTCTTAGCTTATTACTAGTAGTCTTAAGAACTATCTGGTATGTATTTTGGCAGATTTTTAAACTTTTTTTTGTCATCCACGGACTTCAATATAAAGACGATCAAACTCAAAGTCCAAAAATATTCATCTTGGCGCACTTTACATTATCTCCGTCTACAATAAAGTTTATTTTTATTATTACTATTTTTTGTATTTCTGTCATCTACATAAAAATATGTCATAAAATCAAACAAAATTCCTTTGTTATTTTTTTGTGTGTTACAAGACAAAGTATTTAATAAATTTGCTCGATTTAATGTTAAAATCCGTTGATGACAAATACAAAGAAAAATAGTAATAATATACGGGGTGTCCCATTTTACATTATTTTCTTGAATATCTTGAATTTAAAGCATTTTACCGAAAAGTATGCCGAATCATAATCGTCATGATTTTGAGGGGGAAATCGGATTTTGACAAAATAGCCCCACAGGGGGACCGGGAGGGGGGATCAACTTAAAAATTTTAAATGGGAACCCCTATTTTTTTATTGCAGATTCTGAAAGAGCGTTAAAAAAACTTGTAGGGCTTATACGCATACTTTTTTAATTTCGAACAGGTGGCGCTGTAATCGTGAAAGTATGAACTTTCTGTAAAATGTTCGTGAATTAATATTATTTAAATAACTTTAAAAAAAAATAACATTTAGTGTTTCAATCAATACCTAACTTTCTGTAAATATCAGTCCCAAACACTGGAGGGAACGACAACAGGATATAAAAAACTAATTATGAATGATTCGATTTAACCAAGGATTTTCATGTTACGTTTACTGATTGTTAATTAATCTCATTGTAAATTAAGTGTTTTAATAGGGTTATTTTGTGCAATACTTCTAAATTTTGCTAAAATAAAATAACTAGTGAATAAAGACATTTGAAATCAAATTATTCCGTTTGATTCGAAATGTTGAAAAATCATTTTTTTCGCTTAAGAGTTTGTGTGCACGTATCCCAATGTGCAATGTGCACAAGGAGGACGAGCGATCGGACTTTGTACATCACTTGATCCTGAAAGGACCGATTTCTTCTCGCTTACAAACTTACAGCAACTGCTCGAAGTGATGTCCATTGCTGTTGCGGCATATTGTGACTCTCTTCTCGAAGTTTCCCACCGTTTTACGCAAAATGGCAGGGCTTATTCCTCTAAAGGCACGGCGAATCCTCTCTTTCATGTCGTCGCGTGTGGTTGACTGTTCGCGGAAAACGATGTCCTTCAGATATCCCTACAAGAAAAAATCCCAGGACGTCAAATCCGGAGACCGGGCAATTCACTGGTCCTCCATGACCAATCCAGCGTTCCGGGAAAAATGTCGTTGAGATGAGTACGAACTTGATTGGCATAATGCGCCAGTGCTCCGTCCTGCTGAAACCACATGGTCATCCTCAACTGCAACTCAACGTATTCTAATAACTGTGGCAGGTCTTCGCGCAAGAATTGGAGATACGGCGCATATGTCAATACCTCTTAGAAAAAAATGTGCTCGAATGAAATGTCCATCCTAGCCTAAATGTTTGGTGTGCGATTCAACGGTACTACGTTTTCAGTTCTAATAATAATAATAACAATCTTTATTGTCCAACAAATATACCATAAAAGGACAAATATCAGAAAAAAATATACAAATCAATTAATTAATAACTAAAAATGGTTCAATAACCACTGTAAGTATAATATAAAAATAACAACTAAAATGAATTATAAAAATTAAATTAAGGTTCTACATAAAAATGTCATCATTGATGTTATTTTCATTACGGCTCATATGCGTAATGGGCGCTCGTGGTAATACATTTGTATTTGCGGTAAGTATAAAGAACGTAGTGTTTTGACGTGAATTAAATCGCGGTACATTAATTTTAACCATTGACAACAGCTCAGCTGAATCTATACGATGAATCAATAATTTCCGTAGGAACACCGCACTACATTTTTCTCTTCGTTCAGATAAAGATACACAGTCATGTTGTCGAAGCAAATCAATATAGTCTGTTGAGTGATCGGGATAAGTACCGCTGACTTTAAAAGAAAGAAATTTAAGAAAGCGTTTCTGTACTTGTTCAATTATCGAGGAGCCCGATGCATAGATGGGATACCAGATGATCGATGCATGTTCAAGTCGGCGACATATAAAACTTTTAGTAATTGTACATCAGTAAAAAAATCGTGATATTCGCATTAGAAATCCAAGCAGTTTAAAAGAAGACTTGTTTACTATATGTGTAGGATTAGAAAATGTAAGGTGCGAATCAAACCAAACACCAAGATCCTTAATTTTAGAATCACGAAGTACCGAATCACTTCCGATTTTATAATCATTCAAAAATGGTTGCCTTTCCCGCGTGTAAGATACTACAACGCATTTATTCACATTTAGATATAATTTCTGCTAATAAATTATATCTAAATGTGAATAAATGTCAAACACTATAGTGTTTAGGTTTTCTTGCAGTAGTGTGCACTCACGTTCGGTAATACACATATATACTATAGATTTTCAGATTATCGGCATACGCTAAGGCTGGACATGTAATAGATGCAATTAAGTCATCTATATATAAAATAAATAATAATGGGCCCCAGTTTGACCCTTGTGGTACCCCCTGATGTTGATACAAAGTTATGTGACTTAAATCCATTGTAATAAACATAATTCATTCGACTATCCAGGTATGATGCTAGAAAATGTACAATATTTAGGGAAAGTCCGAACGAACTAAGTTTATTAAGTAAAATTGAATGGTCCATAGTATCAAATGCTCGGGAAAAGTCGGTGTAAATAACATCGACTTGCCCACGTTTGTGCAATGATTCGCAAAAGTGTTGAGTGATAACGGCTAGATTAGTGACAGTTAATCTACCAGTACAAAACCCGTGCTGTTTTGGAGACATATAACATGTGACATGACTGTAAATAGTTTTATATATGATTTTTTCAAATATTTTTGAGAAGTTAGAGAGAATTAAGATAGGTCTATAATTTCTTATGTGATTTTTATCACCTTTTTTAATTTTGGGACTTATTACGGCCGTTTTCCGCCTATCTGGAAAAGTCGTCGTATTTAAAGACATGTTATAAATCATAGACAAGGGCTTGGCAAAGATATATTTACAATTTTTGATCAAAAAAACATGGAATGCCGTCATGACCACACACTCCCGAATTATGCAGCTAATTTATACTATTAATTACTTGCATCTCTTGAATGTTGGGCATTACAAGGGTCTCACGGTTATTATAGGTATCTATATTATCAATTGCAGAGCTATTAGTTGTGAAAACGTTTGAAAATGAATCAGCGAAAGCATTAACAATCTCTTGTAGAGAAGAATAAGTTGTTGAATCATCGTGAAGTTCTCCAGGAATTCTTGTTGTACCTTTTTTTAAATTAACAAATTTCCACAAGTGTTTTGGATTACTCATCAGATTAGATTGTATTGTTACTATTTAATTATTATAGGCATTAGTTCTCGCGTCCAATGGGGATTTTCAGCGCTACAATAATGACAATTGTGCTTGTTCACCATCCCTGTGTTGTGGAATATCGCTTCATCAGAAAACATCACACGGCGAAAAAATCTGTATCCCTGGTATTTTCCTGTTTAGCTCAATTGCAGAACTAAAGCCTGATTCGCGGGTCATTTTCTGTAAACGCTTGCACCGGTGTAATATGATATGGGTGAAATTTCGCTTTTAGGATGCTTTGCGCTGTAGACTTCGAAATTCCCAGTTCTTATTCGATACTGCGCAGCTTGATGTGTGGATCCATGTGCACTGGTCCTAAACCAGCCACAGTTCTTGGATCGGCATTGTCGTCATCTATCCTATCAACCTTTTCGGGATTGTCATCATCCATCCTATCAACCTTTTCCCGATTGTCATCATCCATCCTATCAACCTTTTCGCGATTGTCATCATCCATCCTATCAACCTTTTCGCGATTGTCATCATCCATCCTATCAATCTTTTCGCGATTGTCATCATCCATCCTATCAACCTTTTCGCGATGCCGTATCAGGTGACCTTCACGTCCCTTGCCTCGATGTTGCGAATTGTCGCCGGTGTTGGATGATCGCGATCAAGATATCGTTGGACATAAAGCCGAGCTGCTGCAGCGTAATTTATCCGAGCTTCTCCAAGAATCAGCAGTATGTCCACTACCTCATTGACCGAATTACCATTGTGAATTACGTTAACAATTGTCACGGAAACCACTCAGATACAAAAATCGAATGGTCTTTCACTGACAGTATGCACTGATTTTTTTTTCTATTTGCGACATCATATTCAAATATTATTTTGTCAAAATCCGATTTCCTCCTCAAAACCATGACGATTATGATTCGGCATACTTTTCCGTAAAATGCTTTAATTTCAAGATATTCAAGAAAATAATGTAAAATGGGACACCCTGTATAGTGAAATTTCTTAGTTTCTACGAATTTTTATCATTACTATTTATACTTTTGTTATCTACATAAAATCGAGCATATTTCAAAGTCAAAAACGACTTAATTTGGTGCAATTTAAATAGTTTCTCTTGTAACACTCTAAAAGAAAGAACAAACGAATTTTGTTTGATTTTACGTCGAAATAAATATAAATTCACTATACATAATTTCAATTTCGTTTCCTTAATATTAAAACTTGCAACAACAAAAAAAATGAAAAATGAAACATTTTCAACGGACAAGGACACGGTTGAAATTCGAACACCCTGCAAAATACGCGTACGCCAAAATATATTAATTACCCTGGCTGTTTCGAGTTACTGTTACTAAGTCGATGTAGAAGGCTGCGTGCTGCTCCTGTTGCTCGCATCGCAGCTTGCTCCACGGAATAAAGACATTTTTATGCTAATTGCCCTGACGCCGAAAGAACGAAAGAACCCAACAACAACAAAGGCTACCAAGAGCCGTCTGTGTGTTTGTATATGGCCGCATGTTTCCATGTGTGTGTGTGTTTGAGTGCCGGTTTCCTTCTTTTTGTTCCGTCCAGGAAATATCGACGCCGGCGCGACAATTTCTTAATTTGTCTCGTTACACCTACACGCGGTTATTTCAGAAATAATATTGTTTCATTTTATAAAGTAATAATGTATGTAGTTTTAATTTATAATTTTAATCGCTAGCATACAAATTAAATAAAAAAACAATATAATTAATATTGAAACTAGCTAAAAATGGCGTGAGGTGCGTGAAAGGTTAGGTAGATTTGCTAACAGGTGTGAATGGATTATAATATAAAAGTTAACCGATTAGTCTGCTATATAATCCAAAAAATAGTCCATATCAAATTATATTTAATTATTTCCATGTAAATAAAATTAAATTATTTCAATTATTTTATGGATGATAGCAATTCTGATAGCACTGCTCTTAAAAAAATAACATTTAATAACTTGAGTTTTAGTTCAGACAGAACACCCTCCCAAATCAACTGAAAAAGCGAATTGGACACTAGAATATCTGCTGGCGAAAAGAATATTAAGATACAATATGTACGTGGAATTCCTACTATAGTTAAAGCTACAGGAAACTAAATAAGTCCAACATTATCAACGCTGTTATCGTTTGTACTATCAAAATACTCGTGGAATTCGCACAAAAACCCACACAATATACAAATCCATACTCAACGCTAAGTTCGACATTAATGCTTTAACGGAAACCTGGCTTGATACTTCAGTGACTAACCAAGGATAAGATGTCGTTAGCTTGCACAGAGAATCTCTTAAATATTGAGAATGAAATAAAATCCAATCCTAAAGGACTTTGGAATGTTATTCAAACAAAATCTGGTTGTACAAGAATACCATGTGTAGTTCGAGATGATAATAGAGAATATAATAAACCTAACGACATTGTAAATGCATTTGCGGACACATTTTCTAATGTTTACGTTTCGCTATCGAACACTACAGATATAGAAACATATTCAAATACACGTCCTCATAATATCTCATTCGTAACTGACGCTGACGTTATTCGTGGAATTAATAATCTGAAGAATGACAGCAGCAGTGGTGACGATCAAATTCCAGCTTTTATTGTGAGAGACTGTAAATACATCCTTTTTCTATTTATTTTCAATTCATCAATGAAGACCTGTATATTTCCTTACATATGAAAACGTGCATGAATTATCCCTGTGCATAAGAAATAAGATAAATCCACGCTCTGTAAATAGAGACCAATAACAATACTATCTAATTTTGCTAAGGTATTTGAATACATTTTGCACAATGACTTATTTTATCAAGTTAAAACTTCTATATCATTTTATCAGCACGGTTTCATCCCTGGTAGGTCGATCAATACAAATCTTGCAGCTTTCACGCAGCATGTTGCTGAGGCTATTGGTAAAAGAGTGGAATCTGATGTAATTTACACAGGTTTCTCTCGTGCTTTTGATTGTAACAACCATAATATACTATTCTAATTTTGGCTTTGGAACTAATACAGTCAACCTCATAAGATCTTATCTAAATTGCAGGTCCAATTATGTCTATTACAATGGATTCAAGTCATACGAATTTATATCGTCGTCTGGTGTGCCACAGGGTTCCAATCTTGGTCCATTGCTCTTTATTATGTTTATTAATGATTTAATCACTTCTATTTCTTGTCATATTCAAGCTAATGCAGATGACATAAAGATGTATAATAATATTACATGTCAGCAAGACTGCTTATTTTTACAAAATAACTTTGATTTAATTACGCCCTAGTGTGTCAATAATCATTTAAAGCTAAATGTTAAAAAATGTGCTGTAGTTAGTTAAATCGCGTTAACGATTCTTCTTATAATATATTAGGAACTGTGTTGCAGATTGAAGAGATTTGCGAATCTATCGACTATTTCTTCTGGGGTGTTAAATATTAAGTGATTATTTTTCAAGATAGATGGAATCGAGGACGAATTTCTTTTTAAATTTACAAAGTGCCAAAATTTCCCAGGTTCATCAAAAATATTCTTCTCAGATATAGGAAGAAATTTATTTTCAGTTTCGAAAGCAATGAAAAGAGGATACACATTTGTTGTTGATGACAAGAGCTGTTTCATCAAGAGGAACAATGATGTTAAGATTTGTAGGAGAGTTACATCAAATGGTTTGTTTGCATTAAATACTCTGGAATCAAAAAATGTTGCATTATACAATATTTTATTGTTAAATAAAATAAAAAGAATGTGAAGAGAATTAATTACTCCCTCTTTAGCTTTTTCTAATAATATTTTATTATTATGCAACAGCAAATGTTCATTGTGTAATTCAATATCCGGAGGGATGTATACACGAGAAATATATTATTTTAATGGATATTTGTTTTAAAGTAATATAAGTCAAAATAATTAATGAATAATTCAGTTGAGTAAATTAATTATTATCAAAATTATTTTTTTATTTAATTTAAGAAAGATCGTTCACATCTTGCGCATTCCTAAAATCCTCGCGCTCACGACCGCATCTCCACGTCCTCCTCATCCTTCTCCATACTCATCTCGTCCTTCTTCTTCCAAAATCCGTCATGGCGGAGCCGTTCCCACAGATCGCCGCGCCGTGGAACCGAGCGAGCAGAAGAAGAAAAAAATATCGCACCCGAATTATTCTCCTTCTTCATCTATGTTTGCGTTGGCCGTTTGACTTTCGCAAAGTCAAAAGGTGCTCGCCGGGCTCGGCCTTCTCATTCGCGCGCGCGGAACACTTAAGACGTTCCAGAGTGGGATAGGTTGTTTCGAGGTGCGCTCGCCGGTCGCATATTCGGATGCACTCCGGATAGTGTGAATAAACTCTCATCCGGGCGAGGGCATTCTATTCGTCCTTTTTTTTATTCATCTTCGTTTGCGTTCGTTTCGCTGGGATTGTGATCTTTATTGACGTGAAGAATGAAGGAATAGCCGAATTTGACACTTTTCGTCTTTGGTTAATGGGGGGTTTTGTTTCGAGGCGAATATCTGATGCGAATATTTTAACATTAATAATAGTTTTTTAATTTCCAAATTAAATAAATACTTTAAATTTCAGTACATTAAATAAATAAGATTTTATAATGAAATTAAACAAGGAAAATTTCTGGCAATAATCAATAAAATTTGATCAATCCCTTTTTCCAACTGCAAAAAAATACACTGTTTCATTTTATTTAAATAAGATTTTATTTAATTAAATAACGTCTCTTACTATTTTCTCATTTGTGACTTGGTAAAACATTATGAATAATCAAAGATGTTAAGGTTGCGGTTTAGTGGAAAGAGATAGCTATATAGTAAAATGGAAATAATCGTTGGAGAAAAGAGCCATTCTTTTAGATTTAATAATAGGAATATGTATTTACATTTTTTATCTACCAAGAATAAAGTATCAGTCTAAATACTAAATAAATCGTTAATTTTTGTGTATTACGTCAATTTACTAGTTCAAGTTAGAAAATAAAACTGTAAGATTTAATGAAATTTATAAGTCATGTCTGCTAAATTATTTGAATGCAGAATTTAGTAAAATCCTTTAAATTTTCATTGCACAAGTTTTTAATAGTAAAAATATAATTTGAAATAAAGGGAGTAAAGAGACCAGAAGTTAGAAGAATGGAGGTGCAGGAAATTTTGGGGTCTGATCACTTCCCAGTAGTGGTGGAGATTGGAATGGATAGATAAGATGGAAAGAAACAAGGACAGTGAGGGTATAGGTTAGCGGACTGGACAACGGAAATTAAAAGCATGGGCCAACGTATGGAAAACACAAACTGGAATAACGTGAGAACTATGGAAGAAATGGAAGAGGTCATAATCAGATGTGGAAGCAGGGTGAAAATAATAAAGGCTGTCCCTTTATTATTTTCACCCTGCTGATGTGTATGGTTTGATAAGGATTGTCGTAATGCGAAGAGGGAAGTGAGAAAAGCGGTGAGAGGATGGAAGTTAGGAAGGGCAGAAGAGAAGCATATAGCAGATGCAAGAGTTAGATGCAACAAGTTATGTGAAGAAAGAAAATAAAGTCGCTAGGACGAGTAGGCGAGGAGATGAAGAGGTGTACGAATGAGAAGGAAATGTGTTCAATTCTAAAGAAAGGCGAGATGAAAGGTCAGATAGGAGTGAGATTGGAAGAGTGGATTCAAAAGTGTAGAGGAATGAGCGGACAACCATCTGGGATAGGGGAAAGAGAGATTGTGGAAGATGTTAGGGAGTTCACAGAGGAGGAAATAGATAAGGCATTTGACGAAGTGAAGGAATGGTCTGATGGGTTAAAAGCAGAAATGTGGACGCAAATTGGGAAAGAAGGTAGAGTTTGGATATCTGCTGAACATGATGTGGAGAGGGAAATCGAAATTCCAAGTGCATGGAGAGTGGGAGTGATGGTGTCAATATACAAGGGCGGAGATGGAACAGACATTGAGAACTATAGAGGAGTGACGATTATGAGCACAAGTTATAAGATTGCCATGTCGGTTATAAAGAACAGGATGGAGAAGGAGGTTGAAGAGAGAAGGCTTCTGCCGGAGACTCAGGGTGGATTCAGCAAAGGAAGGGGGACAAGGGACCAGATCTTTACGCTGGCTAGGATGATTGAGAGAGTGTTGGATGAGAAAGGGTGCATGTATGCAGTATTTTTAGATCTGAAAGCGACGTATGACAGGGTACCGAGAGACAAGTTGAGGGAATGTTTGAGGAGGAGAGATGTGAGCAAAGATGCGAGAGAATTGGGTGAAAATGATGTATGAGGAAACGTACGTAAGAGCAAATGTGGATGGAAAGTATTCAGAAAAATTAAGAGTGTGAATGGGGGTGAGACAGGGATGCCCGCTTAGCCCATTGCTATTTAATATATATAAAAGTGAATTAGATGAGGTGTTGAGAAAAGGGCAGGCGGGCGGGGTAGTGATTGGAAATCAAAAAGTATGGATATCAGCGTATGCAGACGACGTGGTGCTAGTGGCGAGAGATTTGGCAGGAATGGAAGAGATGTTGCAAAGAGTGGAGAGGTATATGGATAAAAGAGGATTGCATGTGAATGTGAGAAAGATGAAATGGATGAAATTTAGGAATAAGGGAAAGGAAGGTAGAGTGAGTGAATTGAAGTGGAAGGGAGAGGTGATAGAGAGAGTGAAAGTGTTTAAGCTTGGCCTTCATATTCAAGTGTACTGGAGGATATGGCGAGCATGTCAAAGGGTAAGGCCAGGAAGGCGTCAGGAATTATGGTGCAGAAGTGGGGCAGATGGTTGAAGGGAAACTTCCTGATGGCTTGCAAACTCTGGGATACTTGTATGAAGCCCATACCACTGTACGGCGTTGAAACGTGGGGAATGAAAGGATATGATGCATGTGAGAGAGAACAAGGCAGGTTCCTGAAGCAAATAATGGGGTTGAAGCCTAAAATTCCGGGCTATATTTTGCTTCAGGAAGCGAATAGGTGGAACATGCATGGCGAGGCTGTAGAAAGAGTGATAAGGTATGAAATGAAGTTATGTGGTTTGGAGAACGAGAGGCTAGTGAAAGAGGTATGGAAAGCATGTGTGGGCGTAGAGAGGAGTGAGTGGAAGATGAACCGTAGAAGGATGATTGAAAGGGCGGGGCTGTCGGAGAGAAGGGCAAATGAGTGGTTGGAGAGGGGAGTGAACGTGGCTGCATGGATAAGAGAAAAGTGGGTATAATCCAATGTATGGAAGGTGGCATGTGCATAGGAGTTTACCAACGTATCTAGGCTCAAGGAGTTTATCGGTGGAGGAAAATGTATATATATTGAAAATCTTTATTTCTGAGTATTACGTTATATAATTTTATAAAACATATAAATACAATCATTTACACATTGTTAGACCTCAGAAAATGGCTATCGACCGTCGGTCTTACTGCCTTACATTTTTTATACTTCAAATAGAAAAACGATTTTATTCACTTTTTTTTTAATTCAAATTATTTCCGCTAATTTTGTCAAAATATTAAATTCAAATTGATTCCGAGAATCTCATTTTGAAAAGTATTAAAACAATCTATATTAATATGTAATATTAGTGGTTACTCCTGAAAATATCGAGTATTCCAGAAAATCAATTCGCTGTTTTTTTTTTTTTTCAATTCTGATATAAATAAAACACTTGAGTTTATTTTATTCATGTAAAAGTGGTATAAAGAAGTTAATCCAAACTGTAGGCCTTATATAAATGACAAAAAAGAAAAAAGCATATTAATAGTAGAATCATAAATTGTACTTAAAAATACTAGCGAACCACTGGTTGCTAGAGCAAAAATTGCCAAAATCATTAAAAAACAGACTTCCGGCTCAAATCCTCAACAACTATAATTAAATCAATTAAAAAGAAAATAACAGATAATTCACTAATAATTACAAAAGCTGACAAATCTAACTTAGTAATTATTCTCGATAAAAGTACTTACAAAGAAAAAATTAACAATTTTATTAACAATGAAAAACTAATAATTTTAAAAACAGACCCTATTGACACACCCCAAAATCAAATAAGAAACATATTAAAAGATACTGTTATTTTTCAAAATTAGACCAAATGCGAATAATTAATAAAAACCGAAATGCCCCTAGGTTATATGGTTTTGTTAAAACCCATAAAAATGAACCACCCATAAGAGCTGTTGTTTCATACATAAACGGCCCTTCTAGGAATCTAGCTGTGGAACTAAATAAACTATTTAAAAAATACATTAATTTCACATAAAAATTCTCAATAAAAAGAAACTATGGAACTCACAGGAAAATTAAGATCAGTCACTATTACAAATAACTCAAAATTAATCTCGTTTGATGTCTCAAGCATGTTTTCCAACATTCCGACAGAAGAATGGCTACCTTTAGTTAAAGACATTTTAGATAAAAACAATGTTAACATAATCATTAAAACAGAAATTTACAACTACTTTAAAGTCTGCATTAATCAAAATTATCTACAATTGGATGATATAATTTACAGCCAACCATCAGGTTTACCTATGGGTTCACCTCTTAGCCTTCTTCTTGCCAAAATATTCATGGCAAACATGGAAAAGAAAATATTTAAATTAAACATGAAGAAATATATAGGGTTTTGGTTTAGATGTGTCGATGATGTTAGCATGTTTCAAAGGAACATCGAGACAACTAAACAATCTCCTAGTATTAATTAATAGTATCCATCCTAAAATAAAATTTACAATGGAAACCGAAGAGAACCACAAAATATATTTTCTAGATATCACAATTACCAATAATAACAATAAATTAGAATTTAACATATTTAGAAAACTTAATTCAACAATCCCATACAATTCAAATCATCACATATCCCATAAACTTGCAGCTTACCATTCAATGATCCATAGAACTTTTACAATACCTTTATCATCAAAAAATAAACAAGTTGAATAAAACAAAATTATAGAAATGGGCATAAAAAAACATTTCCCTCCCAATATTATAAAAAATATAATTAAAAAAACAAGAATACCAACAAGCAATAAATTTAATATACCCGAAGTTAAAAACACAATTAGACTCGAGTTTTATAACATTAACTTATTTCAACAACAAAAAAGCAGAGAAAATTGCTGATATTTAAAAAATAAAAGGATTTAAAATTGGTTTCAAACGAAACAAAAAACTCTCAACCCTACTTTTCAATTCAAAAGGCTGGATGAATAAAATTAAAATGTCTGGAGTGTATAAAATATTCTGCCCCGACTGTAATAGTGTATACGTTCGTCAAACCTCACGAAATGTAGAAAAACGATTCAAAGAATCCCATCAAGTATATAGGCTCAACCAAAGCAACAGCGCGATTGCCTATCATTGCCGGGAGGAATATTACACATTCCCAAAAATAGAGGACACAACTGCACTGCAAAAATAATATTAAACTACCTGGGAAGCAGCCGAAAGAAGATATGGATGGGGAAGAGGTATAGTAGATGTGTGCTTTGTGAGAGTGGCAGGGATACATGGAGTCACTTGGGTGAGGAATGTGAAGGAGTAAGTAAAGAATGGTTGCTGGGAAGAAAGAGAGTTGATGAGTGGATGAGAGAGGATGGAGCTGGAGTAGAGATACTGAAGAGACTGGAGTGGGAAAGAAGAAGTAGAAAGATATTAAGTTGGTATGAAGTTTATATGCCAAAAAAGGTTTTTTTGTATATAATTTGAAATTTGCTATAAATTTGATCAAATTTCATTGTTTTTCATAATTATTGTTAACACAAACTAAACATTAAAATAATTTAAATTCATCTCACGAAATTCCTGCTTATTTTAAGATTACTTTAATGTATAATACAATATTGTTCATTGATCACAACAGCAATCTAACTCGAATTAGTGATTGCCAATATTTATATAGCTATCTCTTTCGTCTAAACCGCACCCTGAAATAATTATTACTTGGTTTTTTTTTATCGTAAATAGATTTTGTTTTGTTTTGTATATGTTATGTTAATTTCCCACCATGTTATTGTTAAACCACCCCCCTCCCCTCCAAACGAGGTATATAAATAACCAACCCATAATTGTACAACCATTGTCTTCTTCACCTGAAGAAGCCACTGTGTGGCGAAACAATTGTCGTGAGACAATAAAGCAAACAAATTTTGAAACTATACACTTTTGTGTTTTATTTTATCCCAACATTATTATTATAATTAAAACTTGGCCCAAGCTCGCGAAAATGGTTTTTCGGTATCTCTTAAAATAAAAATAAAAATTCCATATGTGGCACCACTAAAATGCACCACCCTGTACAATCCACGATTGACTATCGATCTTCTTAGCCCTTGTCGGTTTTTTTGTATTATTTAAAGGTCGGGATCGCTAATGCTTTTGTATAAGTCTACATGAAAAGATTAAATAAATTGATAGATTCCAGGTGTGGGGAATTTGAATATTGAATTCTTGTTGAAGAATGGCGTTTGGGATAGCCTCAATGCTACATCTGGAATCTATCAATTCTGCAACCTGTTGCAATGAAGCTAGCATAAGTGCTTGATGATGTCAGGAATGTAGGGATTGATTGCGAATTTTTTGGATAAAAGTTCAATGAGAGGAATTTTAAAAGTGTCATATAGGAATGAATTGGAAGGATTTTGCCTTATTTTATTTTTTATGAATAATTACATATTATTTTATTAAAAAATAGATGTTTTCAAACAGCACCTCTATCAATTAAGCAATCCCATCATTGGAAGACTTCGCGTGCATTCTTTCTGCGAACGGAAAGAAGAGGAGAGACGATTTCCTGTGGATTTCGTAGTGAACCCCCCTCGAAAAATCATCGCCCAAAACAAACCCATCCCCGCCGAAAAATAACACACAGCAATAAAAACTATACGAACGGAGAAGCGGAGTGCGTTTCGGCCGTCGCTGGACCATGTTTCCGCTATACGAGCGCCGGTCCGTGCATCGGTGTGCAGCTTTCTCCGTCTCGCGAAAGGGCCGACCGGCTTGTTTTGTGGATTTTTTCGGCGAGTGAACGCCCGGCCAAAGACCTTCTTCTTCTTCATCATCATCATCTCCGAATGCACCGAAGAATGCAATTTGCTCCGCCCGAGCGGCTCCCCTTGTGGCCCCGCTACGCCGAAAGCTGACTTTATTAGAAAGTGCAACCTGTTGCCGATTGCTGATATCTGAAATGGGCCCGTCTCTTCTTTCGTGCTGTGCCTTTTTTGATAAATTTTTATGTTTGCATCTCTTGGCTGTGGAATGAATCTCGTTTCAAACAGAAATCTCATACCATTTATAATAAATCGATTTAAATAAACCTTATAATTTATTGTCAAAATTAATTGAAAATTAATTTTGCGTTAATATATTTTTTAAGGCAGAAAGACCGACGGTCGATAGCCATTTTCTGAGGTCTAACAATGTGTAAATGATTGTATGTATATGTATTATAAAATTATATAATGTAATACTCAGAAATAAAGATTTTCAATATATATTTTTTAAGACTGAAAGACCTCCGGTCGATAGCCATTCCCCTGAAGTACATTGTGTGTATATATAAATTGTTGTTTTTTAAATATTCTGTATAAATATATAAATGTGTTGGTTACTTTTGGAAATAAAGATGTTTATATACATATACATATATATTTTTTATAATCGACGTTTTACGCCCGGTTTTTTCAACGAATCTTAAAATACATTTTATGTAATAAATTTTTATTTAAAAAATTTTTACTACTAACAAATCTTTATTACTTAAGAATTTACATGTAATTATATTATATACAACTTAAGATATGTATGTACAAACTTTACTTAAGTAAGGGCTATCGACCAAAAGTCTTTCTGCCCTTTATAAAAATCTATATTATTTTATATATTTTGATGTTAGTTTTAATTTAGGGATGGAAGGACGATATATATTCAAATAAGGTGAATAATAAATAATAATAATAATAATATTTATTGCCCCACAGGAAATGTTCCCAATAACAAGACAATTATGTAAATAAAAATTGATGAATACAAATTAATTTTAAAAACATAATAAAATATACAATAAATACATTAAAATATAAAGAATAGTAGACTTACGTTAACATAGAGTAACGAAGGAAGACAAAGGATCACAAAATATATCAAGGTTTGCGGGCACTTGATTACAGATGTTACAAATAATACCTACAGGGGATTTAGAGCCGTATACAGTTTTATTAAATTCAACACGAAAAGTAACCTTATTTCTAGAATTTAAAGTTGGAGTATGCAAATCTATAAGTTTTAGTAAATCCGGGCAGTCAATATAATTATTAAGAAGTTTATATAAAAATGTTATACTTGATTTTTTACGTCTATGTTCAAGCGATTAACTCTATTTGAAATTGCGTCTGAGGATACCAAATTAAAGAAGCATATTCCACCTTAATAATAAGGTGTTAGAATAATAATAAAAAAAATAAACTCTTGTGTTGACTATTTATGATCCATAGTAACAAATTTCAAAATCAATAACGGCTTAATTTGGCACATCCATACGGAAGCAAGATCAGGGCAAATGAGACTACCGCTCTCATTTGCCCTGATCTTGCCGAAAAAGAAATCGATTTTTTTTCATCTTAAAGTATTCCTATATGTCTTAAGAACCATCTTAAGTAATAAAAAAATATTTTTTTTTTATTATTAAATGCTTTTTTTTATTCTTTTTTTCCGGGCTGAGAGCCACATATAAGAATAATTTTCAAAATCAAGAATTACTGATTCAGGAGCGTTTAAAAAATGATTTATTTTTATCTAAGCTAGTTACTAGTAATCTTAAGAACTATACAAAAAAAAAACAATTTATAGTACGTGATTTAATTATTTATGTATGAATATTTTCTCAGGGTTCAGAAATGGTCACATATAAGAATAATTTTCAGATTAAAAAATGACTACTTTAAGCGCACTTTAAATTTATTTTCTTAATCTAAGCTAATTACTAGTAGTCTTAAGAAAATTCTAAAGTAAGAAGATTTGGAATTTGTTTTATATTTATTTTTTTATGATTTTTTTCTTCAGACTGAAAATCGACCATTCACAAGAACTTTTTTAAAAGTTAAAAATGACAACTTTAGGCGCAGTTTCAAAATAATTTCTTAAATTAAGCTAATTACTAGTAGTCTTAAGAAAAATCTCAAGTAAGAAAATTTAAAATTTGTTTTCTATTTATTTTTTTATGATTTTTTTTCTACAGATTCAAAATCGGCTATTTACAATATCATTTTTTAAAGTCAAAAATGACTATTTTAGGCGGAGTTTCAAAATAATTTCTTAAATTAAGATAATTACTAGTAGTCGTAAGAAAATTCTAAAGTAAGAAAATGTATAATTTGTTTTCTATTTTTTTTATGATTTATTTCTTCAAATTAAAAATCGGACATTTACAAGAACATTTTTTAATGTCAAAAATGACTACTTTAGGCGGAGTTTCAAAATAATTTCTTAATTTAAGCTAATTACTAGTAGTCTTAAAAAATTATAAAGTAAGAAAATGTAGAATTTGTTTTCTATTTATTTTTTTATGATTTTTTTCTTCAGATTGAAAATCGGCCTTTTACAAGAACATTTTTAAAGTCAAAAATGACTACTTTAGGTGCAGTTTCAAAATAATTTCTTAAATTATGCTAATTACGAGTAGTCTTAAAAAAATTCTAAATTAAGAAAATTTATAATTTGTTTTATATTTATTTTTTTATGATTTTTTCTTCACATTAAAAATCGGCCTTTTACAAGAACATTTTTAAAAGTCAAAAATGACTATTTTAGGCGGAGTTTCAAAATAATTTCTTAAAGTAAGCAAATTACTAGTAGTCTTAAGAAAATTCTAAAATAAAAAAAATGTAGAATTTATTTTCTATTTATTTTTTTTTATGATTTTTTTTCTTCAGATTGAAATCGGCTATTTACAAGAACATTTTTAAAAGTCAAAAATGACTATTTTAGGCGGAGTTTAAAAATAATTTCTTAAAGTAAGCAAATTACTAGTAGTCTTAAGAAAATTCTAAAATAAAAAAAAATGTAGAATTTATTTTCTATTTATTTTTTTTTATGATTTTTTTTCTTCAGATTGAAATCGGCTATTTACAAGAACATTTTTTAAAGTCAAAAATGACTACTTTAGGCGTAGTTTCAAAATAATTTCTTAAATTAAGCTAATTACTAGTAGTCTTAAGAAAATTCTAAAGTAAGAAAATTTAAAAGTTGTTTTCTATTTATTTTTTAATGATTTTTTTCTTCAGATTGAAAATCGGCTATTTAAAAGAACATTTTTAAAAGTCAAAAATGACTATTTTAGGCGAAGTTTTAAAATAATTTCTTAAATTAAGCTAATTACTAGTAGTCTTAAGAAAATTCTAAAGTATGAAAATTTAGAATTTGTTTTCTATTTATTTTTTTATGATTTTTTTCTTCAGACTGAAAATCGACCATTCACAAGAACTTTTTTAAAAGTCAAAAATGACTACTTTAGGCGCAGTTTCAAATAATTTCTTAAATTAAGCTAATTACTAGTAGTCTTAAGAAAATTCTAAAGAAAGAAAAATAAGAATTTGTTTTCTATTTATTTTTTAATGATTTTTTTCTTCAGATTGAAAATCGGCCATTTACAAGAACATTTTTTAAAGTCAAAAATGACTACTTTAAGCGCAGTTTCAAAATAATTTCTTACATTTAGCTAATTACTAGTATTCTTAAGAAAATTCTAAAGCAAAAAACTTTATAATTTATTTTCTATTTATTTTTTTATGATTTTTTCTTCAGATTCAAATTCGGCCATTTACAAGAACATTATTTAAAGTCAAAAATGACTATTTTAGGCGGAGTTTCAAAATAATTTCTTAAATTAGGCTAATGACTAGTAGTCTTAAGAAAAATCTAAAGTAAGAAAATTTAGAATTTGTTTTGTATTTATTTTTTTATGATTGTTTTCTTCAGATTGAAAATCGGCTATTTTCAAGAACATTTTTTTAAGTCAAAAATGACTACTTTAAGCGCAGTTTTAAAATATTTTCTTAAATTAAGCTAATTTCTAGTAGCCTTAAGAAAATTCTAAAGCTAAAAAACTTTATAATTTATCTTCTATTTATTTTTTTTATCATTTTTTTCTTCAGATTGAAAATCGGTTATTTACAAGAACATTTTTTAAAGTCAAAAATGACTACTTCAAGCGCAGTTTCAAAATATTTTTTTTTAATTAAGTTAATTACTGGTAGTCTTAAGAAAAATCTAAAGCAAGAAAATTTATAATTTGTTTTCTATTTATTTTTTTATGATTTATTTCTTGAGACTGAAAATCGACTATTGATAAGAACATTTTGAAAGTCAAAAATGACTACTTTAGGTGGAGTTTCAAAATAATTTCTTGAATTAAGTTAATTACTGGTAGTCTTAAGAAAATTCTAAAGCATTAAAAATTATAATTTTGTTTCTATTTATTTTGTTATGATTTTTTCTTCAGATTCGGCCATTTACAAGAATATTTTTAAAGTCAAAAATGACTATTTTAGGCGCACTTTCAATATAATTTCTTAAAATAAGCTAATGACTAGTAGTCTTAAGAAAAATCTAAAGTAAGAAAATTTAGAATTTGTTTTATATTTATTGTTTTATGATTTTTTCTTCAGATTAAAAATCGGTCTTTTAAAAGAACATTATTTAAAGTCAATAATGACTACTTTAGGCGGAGTTTCAAAACTATTTCTTAAATTAAGCTAATTACTGGTAGTCTTAAGACAATTCTAAAGTAAGAAAATTTAGAATTTGTTTTCTATTTATTTTTTTATGATTTTTTTCTTGAGATTAAAATCGGCCTTTTACAAGAACATTTTTTAAAGTTAAAAATGATTGCTTTAGGCGCAGTTTCAAAATAATTTCTTAAATTAAGCCAATTACTGGTAGTCTTAAGAAAATTCTAAATTACGATAATTTAGAATTTGTTTTGTATTAATTTTTTTATGATTTTTTTTCTTCAGACTGAAAATCGAACATTCACAAGAACTTTTTTAAAGTCAAAAATGACTACTTTAGACACACTTTCAATAAATTTTCTTAAATTGGTCTAATTACTAGTAGTCTTAAGAAAATTCTAAAGTACGAAAATTTAGAATTTGTTTTCTATTTATTTTTTTTATAACTTTTTTCTTCAGATTTGAAAATCGGTTATTTACAAGAACTTTTTTAAAAGTCGAAAATGACTACTTTAGGCGCACTTTCAATATAATTTCTTAATCTAAGTTAATTGTTATTATTGTTAAGGAATGTGTAGAGCAAGCAAATTTTGGATTTTTATTTTATCTATTTTTTTATGATTTTTTTCTTTGAACTCAGAATTGGCAATTTATAAGAATAATTTTTAAAAAGTAAAAAAAGAATATTTTAGGTGTAATTTTCTTATTATTTATTATTATTTATTACTAATATTCTTAAAAACTACATAGAAAAAGGAAATTTAGTGTAAGTATTTTAAATATTTTTCTTACGATATTTTTTTCCGGGCTCAGAATTGGTCAATTACAAAAACAATTTGTAATGTCAAAAATGACTAATTTAGATGCACTTTAAATTCATTTTCCGTCTATTAAATAATTACTAATAGTCTTAAGAAAAAATATTTATATAGATCATTTACTTTAAATCGCATGTTTATAATTATTTTATACAAACAAACTTTTGTACTAAATAATTTAATTTTTTTCTTCTTATATACTTGTATCTTTAATTTGTAATACTGTTTGTAATATTTTTGTAAAAAAAAGGAGATTCCGTTAATAAATTAAATTAAATCTTTATTCAGACAGCGGAATTACAATTCTTTACGAATGTTTATTTTACAAAACATTTAGTTTGTCATGGGCTATCGACCGGAGGTCTTTCTGCCCAAGATTAATTTTTTTTTTCACTTTTCACCTCCAGAAAAAATCCTATAAATGGTGGCAGCGCCGAGCACCTAAAATTCTTAACTAACTTTACGCAGGTTATATTAGGTGATATTTTATTATATTTTGTATTTACGTAGTTTTATTATTTATTTATGTTTTTTATCAGATATTTATTATTTTTAATGTTTATTTGGATTCGTTCATGGGAATCTTATTGCAAAGTCATTTGGGAATTACCACGATGATTCACGCTTGCTTTCGCATAAAGTAACAATTCTCTAAATAACAATAAAATTTAATTGAATGAAAAAAAAAAAATAAGCGAAATGTAGGAGTTGCGGACAACACAACGGCGAGTGTGCAATTTAAAATAGTCCGGGGCAAGGTGAGCAAACACAAACGGGCGAAAATTTTCACCTTGAGAAAGGCGAAGTTTTGCAGAAATTCGTCCGTGGCGACGACCAACGGGCGCTCTCGTTTGTCCATTTGTTTATTTCCCTTCGGTTTATTTATTCTGTCGCTTTTTCGCGTTTGTCGTTTTATTTGCGCGCGGCCGAATGTTAATTGCGTTTGTTATTAATGCGATAAAGTGGGAGAGTCCGTTCCGCGGGTCCGACCGTTGTGCGCGAGCAATGTAAAAGTGTTCCTAGAAGGATAACTGCAACAAACGAGCCTTGCTTTAAAGGTTGTTTGGTGGTTTCTTTCGTTGGTCGCCCGGTGGGAAATCGCCGGTGCTGATTTAAAATGTCTGCATTCGAGGATTGCTCATTCAAATGTATTCCATTAAATAATCCGAGATATTTAAATAATGACAAAATAATTTTAAAATTATTTCCTTTTTGCTTGTTTTTTTTTTGTTTTTTCAAGCTAATGGAATCATCCATTTATGTATCCGTCATAAATATCAAATAACTTACAATGAAATTAAACAAAGAAAATGCCTAGCAATAATCAATAAATAATAATAATAATAATAATAATAATAATAACTTTATTGTCCAACGGAGAAACCAATACAGGACAAGTAACAAAATCCTTAATTATAACTTAATATATATATATATATATATATATATATATATATAACATTAACAGTAATAAACACAAATATATCATTCCAAATAATAATAATAATATATTAATAAAGGGTAATACTGAGAGTATACAAACTTATAAATTTGTTATTAATATAACATTAACAATAATAAATACAAATATGTCATTCTAAATAATAATAATAATAATATTAATGAAGGGTAAAACAAAGTATACAAACTTAAGTTGTAGATTACTTAGAGCCTAAAAATACATCATCAAAATATTTGTTTGCGTTACGACACATATGCGTTAAAGGTGCTTTAACTAAAACGTTTGTTCTACAAATTGGCAGTAAAAACGTATTAATATGACGCGAAGCTGCGCGAGGTACTAGAAAGTTTATTTTCGACAGTAGATACATAAAATATATGGAGTTATCGATTACTTTTTTAATGAAAATAGCGCTGTACTCGTCGTAGTTGACATTACGATCCGGATACAATACAAGTACAATTCGATTTGAATGATAAATATTTCAAAAGACGTTTCTGAACTTTTTCTACCATTAATGACAGGTTCATATAATGCGGAAACCAGACTAACATACAATACTCTAACTTTGACCTAACAAACGCATAATAAAGTGATGTGATCGCATTTATATCACTGAATTGTTTAGATATGCGCATTATAAAGACTGATATTTTTATTGCAGTCGATGTAACTTTATTAATGTGCAAAGAAAAACTTAGTTCCGAATTAAAAAGCACGCCTAGGTCAACAATTTCACGTTTTCTTTCAATTATTATGCCCTGAATATTATAGTTACTGATAATAGTTGATTTTTTGCGACAATATGAAACTACATAGCATTTAGCAGAGTTAAGTTTGAGTTTGTTTTCAGCACACCAATTTACAATAACATTAAGATTATTTTGTAATACGACATTATCAAGACTACTTTTAATATGCGCAAATATCTTAAGATCATCAGCATAGGCCAAAACTGAGCATGTAATTG
Organism: Philonthus spinipes; assembly: GCA_963082785.1. NCBI lineage: Eukaryota > Metazoa > Arthropoda > Insecta > Coleoptera > Staphylinidae > Philonthus > Philonthus spinipes. Next base: position 19,731,724 of record OY720314.1, on the reverse strand, counting down.
ATGTGATTAAGTCATCTATATAGAGATTGAACAACAGTGGACCGAGGTTAGAACCTTGTAGAATACCTGAACTTGAGATAAATGTATGTGTTGTGAAACCATTGTAATAGACAGAGTTTGGTCTATTGTGTAGATATGAAGAAATAAATGTAATAAATTTATATGTAAATCCAAATAATGATAATTTCTGCAGCAATATATTATGATCCAACGTGTCAAAAGCACGGGAGAAATCAGTATATATTACGCCAGATTGTCCACAATGATCAAGTGACTCCGACGGGAATTGGGTTATTGACACTAAGTTTGTTGTTGTTGGGCGCATACGGGTAAAGCTATGTTGATTCGGTGATAAGTACACTTTGGTATGATCATTAATAATGGTAGATATTATTTGTTCAAATATTTTGGGAAAGTTTGACAAAATTGATATTGGACGATAGTTATTTATATCATGAGAATCACCTTTTTTAAAGACTGGACAAATATTTGCATGCTTCCACTTTGTCGGGAATTCACCTGAAGATAGTGCTAAATTAAATATTCTCGTTAAGGGTTCGACAAACAAATATTTACAATCCTTAATTAAAAAAATCGGAATATCATCAATTCAATACGAGGTAGTATTATTAAGCTTATTTATGCTATACAGAACTTGGCGTTCAGTAATAGTGCTGACATGAAGCATTTCTCGGCAGTTTGGTTTTTCAACAAACTGCACATTAGACTCAGCCAAATAAACATTCGCAAAAGCATTCACAATAGCATCTGGTGTGTCATAATGATTATCACCGGCATATATATCACCAGGAAATCTTGACGAATTTCCTCTTTCCCGAACAAATTTCCAGAACTCGCGAGGATTTTTGGTTAAGTTTGTTTCAATATTAGAAACGTGTATATTATATTCTTTTTTTGTATCTTTTTTGGTTAGACTACGAAGCCTTTCGAATTGCAAACGATAGTGAGGCGTTTTCAAACGTTTCCATTTACGATGATAATAATTCTTAATTTTTATATTCTGCCTTAATTCCCTAGAGAACCAAGATGGAAACTGATTACCTTGATGATGCACATACCGAGGAAAATACTTGTCTAAACTACGATGTATTACCTCATACAAATTGTCAACGGCAACATTAACTTCAGAACAATTGTCTAAAAATGATCAATTTATACCTGTGAGATCATTATAAGCCATGAAAATCTGCTTTACGAAAATTATATCTAACATTGTGATTTGACGGAATATTGGAGGGTTTATCATTTAATTTAATTTAATGTACATGGTACCGGTTAGCGACGGATGATATTCATTTTCAGGTACCAAAGGACAGCGCTCACGGCATAAGTCAATTTGTGATATATTTAGATTAGAAAAAACAAGGTCTAACAATTTATTTTTCGAGTTAAGTACGGAGTTAAATTGATTCAGATTCAAAATATTTGTAAAACTATTTAAAGAATTTACTTTATAATCTATATAGTTGGAATAGTAAAATCCAACGTTTCGAAAAATAAGTCAAAATCAGTATTGCAAATATCTGGAGGTATACACACTGCTACACAATAAAATTCAAAGGTTCGTTTAAATTTACATTTGGAGATTATTAAATCAATTAACGGGACTAAATTCTTAATTTGAACAGTATCAACATTATAATAAGTAAGTTGATTAGATAATGCTAATATTACACCACCGCCATCCGAGCGTTGAGTTCTAGTAAAATCTCTATCTTGTCTAATGATATTAAAGTTTTTATTGAACAGCTCAGAGCTGTTTACTGATTCATTTAACCAGGTTTCGGTTAAGCAAACAATATCAAAGTCGCAATTTAGGGTATTAATATAGAATAAATTTGTTGTGATAGTAGAACGTGATATCAGTTTCTCCGTTGTTTTCTAGTTTTCTGAACGTCTCTCCTGGACAATGGTTGGTATGCCACGAACATATTTAATCCTAATGTTGTCTTCTCCGGCAGATCTTCTACGTAACAATTCCCTCTTCATTTCCTTATAAAACAAGCTTTGCATTTTTGTTTGATCACGAGAGATGTATACGTCTTTAAACTTAACAGTGCCTATCAGTTTTTTTGCATTTGAAATTGCTTTATGAACGTCAGCAACCGAATTTAGTTTGACCTTCGCAGGCCTAAAATCAATGTTTTCTGAAGAGTCATACCTGCCTAATCTTATCGGCTTCGGATTCACTTGGGGTGTTCCTATAATATCCAGAATTTGAGTTATATTAGATACATCTTCATCACCTTGTTCTTTTTTTGTAGATTTAGTTCCATCTAGTTTATAGAGTATTATATTCTGCTTACGACTATCTCTATCAGCTATTTCCTGAATAATTTGCTCCTGATTTAGCAGGGATAAGGATTGGTTATTTGGCAGCTGCACCAAGACTTGACTTTAATTGATAAACCTCATCATTTAGTTCTTTAACCAATGCTATAAGCTTAGGTATATTATGCGCTTCCCCCTCACAATGTACACATATGTATTTTACACGGCGTTTAGAGGTCGGATGCAATTCAAAACATTTTATTTCTGATCGTGATAGCTCTGAACATATAATATGAATACTTCGATTACGATTATCGCATCTTATAAATGATTTTTCATCAGTTATATCAATATTTTTAGAACATTTAATGCATTCCATTTCTTAATTAATTAAGAAAGGTAAAAAAAGCAAACAATGAATATGACAAGGACACAAACTTCACCTCACACGGTCTTTTGTGAGGACTTTAAATGTGACAAACAAGAGGGAAGACCACGGCAATTACAAGGGTTAGTTTACGATAAACGGTTCATTAGTAGCAGTATTAACTCCTTTACTATAAAAAATTAAATTCAATAAGTAAAGTGTTCTCAATGAATCGCTTATTTTTTCCCATGTATAAACGTACACACGTTTGACCTTACGATTCGATGTATCTAGAGGTCAAAGTACATCGGAGGATATTTTCACCAGAAATCAGCAGAAATGCAGGTGAAAATAGATTAAATATATATATATATATATACACGTACAAAATATCAAATTATTACCTTGCCATCGAGATTATCGCACTCAGGTTATATTCCAGTCAAATTCAATTTATTACTTTTTTTTAACTTGAGAAATTAAATAGAAATCACGGACACGTCTGTCTGCGTTTTATACTCTCTCACTCGATCTCGATCAATAAAATTCAATCAATCCCTTTTTTCAACTACAAAATTTATTTACACTGTAAGATTTTTTTGATAAATATCCATTGAAACAACTACTTCCCGAGCATATACCCCGCCGGACATTTTATTACACAACAGATATTTGTTTGTTGCACCCCAGTGCTACTGTGCATTGCAACGGTTTGAATCGACTAAGGACTTACAGGGCTGAGCTGTACTAATGAGGGATAAATCCCGAAACATGTGTCTACAGATAACCTTGTAATTATTATGTATGGTTTTCTTTTGTTAAATAATGTGACTGAACTTAAAAACATTGCATCAATTTCACATTAACAAAAGAAAAAATATTCACAAGTAACGTTGCATCAGCATTAAAGCTTAATATTGTTACACTTGTGAATATTTTTTTCACTGGATATTATTTCCGAATACATATATATTTTTATTTATTTATATTAGCACGTAATTACAATTACTTTCTTTATAATTTTTGTTTTTGTGGAACATAAATATCCAAAATTAACATACTGATGTTTATAGTTATGTACATTCTGGATGTTTCTCGTTGTCGTGTAGTTTCTGGATGTTTTTCGTTGGAACACGTTTAAGGACTGACCCGTGCATTCTGCGTTCCCGATTTGTCCGTTGTCGGCGTGTCGAAAGCATAAATTGCAGTTTAGACTAGCGGCCGAAATGATACAGCCTTGGCGCATTTGGTGACCCCGATTCGAAGCGTTGCACTTTTTCAATGCCTCCGCGAATTTAACGGTCCGCAATTTTTCGCCCCCCTCGCCTTCCATAGCCGTCTCTTTCTGGCTCGCCCAGACTAAATCGGCCCGCGCAACAAAATTAAATCATGAGCTTTTTTGCTTCGGTGAAGTGTTCAGATAAATCTCGCTAAACTCATATGTAGCTTTTTCTGTCAACAACTAATATTAAAATTAATAAATCGGAATTTTTAAATACTCCTTAGTGCCAAGTATTCCTTTATTACCGCGCACCATCTGTTACCTATTTTTTTTAACCGTCAATCAATTAATACTGAAATATTAATATTTATGAAAAAAATAATTGTACGACGAAAGCTTTGGTTTTTAAATGTTTATCTTTTTTTAGCTCGAAATATTTTGTTTTTGATTTTATTCGCTGCTCCTTAAATATTATTAAAATGGAGTTTGTTCCATGTAAAATGTACGTCTTACGATTTTTATTTCACCATAATAATAATAAAAATAAATTCGCCACCAATCCTCACATAGCTCCTATTATGAAACACCTATGTATACCTCGTAATCGAAACATCAATCCGAAATATGCCCATCCTTCACATAACAATTTCTCTCAATAATTTTGGAGAACTAAGACTGTGACGTAATCATGATGATTGAATAAAACGACAAGAAATGAACGAAGACAGGCAGAAATACAGCCATTTTCTGAGACTTAACTAGTTGTAACTGATTGTTATGTTGTAAATATTGTGATGTAATTTAATGCATCTTTCAGAAATAAAGATTTTATATATACAGGGTGTCTCAGTGTGCTCGCCGAGTAGCTTTACGACTAAATGTTTTTTTTTTTTCAAAATCGGCTTTCGCAGGCGTACGTAGATCTATTAGGATCATATTTTAAAATTAGTTTCAAATATTCCCATAAAAGCATGGCGTATCATAGTTTTATTTTTTCTAATGGAATACCCTATATTTTATACTTTTTTCAGATGCTACTTCAAAATTTAGGTTAACTTTCATAATATGCCTAAACTCAATCATTTTTGAAATTTATAAATATTTTTGAAAAAATTGACTTTTCAAAAAAGAAAATAACTTTCAAATGGGTGAGTGAAAACAAATTAAATTTAGTATTAGTATATTTTACTAATGGGTAAATATTTTAGACTATTAAGAGGAATTTAAAATCTTAAGATGTTTTGATAATTCAACGTGTTTCCAGAAACACTTTCAAGGTCAAATGGAATACCCTATATCTAATAGGCCTATCATGTATGAAATTTTACTGTCTTTCAGAAAGTATAAAGGTATTCTACACCTAAACCTAATAGTTTTCAAGATATATCCATTTTTGTTAATTTTCGTCATTATCATTATTATATTAATATGGCAATGTAACATAAAGCGCCATCTATTGCATAATTTAATAATTATTATTGACAGTTATTCCAATAGGCTTTTGTTTTATAAACAAAATTTAATTGAAACATTCGTATTATTAGTAACAATTGCAAAAATGATTGTTTCCTTAAATAAAAGAATTAAAATGATTCTAATAACAATGGATCGTTATGAAAATGGTCTTTTAGTGTAGAAAACATTCTCTAATAATAAGACTGTAGAGGAAGTTTTAAATACATTTAAAACTCTAGGCAGTGTGAAGTATGTGAAAAAAACTATCTTGAATACAGTAACTAATAATTAGGAGATACAATTATCAGTTTAATTTTATTGAATATTAGCCAAGTTTTTATGAAACAATTTACACATGTGTAAATAAATAATACAAATAATGTATTCACAATTAATAACATTAGTGTACTAATTTAAGAAATATCTCTAAAATCATTTGTTGCGTCAACAGTCTTTATTTATAAACAAAAGCTAAACACTTGCCTATTGGAATAATTGGAAATAATAAATATTAAATTGAACAATAGATGGCGCTTTGTATCACCTTTTCATATTATGAATAATAAATATTATGTCAAAAGTTAACGAAAATGGATATATCTTGAAAACTATTAGGTTTAGGTAAAAAACACCTTTATACTTTTTGAAAGACCATAATTTCCTACAAGATAAGGCTATTAGATATAGGGTGTGCCATTTAAAATAAGCACGAAATTCGATCTTGAATGAGTTTCTGGAGTTATGTTGAATTATCAAAACATCTTAAGATTTTAAATTCCTGTAAATAGCCTAAAATATTCATTCATTAGTCTGATAGTACTGATACAAAATTTCATTTGTTTTCATTCATCCATTTGAGAGTTTGCGTCAACTTTTCCAAAAATATCTAAATATTTAAAAAATTACTAGGTTTAAACATATGAATTTATTATAAAAGTTAACTTTATTTTTGATGTAGAATCTGAAAAAATATAAAATATGGGGTATTTCATTAGAAAAAATATAACTGCGATACGCCATGCTTTTATGGGACACCCTGTATATTTGAAACTAATTTTAAAATATGGTGTTAATAGACCTACATACGCCTGCGAATGCCGATTTTGAACAAAATATACCATTTAGGCCGTAAAGCTATTTATTTATTGATGTTACGAACAAGTCTTACATAAGTCATACACTATTCTTGTATGACTTATGTAAGATCAATAAATAAATAGCTTTAAAAATTATACAGTCATCACAATATAAAATAAAAACTACACAAAACAAGTTAAAATATAAATTGGTTCACATATCTTAATTTCCATTGTAATGCTATACTGGGCGTTTCAACACATTGCAGTTTTTAAATAAATAAAACTAGATTTAAGATAAGAATGATTTTTGTAAAATGATAAAAAGACAGTTACAAACACGTTAAAATATAAGGTAATATTGTAAAAAAAATAAGATAAGAGGGCAATTACAAAACAAGTTAAAATTTAATGTAAAATTGAATATATAAAACTGTTGATAACATAGATCAGGACAAGTACAAATATGTTAAAATTTTATATAAATTATAATGACAATAAAGTTAATAAAACAATGTAAGCGAATAATTAAATGATTAGAAACTAAGATCACAGATCAGAAATTCATCGTAGGAATAGAAGGCAGAGTTAAACAGAAAGCCTTTTAACTCTCGCTTGAATTCCCTAAGAGGCAATTGTCTTACATTTGCAGGTAATTTATTAAAGAATTTTATTGCAAATTAGTTTGTGCTAGTATAGGACTTGCTTAGTCTCATTTTTTTCTGATATATATTCGTCTTATATCTAGTTTTATGATGGTGGTGCGTGGAGGTAATATATTTGCTAGGGTGCTTTATTACATACAATAGCGATTCTAAAATATATATAGATGGCAGTGTCAAAATCTCAAGGGCTTTAAAACTTGGCCTGCAATCTGATCTAAAGCCTACCCCATTTATAATTCTGATTGCTTTTCGTTGTAGTCTAAAAATTCTATGCCTGGAGACAGAATGACCCCATGCTAGAATACCATATCTAATATGTGATTCAATTGTGCCATTGTTTTAAGAATTTTGCTCGAGACGTTTCTAGATAAGTTTTTGAGACAAAACATGTTTTTGGATAATATGTCAGCTAGGTGATTGCAGTGCTGATGCCACCGCAGAGCTGTGTATATGTGTAAACCCAGAAAACATGTGCTCTCAGTAATTGAGTTCTCTTTGTGTAAAGAAAATACCATTCTTTTTGTTTTGGATTCATTTAATATGAGTTCGTTTTGCTCGCACCAATTACTCACTAAATTATTTGTGGTACAGTTTTTTGCTTGGGTTTCTACAGCAGTACTACCCGGCGCTTCTCAGCGTGCCTGTATAATAAAAATTACAATATTTATTTCGAATGAATTAATTCAGTACATTAACCATTAATATACCCTTTAAGACATAGAACATGGAAACAAGAACTATTTATTTTACAAATTGGCTATTAGTTTGCACGGCTGTAAAATTCTCGCATGTTGTATACACAAAACACAAAAAATTTAATTATTTTTCCATGGTGGAATAACTTTCTGTATTTTTTATATCATTTAGTAGATTAGTATGATATTTTTCAAATTTCCTTTTACACAGATGTGTATTGAACCTGTCGTACCAAAATGATAAAAACAGATTTTTTTATGTTTTTATGTTATACAAGAAATAATTTATTTGAAAACCCAAGTTCAAATAAAAATTCCGTCCTTGCCATTTTATGACATAATGCATATTTTTCACATGTATGAAAGAAAAAAATACAAAAATGGAAACGATTTACTTCTTGGAGTTATTGCTGTATTCCGTTTACAAAATGTTTAAGGGTGCAGTTTAGATGGATGAGATAGCTATATAAATATTGGCATTCACTAATTCGAGTTAGATTGCTGTTGTGATCAATGAACAATATTGTATTATATAATAAAGTAATCTTAAAATAACCAGGAATTTCATCAGATGAATTAAAAATTATTTTAATGTTTAGTTTGTGTAAAAAACAATTATGAAAAAAAAATGAAAATTGATCAAATTTATAGGAAATTTTAAATTAATATTTTGCTAATAAAAACTTGTGCAATGAAAATTTAAAAGATTTCACTGAATTCTGCATTCAAACAACTTAGCAGTCATTACCTGTGAATAGCATTATATCTTACAATTTTCGTTTCTAACTTGAACTAGTAAATTGATGTAATACACCAAAATTAACGATTTATTTTTTATTTAGACTGATACTTTATACTTGGTAGATAAAAAATGTAAATACACATTCATATTATGAAATCCAAAAGAATAGCTCTATTTTCAAACGATTATTTCCATTTTACTATATAGCTATCTCTTTCTACTAAACCGCAACCTTAAACGATAATATTTATTTCTATATCGGAAATCGTGAAAAACAGAATCAACAATCAAGCATACAATAAACAACACCACCCCCCTAGGCAAACAATTTATTTAAATAAAAACACACTGCCCTTATCAAAAACAAAATTACCGCTAGGGCTAAACACTTCCACTGTCTAACTTAAAAAAAAAGAAACCAGTGTATAAACTGAGAAATAAATAAATAATAATAATATTTATTTACCAAAAGATGTACACAAATTATAGAGAAACAGGTTCCATTTTGATTAGTAATTTACTAATTTCATTCTTGAAAGTCGATAGGTTGTTAATTTGGTGATATGAAACAGGGAGTACATTATATAACCTCATTATGGCATATAGCGGAGCTTCTTCGAATAAAGTTCATTTGTGTATTGGGCAAATATAGTTAATATTTCTATTTCTTGTATTACGGCAGTTGGTATTTAGATATAATTGGAACAGATGTTGGTGTTGATATATAAAGGTTAGACATTCGTAGATGTATATTGCCACTACTGTAAATAAACTATTTGATGTAAATGTGCCTCTGCAAAAATCAGTATTTTTCATGTTAAACAGTAGTCTAACTGCAGTTTTTTGTGTTTTAAAAATCATGTCTATATTGGAGGATGCACGCCAACATATGATCCCGTATCTCATTAGAGAACAGAAGTAGGAATGATATATAACCCTCAAAGAATTGAAATTTACATACGGTGTAATGGTTGTCATATAGTATATTATCCCACATAATTTATTATTAAGTTCTGTTGTTTGCTTTGCCCAATATAGATGTATTCCTTATTATTAAGTTCTGTTGTTTGCTTTGCCCAATATAGATGTTTATCTAGATATATTCCCAAAAATTTACAGTCCTTAGATATATCGATATTTGATGCAGCTAGTGGAATTGTCTCTGGAATAATAAAATTGCTTATTTTTGTGCTAAAGATCATGCATTTCGTTTTCTCTTTGTTGAGAAGTAAATGATTCTTATTTAACCACTCTTGCGTGTTGTCTAAGATAATATTGGCTGAACTGATAAGATTTTCATAGTTTTCATTTATTAGTATCATCTACATAATTGATTAGTGCATCTGTTTGAGTTGTTATTACATCGAAGATGTCATTGATGTATATTACAAAGAGAATTGGACCTAATATGCGGTATTCCTCTGTTTACTTCTAGCATGCTAGAATCTGTTGTTTTGTTTCCTTCCAAGACCTGTACCTTCTGCCTTCGATTACATAGATAGGATTCAATTAGGGTTAGATTTACACCTCTTATACCATAGTTATATAATTTGTTTATTAGTATCCTATGATCTATGCAATCGAATGCCTTCGATAAGTCTAGAAAAACGCCAAGTGGAATTTCTTTGTTTTCTAAGGCATTTGACGCAAAAGTAACCAATTCTATTAAAGCGGATTTAGTAGATTTGTTTTCCAAATAGCCATGTTGTGAGATGTGAAACAACTTGTGTTTATTAAAAAAGATCATTATTTGTTTTATAATTGTTTCTACAATTTTAGAAATATGTGTCAATAAACTAATTGGCCTATAGTTTTTTAAATCCTCAGAATTGCCCTTTTTAAATATTAGTCTTACAACAGAAAATTTTAATAAGTCCGGAAATGTACCAGATTCTAACATGCTAATAGTAATTAGCAATAATGGTTTTGTAATATGTACTATTTGCCCGGGAAGTAGTTGTTTTATTGTGCATTTGTTTAACGTATTTACTTAATGTCACAGAGCTAAATGTGAAAATAATTTATTAATTATTTTCAAATCATTTTTATTTAATATACTATGCAGAACTTTAATACTTGCACTGACACTCCATCGACACTCTTTCACTATTCTTGTAATTTCTATTTCAGCGACCGTCTCAAAAAAAAAAAACTAGAATTTTGATTCATTTTAATTGAGTCACAGTACTTCACAAAAGGCGTTTTACTTATTATATCTTCAGTTATTTTTATAAAATAATTATTAAAATCATTTAAAGTTTCTATGTTAATATTTTGTTTGTAGTAAAAATGAATTTGTTTATTCGATGTCCCTACATTATGGAAAGTAGCTCTTTGACCAAAATGATCCGAATCACACAGGAGTAACAATAACTACCAGCTCATATATAGATAATATATATAATATATAGTAATATATATATAGTAATATACCTGGCAATCATAATTAATAATAACTAAATTAAATGATAATTTAGTATATCGGAATTATAATTGCCAGGTATATTACTAATAATATTATCTATACATGAGCTGGTAGTTATTGTTACTCTTGTGTAATTTTGAATTAATGGTGCACAGCCATAGCTTTTTAGTAAGTGTATAAGATTGTGCCTGTCCGCACTATTACCTAAAAAGTCAACATTAAAATCGCCTGAAATTATATAGTAGACTCCCTCCGCTGTTAGTTTGTTTAAAAGCCTGTCCATTTTTTGTATAAAAACGTCTATATTTCCTATAGATAGTCACTGCTGAGATTTGTATCCCATTGATACGGAAATTTGCCGCTGCGCATTCAAAATTGTATTCTTCCGCAATCCCATCCAGGTCCAGTCGTAGACATGCCTGAATATCTTCCTTAAAATAAAGTGCTGTACTCCCATGACAATTAATACTTCTGCAGAAAGTAGATACCAAAAAATACCCATTGATTCTGTAGCATTTTAATTGTTCAGTCGTTTTCCAATGCTCCGTTAGTGTTAAGATTTGACATCCTCATTATCGGTCATTAATTTATTCTGGATATCAATCGAAGTGTTAATTGATTGAATATTGTAATTTATTATTGTGCTTTTTCGTCGAATTAATTTGATCTTCACGTAACTCAATCAATCAATTTATTATTGTGTATTTATTATCATTTTTGGTTTTCGAAAATTTCTTGTTCCGGTCTCTGTATACTCAATCTGTTCTTGTATATTAAAACATTATTGTACCAACTTGAATCAAGCTTCAAATACAAGATTGTGTCAATCTAGAAATTCATCATTGATGAATATTGTATCAACTCGACACAATAATGTGTGAATCTTGTATAAATATTTATTTTCAAGATGTATTTAAATATTGCGTCAACCTAGTGTCGTGTTATTGCTAATTGCGGAATTGAAATTCAATATTTCAACATTGCCACAAGATGTAATTTCTACTAGCGTTGTTATATATATTTTTTTATTTTTGATGTGTCCATGTTTGAAGGAAAGGTGCTCGCGTGGATTTACAAGCAACAATACGAATATTTTTTTGCTTTTATATTCCACTACCAATTAACCACTGTACTTAAAAATGTATATAACATTTGTGGCCACCTTGTAATACAAATATAGTTTTTGGCCATCGTCGTACATTAAAAGCTAATTCAACATCTAAAAATGAATAAACCCCCGTCTGTTTCAATTTTTTTAAATTCCATTTAGTCGTTACTTTGTTTGCGACCGTAACCCAGAATGCTTAAGGTTTGAGGTCAAAACCGTCGCGACCATTTTACTTGTATTTATTTTTTTCGTTGTATGCTAATTCTCACCTTTTCCTTTTCAATTATCAATTGGGTGCGAGTGCGGCGTGCACATAACTGTACATAATTATTTGTTGCTGCGCTCGGCCATGCTGTCCATCGCGTGCTCTCTTTGGGTTTCACTCAGCAAATTGGAAATCGCCTTGGACCCAACTTGTTTCATTGCTTATTTTTCTCTTCGGGAATATTCTAAATAAGAGTTTCTTAAGATGTTTTTAAATATATTACTGTATATAAAGTAATCATGTTTAGATATGTGTGATGATTTCAGTCAGATATGTTAAATTCATTTAGAATATATTCGTATGGAGGGTATCCTCGCTGGATACTGTCCACTATTTTTATAGTGCAAATATTTTAAAAATAATGCGTTGTACACTTTCATATCTAAATAATAAACGATATACGTCTTAGTATTTTTTTGTTTATATATATATATATATATAAAATAAGGAATTATTATAGTGATAATAAAAAGCAGAGCAAACAAACAATATCAATGCGTTTTATTGGAACATTATTATTTTTTGATTACTTTCATTTGCACAAACAATATGGCACGAAACAATAATCAATTACGTGTAAGTAAATGTGATAATAGGCGTGACAGCCGGATTCTATTTACACGATTCGTGTCCACATTTTGCTATTGTTCATAACGATATAAAATCCCGTCGAGTGGGTTTTGTCTTTTGATAACAATTTAATTTATAGACGGAAAAATAGTACGAGAAGGCGATGTTTATCCAGTTATCCAGTCACCGGTGGGATTTTAAATAATTGACACGAAAAATTAATCAATCTGATTTAAATTGAAAAAGGAGAAATCCGTAAATAAATAAATAAATTGTTTAAACTAAAAAAAATATATTTCTTTTTTAGCTTTTTACAATAATTTATTTATTTATTTAGCATAAGACACGTACAATTTTCATACGTATTGCATTTGTCATATAAAATTATAAACTATAAATTTCATAAAGGTAAAAATAATAATAATACAACATATTAGAATACAAGAAATAAGTCATTTTATTTCTCATATTTTAATATGAATCTATCGTTATCAAACTAATCAAATTAAAAGTCAAAATTTCTGTTATACTTTTTTTTTAAAAAGTTTTATCTCATAATACATAACTTAATTGTTGAGGTTGTTATTTTTTAAATTCATATTTGTTAACATTTATATATATATATATATCAAGAATGTGGATCATCTTTCGCTCAGAATCTGCAATTAATAATAGGGGTTCCCATTTAAAATTTCAAAGTTGAAAAAACTATGTTAATACCAGGGGGAGTCTGATAATATTTGAAATTGGGAAACACGGCTATAGTTGTCCACTTGAGCACTGGAGGCGCTGAAATCTCAAGTGGAAAATTTAAAATACTTTATTTTTGGATTTTTACAATGATTTATTTATTACTGGTGACTTTAATCGCCCTATAAGGTATATTTCTTAAACATTTATACTTTTAATTAAACATTGAAGATGTTCTAAATAAGGATCAGTTTGTCATATTTCAATTTGAATGATGTAAATCATATGAATTGTTTTTGACAGTTTTTTTGTATTCGTCAGAAGTTTCTTCACTTTTTCTTATAAAACTACAACTGGTAAGTTATTATTTGTAGTTTAAAATACTAATACGTTTGCTTATTAATTTCTATGAATTGTATATATTTAAAAGAATATACATAACTTAAAATTATGAACCATTAGAGCAATAATTAATTATTAATAAATATGATTTATTTCCTACATTCCCAAAATATGTTTTCGGTCTATAAATCTTCATTTTTTATTATATAGTTTATGCTTTTTACAATATTTTCCATCAGAAAAAAATGTATTTAGCGTAGACGTTTTTGAAGTAATATTTACATCCATATTTTTCTAGATTCTTTAAGGAAAGGAGTTCATAAAATTATCCAGCAGGGAGGTATCAATTAATTCAAATTATAACTGTTGTTAATATGCTTTAATTAATATATGAATGTAATAAAAGGTTAAATGATACTTTTATAAGTTTATTATATTTTACTTAAAAATATGGTTTTCATGTTATTTTTTATGTATTTTTTCAGATAATTTTATTAATTGTAATTTCTTATTTGCATGATCTACTGATATTTTTTTTTCTGTAAAATAGCACATTTATAAAAAAAAATTTTTATATAAATAATTTGAAGTAAAATAGTGAACAAAAAATTATAAATAGAAAAATGTTCAAAAGTCCCGCCATTAGTTATATTATAGTGTGTATATGAACCTAACCTCAAAAACCTTATAGAGGTTTGAAACTTGGGAAATAGTTGTCCACTTGAGCACTGGATGGCGATGCGCGCGTTTCCCGCTAAATACATGAATCTGGCCCTCTTATACTTTATCTCTATTCTCCGAACTTAATTATATGTTATGTTATGTAGAACAAAACAGTAAATTGTGTGTATTGAACGGAAATTTTATTTCACACCCTAAAAATATTAAACAATTATTGCGTAAATATTATGATGGTAGACGAAACACTAATGACTTATTATGTGTAATTATTAATTGTTATATTTATGAGGGTTGTGATTATTTTTTTATATTTATATATTTTTTTATTATGACAATGTGATACCAATTTGGTGATAAGCAATAAAGATTTATTATTATTATGGAGATTTAAATGTGAACTGTTAACCCAAATTAAAATTAAACTATCCAATATTCTAACTAAATTTTACAAATTAGGATCCAACCGATGGTTTGATCAGATGTAAAGCTTCTTAAATTATTAATAGTATCATTTATTTAAAAAATCTATTTATTTCGCCCACGCGTTCAATTTGTTTGATGCAATTTCGTTCGTGACGGTTGGCAACCATTTGTTTACCCGGTGTTGCTGCCCACGCCATTCGCTTCGATTAAGGTAAGTCGAAATTTCGTCTATTTTAAGTAAAAACAATAGTAATTTTTAGAAAAATATTGGCAATTAATATTTAATCGGGTGATAAGGGATGATGACAATAAATTAATTCTTTCGGACGCGAGGGGGGCTCGAATAATTCAGCTGCCGGTTCGAGTAGAGCAAAATGGCGTCCTTGTCATTTCAATTCAATTACTTATTTTTGTTATATAACTTAATTTAATACCGATACATTTAATTCAATTATATATCCGTATTTAACCTCGACACCCAATACGGGAAAAAAAGGATAAGATTAATAAAGAAAGATATACCTGTATTTATTTTGTGGTGATGCAAACACTCATTTTTTTGATAATATTCCTGTTTTATTTACACGGAATCGATGTGTTTTGTTTTATTCGTTTCATCAGTAGTATCCTCTACTTGAAAACACATTCTTGCGTATCTTCTTTCACTATTACTAAATATCAAGTTTTCGATACTGAATATTGAGTGTTTGATCTAAAACAATCAATATTCAGTAATTAATATTATCAAATGATTTATTTATTGTAAGCGCCAATTTTCTTCCACTTACGCATAAATAAACACAAATGTTTCAATCATTCAAACATAAGTAGCAGGCCAGCGCTTCGCGGAGTATATTGCCAACTTCGACGCAGGAAATCACGTCTTGAATCGCGCTTTTATTATAACACTTATTTATTAATAATTTATGATAAATGTAATTGAAGGAATCATGTTTTTTTTATATTCTAAACGTTCAATTATTTTAAAAATCCATTTATTTCGCTCACGCGTTCAGTTTGTTTGACGCGATTTCGTTCGTGACGGTTGGCAACCATTTGTTTACCCGGTGTTGCTGCCCACGCCATTCGCTTCGATTAAGGTAAGTCGAAATTTCGTCTTTTTTTAAGTAAAACCAGTAGTGATTTCTAGAAAAATGTTAACAATTAATATTTAATCGGGTGATAAGGGATGATGACAATAATTTAATCCTTTTGGACGCGAGAGGGACTCGAATAATTCAACTGCCGGTTCGAGTAGATGATGGCGTCCTTGTCATTTCAATTCAATTAATTATTGTTGTTATATAACTTAATCTAATACCGATGCATTTAATTCATATTCAACCTCGACACCCAATACGAGTAAAAGAGGATAAGATTAAGAGAGATAGATATATCTGTATTTATTTTATTGCGACTCAGTCATTTTTTGATAATATTCCTATTTCATTTACATGAAGACGTGTTTTATTCGTTTCATCGGAAGTATCCTCCATTTGAAAACACATTCTTGCGAATTTTCTTTCACTATTACTAAATATTGAATTGTTTGATACTGAATATTGAGTGTTTGATCTAAAACAATCAATATTCAGTAATTAATATTATCAAATGAATTATTTATTGTAAGCGCCAATTTTCTTCCACTTACACGTAAATAAATCATAGATATTAATATATACTAGATGACTAAAATCCCTATACCAAGCCCAAAACAAAAATCACTGGCACGGTGGTGGCCATTTATACGGTGTCCTATCTTTTCCACAATCCTCGTCCCAACGTTTTGAAAAATATAGAAGTCGCAGAACGATCATCCCTAGGAGTACTTACGAAAATCAGACACCCTAATAACCCCCTACACAACCCTTCCAATATCCTCCTATATGAAATGTGCAATATCCCCCCTATAAACCAACGTCTCTCCCTAAAGTTTGCCACCAATCCTAATATCACCACTATCCTTAACCACATGTGTATACCCCGCAATCCTAACACCCAACCTAAATTCAAATATCCCACTTCAATCATTCATCAATTCATCTCATTACATCAACCGGACCTTGACAATGACGTGAGCGATCACAATTTTTAAAAGCAGACATAGACTGGACAAAGACAGGCTGAAAGACCACTGGTCGATAGCCAGTTTCAGAGTTGGAAATATATTGTGAACGTTAGTGTATTGTTAAATATTGTAATTGTATATTCCAATCTCAGAAATAAAGATGTTTATGTATGTATTATATAATAATAAACAGTTTTACAAATAAGATTTAATGACGTGAATAATTAAATTAACTAAAAGATTTTTAGATGTATAAATTAACAAAGAAAAAATGTCTTTTTAATTATTTAAACTAAAATAATACATTTTCTGTATTTTTACGGGGATCTACAAAATTACAAAATTTGTAAATACAGTAAATATTTTAAAATTGTTTATTTCGATAAAATAGTCAAATCTGTGGCAAATTACTTATGATAATGGCAAATAAAATACAATATTGTAGCACCCTATATCTTGAGGCAGAGGAGGTTAACTGATAGAGTTAATTAAATATTTTTAAATAAAAAAATCCCTATGTAGTCCTGATCGCTTCAGCACCTAGTATATATACAGTTATTGATTATTAAATAATATTAATTAATTCTACAATTTAGTTACATGCATTCGATAGGAGTCTGTGAGAAATACTGCTGTATATACTACTGTCTAGAATTAATAAATATACAGGCTACCCTAAAAAATGCAGGGATTCCTTTCTAGACCCTTCTTTGTTTTTGCAATTAGGAGCTGAACACTTTCTCGTTATTTTTACGTAAACTAATGTTAATGCAACGTAACAACTATAATGAGTTTAAGTTTCCCATTATTTTCGAATTCAAGGGTTACACGTGCATTCTGTATCTAAACATTCCTGGCCATATGCAATCGGTTTGCAAATGGCAACCGGATGCATCACTTTTCACCGCCGAGTTAGGCATCTAGTATATAATAACATCTATGAAACAAACACAAATATTTCAATTATTCAAACATAATTAGGAGGCCAGCGCTTCGCCGAGTAAATTGCCAACTTCGGCGCATGGAATCACGGCTTGAATCGCGCTTTTATTATAACACTTATTTATTAATAATTTATAATTAATGTAATTGAGGAAATCGTGTTTTTTTTTATTCTATACATTCATTTATTTTAAAAATCTATTTATTTCGCCCACGCGTTCAGTTTGTTTGACGCGATTTCGTTCGTGACGGTTGGCAACCATTTGTTTACCCGGTGTTGCTGCCGTCGCCATTCGCTTCGATTAAGGTAAGTCGAAATTTCGTCTTTTTTAAGTAAAACTAGTAGTAATTTCTAGAAAAATATTGGCAATTGATAATTAATAAGATTATAATTAATAATAACAATAAATTAGTTCGTTCAGAAAAGATATAACGCGAGGGGAATCGCAGAAATCGCGTGCCGTTTCGTGTAGAAGAAAATGGCGTTCATTGCATTAGGTTTACAATAATTAGAATCAAGGTGATTTTAAATTTATTGCCCATAGTTTTAAAGCGTTAAAACACTTGTTTTTTTTTTATGTTGTGGGAGTGAAAAACCCATTTTATTGCCCATAGAATAACGTTTTACACTTGTTTTTTTTTTGTCGTGGGAGTGAAAAACCCATTTTCAGACACAGTGTCGGACTCCTCTTGCGTTTTAAGCAAGAGACTGCCGACTAAAGTCCCTTCTCACTTACCGGCGTTGACTGTCAGGATCATTGGCCGGTCTCATGATTAATACTAAACACTATAACACGTACAACAATTATGTAATAAATTAATTAATAAATTAAAAGTACGCACATAAGAAACAAACAGATAAAACTAAATCGAATATCACAGAGGGCTGCACTGGAGTTGTAAAAGACTCCAGGCTAAACACTGAACACAAATCTATAGGACAAAAAGAATGTACACGACTAAACACGACTAAAATATAATAAATTAAAAATAAATATACATTAAAATCAGAGGCGTAACTACCTTTCGTCCCGAAACAATGCGGTCTCTAGCGCCATTGTAGTAACACCACTGGTTAAAATAACAATAATGAAATAAAATAAAATGTAAAACAGACAGAAAGGTGCCCAGGAGTTTGTTTATTCTCCTTGGCACACCCTTCTACCAAGGGTGGAAGCCTTTCAGCCACAGATAGAAAAACTGTATTGTTCAGGGTGATTACATACGTATGATATTAATGTTTTCTAACAGAGTTTGGGTAGGATTAAGGAATTTTAGAGGTATGTTTGGATTATTAGGGATGCAAAGTTTGAAAGGAATTTCAAAATTTTCGTCATTTTTAGCATTTTTTTCTTTTAATAATCTTTCATTTATTACCCATCTGTGTGAGATTGTAAAGGGGATTAAGAGGTTGCCAGATTTTAGTGAGGGATTTTTTTTAATGTAAAAAATATCACAAAAAAAGGTTTAAAATGTGTTCCTATAAAATAAATGTTCCCACATTAATTAACCCTATTGTTAATCTACTCAATAAATAATCGTCGCACCTGCGTCAACATTTCGCAAAAATTAAATTTGAATAAAACGGCGAACCCGAAACCGATCGCTATCTTCTCTCGTCATAAAATTGTTGCTCTTTGCGCGCTGAACCTTATTTATTCATCATTACCGACACCCGAAAAATCGACAAACCACTAAATGTTTCAATTCGACTTATCCGAGTGCGTTTCTTCGTTTATTTTATCGTTTGCTGACGCCAGGTGGACGAATTGCAAATGAGTCGGGGCTTAATTAAGCGATGTGTAAGCGAGTAATAAGAATTTATCGGAAGGGAAGATCGAGAAATTTTGGTTTAGTTAAAAAAAGGATATTTAATTGGTAATAAAATATATTGACAGTCGTGGAAAAATGTAATGTATTAAAAACGAATAATAACTTATGTTTATTAAATAAAAATTATTTGAAAATAATTAATAAATTATCTCTACATTTTGATCTGTGACTTTCACTTACATAAAAAATTATTTGAAAATAATTAATAAATTATCTCTATGACATTTTGACTTACGTTACGTAAGTACGTTAAACAAATGCACATGTATTTGCCCGGGAATTAGTTGTTTTAATGTGCATTTGTTTAACGTACTTACGTAATGTAAGTCAAAATGCCATAGAGATAATTTATTAATTATTTTCAAATAATGTTTTATGTAAGTGAAAGTAACAGATCAAAATGTAGAAATAATTTATTAATTATTTTCAAATCATTTTTATTTAATTTATTTAAATAACTGTGACCAAGTGCATTTATTATCTATTTATACTTATGTTTATTTCAATTTTCTACATTGTATTAAATTATTTAATATTAGGAATAAAAAAATAAAAGACTTTATATACAAATATCTTTATTCAGGCAATTGCGTTTTTACAAACATTGAGTATATGTATTAAAATAAAGGTTTGTCTGTGTTGGGATATCGACCGGAGGTCTTTCTGCCCTGTCTTTAATTGATGGTGATGTGCAATAAAACTGCCTGTACTAACTGAACTGTCTTGAAGCGTCTTATGAATCCATAAATTGTGAGAGTAAGGTTGTTTTCTTTATTTTCCTAATATTGAAAATGTACACCGAAGTGAGTGCCTTTAAGATCCAAGAATATTTTTTTTATATTAATTGTTTTAAGAAAGCTTTAAAATTGGTTAAATGAAATAACTTTAAAGCTACGTTGTTTTTATTTACTAAAAAGCTTTTTTTAATAAAAAAAACGTAGCTTTAAATTTTATAACCCGTTTAAAGTTGGGTTAGAAAGTACTTACGTTACATAAGTCAAAAGTCACAGAGCTAAATGTGGAAATAATTTATTAATTATTTTCAAATCATTTTTATTTAATATACAGTGAATAATACTAATATTCATATATAACAAACTTCGAGTTTTTCATATTTATTTGTGTTACAAAGTTATTATATTTAACTTTATATTCCAACTTTAAAGCTTTGTTTTTTCATGTTTAGTGCGAAAAAAAAAAACACATTTCGTGAAATTTAAAAATGCATTTTCTTTTTTTTTACATTTTCTTGTTTCATTTGTGTTGCTTCAAATGTAGTATAAATGTATTCTTTCATTTTTTTAGTGAAATTGCGTATCCAGAATTAATTCGGAAATTTACCTCCTTAGTGACCAGCCTAATGTTTACTTTCGTTTGAGAATGACTACTAGATAGTCGAAATTACATAATTAAGTGTGAAATAGAGTGGTTAAACAATGTTAAAAGGTGTTTTATTTACAAGTGTATCAATAAAGATCGCTGGTTTTATTTAATTTCCTTTTTTAAATAAATTCAACGTGATGTTTTAAATTAAATAAAAATGATTTGAAAATAATTAATAAATTATTTCCACATTTAGCTCTGTTAAATTTTGACTTACGTTATATAAGTACTTTAAACAAATGCAGATTAAAACAACTACTTCCCGGACAAACACCCCTCCGGACATTGAATTACTTAATGTACACCTACTCAATATAATATTGCATCATCCAACATTTTCTTAATTTATGAAAGATTGGTTGCTACTTAAATATAAAATATTCTTTATCTTCTTTTTTAATGGGAGCAATATTGCATCCTAGTATAGAAAGTAATAGTAATAAATTCTGTTTGATTATAGCAAACATTCTTCAGGCTGACTGATTATTTTTATAAAATTTGTATTTGAAATTTTCGAACTAAAATATAGCAGGACATTAATTAATTCCCAAAAACGTGTAAAAAGCCTTTATTTATTTTGTAAGAAATACTATAGTCAGAGAGCTTTTTATATCAGTATACATTTTTCCTATGTATAACTGTTAATTATTTTTAGAATTTTTGAAAAAATGTCTTATCCTACTCTAATACTGTTGGACTTTTTCTTAATTTGTACATTTTCGGTCAAATATTTCACACAATTTGAAGTTTAGCGTTTGACAAGTGTGTTTAATTGCTTGTTGTAGGCAGCTTTATTTTTATTTTTTGCAGGTATACACTTCCCTAATGTATACTAATAAAAAAACCGCTCTGTATATATATACAGTGCATTTTTTTATCCAGGCCTCATAGGGATTTACATAGGAAAATCTTTTCGTCGTGTTAAGGGTTTTTCCATAGTATGGATTTTGATCAAATTAAACACACATTTAAATTAGAGTAATTTGTGCAAAGTTCAGCAGTTTTTAAATTATTTTAAATGCATTTAATGTTTAAAATAGTGATTTAAAATAATGATAATATTAAATATTTTCTTAATTAATAGGCTTAGCCCTTTTATGTATTCCATCACCATTTTAACCTTTTCTTGGGTGGTATAAACCGACATTCTTTCAATAAAAGGAGTACAATAAATTGGAACACTTTGATAATTGATGTCAGTGAAGTAAGCCTACTATTTAAAAAAATTTTCAAAATTATTATCATTTAAAATCAATTTTTAAAACATAAAACGCATTTAAAATAGTTTAAAAACTACTGAATTTTGTACATATTACACTAAATTAAATGTGTGTTTAATTTGATCAAAATCCATACCATAGAAAAACCATTAACACGACGAAAAGATTTTCCTATGTAAATCCCTATGAGGCCTAGATAAAAAAATGCACTGTATATATATATTATCATACAACCCTTATACTCTTTCGAGTGTCAGGTGTAAGAAATACTATATTGTTTTAAATAAAGAAATGAATGCGTTTGAGTAACCTCGGCGCATAACGCGAAAACCAAACTCCCACAGCACGTTTTTTCGCACCGGCAGCTGTGTCCATCCATCGTCTCCCGTCCTTCGTCCTGCCGGCGTTTCTTCCTGCTTCCTGTCTAACGTGCGTCTTTTGTTTCGCGCATTCCGTTTCCTGCAGACACTCCGAGGGCGTCTCCGCCGCTCTCGCATTTCTTTTATTTTCCCTTGTGTGCGCGCTGTATTCCTATTTGTGTACGGCTCAATTATAACGGCACAAAAAACCCTATTCAAATTTTCACCCGAAATTGACGTTGCGTGCGTTCCTTGGCCCCCGGCCCGCCGCCCTGACATTTGGTGGCCGGCGGATTTGAATAATGCAGGAATGCCGACCCGGCCAAAATAAATAAACAGACCAAAAAAATATAAAAATAAACAAACGGATAATAGGATGCAGTCGGTCCTTCTTGGAATTGGAGTCGATTTTCGGTGAATGCAGAAAAAAAAAGACAGGCGAACGCCCACATGTTTGAAAATTCAGGAATGCTATTAGTGAGGTTATTTAATTTGAACCACAGAAACCGCATTAGATAACGAAGCGAATAAGAAGTATTTTACTCTTTTATTAAATAATCTGGATTTAAAATTTTTGTATATTTATTATGGACAACGCTTTTATTATTTCTATAAGGGATTGAATGAATACAACCCTTACTCAATGATAGTATCTATTTTTTGAAAGGAATTGATTATAATAGCTGCAAAATAGTGTACTTAATTTAATCATAGAAATATATATGTTATAAATATTCAATAACATAGTATGATCAACAATGATTGCAGACAAGTTAAATTTCCCACCGAAAAATCTAGGGACTTATAGCTCCAAATTCATGCCAAGGAAAAATGGATAAAGAGTAACTGTATTCGACACTAGTATTGTCGTGCCTCATATTTTTCCATTATGTTCATGATTTGTTCGAATTTAGTTATTTTACCTACTATTTCATTGACATGAGCTCTTATCAGGCCCGCAAATCTTTTTTGTGATAAGTGATTTACTGTTTTTTTAAGTTAAAATTTAAGCCTTTGCTTACCACTAAAACGTTTTTTTGTCAGTTGTTTATTTTTTGGGGGGAGGCGTATATACGGCACTGGTTACAATCGTGTCAGCATTAATATAATCATGCATCAATCAATCAATTAATCAATCATTTTGAATTCAATAATAATCATGCCTTCCCCAATGTTGATATTCCTTGCAAAACATTTGTCTCGCATAAAACCCGCACTATTAAGGCGACTTGGTCAAATGAATGAAATAACAACAATCTGTGTCTTTCTCGCTATTTTATTTAATTATATACATAAATGGGCGAGAATGGTCGAGATTATATTGGCACTTCAAAGAGGAAACTATGTATATTAAAATTATATTAAACAAATACTGGAGAGACATGGGCATTTTTTTAAAACTCATAATGAAATTTTAATCTTCAAGTTAATTGTCAATATTTAGAATGATTATCTTCTTTGATGGTGAAACTTATTATATAAAATATGTTATGTCATTTTGGAGCTAATACATATTCTTTCAAATATAATAAATGCAAAGGTGTTTTTATTAATGTGATTGGTTCGTGGTTGAGCTCTAATCTGTTTTTAAGGGTGCGGTTTAGAAGAAAGAGATAGCTATACAAATATGGGCAATCACTAATTTGAGTTAGATTGTTGTTGTGATCAATGAACAATATTTTATTATACATTAAAATAATCTTAAAATAAGCAAGAATTTCATCAGATAAATTAAAAATTATTTTAATGTTTAGTTTCTGTGAAAAATAATTATGAAAAACAATGAAAATTGATCAAATTTATAGCAAATTTTAAATTAAATTTTTGCTAATAAAAACGTGTGCCATGAAAATTTAAAGGATTTCACTAAATTCTGCATTCAAATAACTTAGCAGACATGACCTATTAATTTCATTATATCTTACAATTTTCTTTTCTAACTTAAACTAGTAAATTGACGTAATACACGAAAATTAACGATTTATTTTTTATTTAGACTGATACTTTATACTTGGTTGATAAAAAATATAAATACATATTCATATTATGAAATCCAAAAGAATAGCTCTATTTTCAAACGATTATTTCCATTTTACTATATAGCTATCTCTTTCCACTAAACCGCAACCTTAAGGGAACAGCTGGAGTAACTTTCTCCTAGGGCAGCTTGCAATTCCTCAACCAGACCTTGCTTACCAAAGACGACCCTCTTTTATTTGAGTTAGCGCTTCAGACTGAGACGCTATAAACAGATCGATGAACTTGAAGCTCTGGATGGGATAGATGAAAACTGAGTATAAATAATAGGACGCTGACTTGGGATGAAGAAATAGAGCAATAAAAAAAAAAGAGGATCGCAAAAAAGTAGGGGTTATGGATGGGAATTATAAGAGGCGGGAGGCGTAAAGGTAGGGTTCTGAAATGTGGTGGACATAAAATCAAAATGCAGATGGATTTCGAAGAATAGGCGAAAGGGAAGGACGTAATGGGACTAGTGGAGAAGTGGTTAGTGCAAAGTAAAGGAAAAGTCTAGTTGAGGATTTGCAAGCTCAAAGTTACTCCAGCTATTCCCTTAGAAACAGACTAGGGCTCAACTATGAACAGAATGAGCTGATCAAGGAGAAAAACAAGGTCAAAAAGATGTGGGGGTTTAGATGGGGAATAATAGGGGCAGAAGTAGAGCAACGGGATGTCCAATAATAGGAATAAGGGAGAAATTTCGGAAGGGTTATATGGAATGTAATGATGAAGTGGAAGGAGTAGCATGGGTAACTCGTTAACAGAGTAGGATAAAAGTGAAGTTTGGGACAGTCTACGTGATTGACAACTGGGAAGTGGTGAAGAAATGAATAGATGAGCAAACAAAGAGGGAAGGGAGGTACCTGATTGGTGGAGATTTTAGTGCAAGAGTGGGGGAGAGGTGTGGCGGGGGTTGTAAGCGACATAGGATAGTTTATACTCTTATACCGTGAATTTGCGGGAAATGATGGACTTGTTACAATTAATTAATGTCAATGAAAAACATTATTGATTCCAATTCTTTTGTTCTGGGAGATTTAATTTTAGAAGAAGGCTGAGATGTACTGCATGGATGCTCTGAGGGAGATTGGGAGGGTTATTACGGATCGTCTGTAATTGATTATATCATGGTGAAGGGAATAGATAGAGAGGAAATTAGAAAACGAAAGAGGGTTCGGTGGCTACAGAAGTATGGATTGAAGGTGATAATATAAACGCACAGGAACAGAATGGGTGGAAGATAGCGGATGTAAAAAAGATATGAAAAAAATGTGTCAGCGGATAGAAAGAATAAAACGAAATGAAGTAGAGGAAATAACTTGTCAACGGGGTAGGACGAAAGTGAAGACTGGGACAGTGTATGTGAATAACAACTGGGAAGTGGTGAGGAAAGAAAGAAATGAGCAAAGGAATAAGGAAGGGAGATACCTGATCGGTGGAGATTTTTACGCAAGGATGGGGGAGAGGTAGAGGGGAGCGACAAAGGAGAGTTTATACTATAGTGAGATGTGGGAATAAAGTGAGAAGAGGAAGTGGGAAAGGATGCCCATGGTTTGATGAGGAATGTCATAGGCGAAAAGAATGCTAAGAAAGGCGGTAAAAGATTGGAGAGTGGGGCGGAGGGAGGAAATGCGGGATATGGAGAAAAGGGCGAAGTACAGGCAGTGGTGAGTGGAAAAGAAAATACAAGTAGTTCAACAAAATTAAAAGGTGATTACTGGAATAAGAGTGAATGCCATGGAGCCCAAAAGAAAAGAAGATAATGGATATTACACTATGCGATTGTAGGAAGAAGTACGAGACAAAGGAAAACGAAATTTGCAGCTAGCTTTTTTGAATAAGATGTGGAAGGGTGAGATAGGAATACCGATGATTTGATTGGGGGTAATGTGCACCGGTGCACAAAGGAGGAAACAAGAAAGATGTTGAAAGCAATAAGGAATAACAATAATGTGTACCGGGTATAAAATTGCCATGACGGTAATTAAAAATCAGCTGAAGTATAGGAATCGCAGATTCTAACGGAGTCACTGAAAAGGGGGGGGTGGTTGTAGATGACGGTTTGTGATTTTAGAAAAAGGAGGGGAACGAGAAACCAAATCTTTACGCTTGCAAGGATTGTAGAAAGGGCGTTCAAAGAAAAGAGGAGAATCTATGCGGTGGTCCTTGATCTGAAAGCATGATTCGGTGTATGAAGCAAAAAAATTATCAAACTTTAGATTCAATGTGCACCATTATATATACCCCAAGAAGTAAAATTAGTACCTTAATACAAAAAGTCTAAAACTTTATGAATGTCCATGTATTTATATAGAGTCGATCCACTGTGCGCCGCTTTTCGAAATTCTGTAATACTTTAAAATATTTACCTGTTTACCCTAAACTAATTTCTAATCTCACTCTAATTTGTAACGCCAAAACTTAAGTTGTGAATTTATGCAATTATTTATGGATACATACAATGATGGTAACAAACATAGTAAGTGTTAAATTGATTATTTGAGTTGCGTGAAGATCAAATTAAATTGATAAATAAAGCACTAATAATATTCCTTCACACTTTTATTTAAATTATCAAATGTACATGGTATTAATCCATTGATAATATCACTTTGTGACCAAACTGTACACTGTAATTCAAATAAATGTTTGAAGAAAGGTTATTAATACTTTATTTATCAATAGTAACTGTTTATTCAGTGATTATTTTATAAAACATATATATACAGAGAGCTTTTTTTATCAGTATACATTTCCCCTATGTATACCTGCAAAATAGGCAAGTCAAACGCATTGATGTATGTGTGTTTGATTGCCTATAAAACGGAACTGAACACACATATGCCAAATAATCAACTAAACATACACACATTAATCGGTTCAATGCGTTTGACTCGCATTTTTGCAGGTATACACTTCCCCAAATGTATACTGATAAAAAAACCTCCCTGTATATACATCTTTATTCAGACAATAACTTCATATACTATACAGTTATATAATACAATTATAAGTTTGTATAAAGGTGTTAGTCTGTCCTGTGCTATCGACCTGAGGTCTTTCTGTCCTATGAAACATTATTCTAAATTGTTGATGATTTATTTAGGTGTTCCGACAATTTAAACTAATCCTGTATAACATGTATGGTTTTAGTCTGGCTTATTGGCCTATAAATAATAGATTTTTTTTAATTATACTCAAAGAAACATTTGTGCATATGAAATGGAAAATAATAACGATAGTAAGTTGTCTAAAAGGTAAATATAAAAAATCAAACAAAAACCACTGTATAACATCCCATTTTTTATATTATTGAATCGGATGTGTCTCATTTTTATTCCAAGGAACGTGTGAGCGGACTTTTAAGGCATTGCGCGCAGATGTATTTTTTGTTTATAGACGAAATAACAAACAGTGCGGCTAATAAACATCTGCCCGCCAAAAATGGAAGTAACCGCTGCATTCAACGATACTTAATACTTTCAATTAATGTCAAGGAAATAAATAAATACACAACTGAAAAATAATGTGCTGTGTTGTAGGCGTTTGCTTTGTCGTGCATCTTAAACACACTTGTAAAAAATTATGAAAATTCAATTTACATTCATTTATCATTCCAGTAAAGATTTTTGGAATAATACTTATACCATATGATCGAGAACTTTTCTTCTATAGAGTGCTTTGTTCAAAATTTCAAAATTACAAATGATTTTTCAATTAAAAATTCTTTCGATTTAATTAATAAACTTTCAAAAGTCACTTTAAATTCTGAAGAAAAGATTATTTCTTTTGATGTTCAATCACTCACTATTTCCAAGTATACCAATTGATGAAACTTTAGTATTTTTAAAAACACTTTTAATAGAAAATTTAGTCCCTGAAAATAAAATCAAAATATATACAAACATCTTTATTCAGACAACATCATTACATAATTGTAAATATACATTTATATTTAAATAAGAGAACAAATATTGTGTTAATCTGTCCGGGCTATCGACCTGGGGTCTTTCTGCCCTGTCTGAATTTACGGTGATTTGCAATAAAAGCATCTGTGCTAGCTAGCTGAATTGTCTTGCAGTGTTCTGATGATTTCATGAATGTTGATGAACGGATGGCTGTATTTAGAAGGGATATTTAAATTTCGATGGATACAGAATTTTGACAGGAAGGTTTGGTTATAGGATTCTTTGCAAATTTTTGGGATAGGTTTATTAAGCGTTGGGATATGGGAGTGATTTGGGTTTTTTCAAAGAGGTTTTCATTGGAAGGATTGTGAAGAGGGTTGTTGGGATGTCTGAGTTTTGAGAGGATTCTTAGAGAGGATCTTTCGGCAACTTCGATATGGTAAAGGGATGAAGGTTTTATTTGGGTACAGAGGATTGCAACGTAGTCTAGTAAGGGCCTGCAAATTGATTTATATATTTTGGTTGCGGTTATTAAGCTTATGCCTTGTTGGCTTATACGTAATAGACCTAAAATGCCGAGACCTTACTTGTATTTTGGATTTGTTAGAAATGATGTGGGGTTTAAAGGTGAGTTTGGAGTCAAAAAGGATGCCTAGATATTTGCATGTATAGGACGGGATTGTGACGTTATTGATGGAAATTGTGGGAGATCGATGAGATATTTTATGATATGGAATAAAGAGTTGTGATTTCGAAGGGTTCATTTTGATCCGCCACTTGGAGCACCAGACTTGGACGGCATCGAAGGATTTTTGGAGGGATTGTTGGGCTATGTGAAGGGATTGAGCATGGGTGATAAGAGCGGTATCATCAGCGAATAAAAGGACGTATTGGGAAGGGTGGAAATGAGTTGGGTCCTGGTTATAGATGTCGTGGCAGTAGATATTGTACAGTAGTGGGAATAGGGAAGAACCTTGAGGAACGACTTGTAAGATTGGGAATGTGTGAGAAAATGTTTGACGTATTCTTACTTGGCAGGATCTGTTGGATACGAAGTTGTGAATTAGGATAATTAGGTGGCGCGGGATTTTTAACATGAAACATTTATAAAGGTGGTTTAATTATATTAATTCGGATTCTAACACACATTATAAACATAAATTGGCAGCATTTAATTCAATGATTTATCGAGCCATTTTTTATCCAATTACAGAAGAAAATAGAAAATCAGAAATTAATTTAATATATAATATAGCAAAGAAATTAAATTTTTAATCAAAAATACGACAACTTTAACACCAATTTATGAACAAAATTAAAAAAAAATATGCAAAAATATTTATAATCCATGTCTAAATTTCAAATTAAATAATATTTTTTAAAAATTCAATTTAATACCTGCACCATATTCAAACACAAAATTAAAAATGTTATTAGGTAACACCTTTTTGAAAAATAATCCATTAGAAAATTCTGGTATTTATTCAATAAATTGTAGCAATTTTACAAAATTTTACATAGGCCAAACTACTAGAAGTATTTTAACTAGATTTAAAGAACATACTTACCATATTAGAAACTTTAATTCTGAAAAATCTGCTGTAGCTTTTCATTCAATAAATAAAGGACATAAATTTTCGATTGAAAATGTTAAACTTCTTAAATTTTCACGTGAATCACAATTAAACATGTTGGAGTCTATTGAAATGAAAAAAACACATTGATAATCTTTTAAATTTTGATACTAGTTGCTTAAATAACCCCATTTTAGATCTTATTACTTCATAAATTTTAGCACATTTTTCATTTTTTATATTTGTATTTATATTATTTTATAGACAACATGATTTTTTAAATATTTTAATATTATCACTATTGCATTGAGAATACTATAATAACGTATTATTTATTTAAACTTCATTACTGAAGGTGGAAACATAGTTTCCGAAATATATTTAGTTAAATAAAAAATGAGGACGAGAAAGGACATATATTTTTATTTAAATAATTTGCAAGTAAAGTAGGTTATGTTATTTATTTATTTATACAAAAACCCAACAGACAATGTCCAATTACAATTCTCTTGAAAATGAGCTAATAACCCGAAACTAGTCGAGAATTTAAAGTTATTCAATCTAATCTGTGTTTTATTGGTTGATTTTTAATAATTTATTCATATTTATTTCATATGGTTACTACAAATCAACTTACATATTATACATGTTAACATTAATTAAGTTCTCACTTAACCCATGGTGAAACATATACATATACATATATATATATTATTTAAATAAAACACTTGAAACAAACCAAGTGTTCTATTTAAATAATTTCTATTGGTTGTGTTATTCTGATAAATTGAGGAATTTGATTTGCTAAATAATGACAAACGTGACGTTTAATTTGTTTTTATTTCATGTTGCAAACAAAATGTAAAATAAAGAAAAAATCAAAACACTCTTGAGGAGAAAAATGTTTTCTCAATCTTATGGTAGTTTTGCAACCTACCAAAAATTAACTGAATTCATAACACTGTTTGGGTTTTAGAAAAGAAAATACATGAAATTTGAAAGGTCTTTCATGTTTCTTCATTTACTCAGATTTAAATAGCAAATAATGAATAACGAGAAATCCCCGATACTGAAATATTAATTAAAATCCCCGTTGTGTCCGTGCGTGCGCTCAAAAGCGAAAGGTCACTACTTACTTAATTACACACACCGATTTATCCCTGTAAACAATCCGCAAAGTATGAATTATTAATTCCCCGCAGAGGTTTCATTCATTCGGCATAAATCTTTAATAAGTGGCCGTGTTGATTACGATTACGAATACGAATACGATTATAATTATAATACCCTCCTCTACTCGCCCGTAATGGATACTCCAGTTAAAGATATAATTTCCATCAATTTAAACATCCATTGCGGCCGCCTGTTAAATTGATAATTATAAGTTTATATAAAGGGGGTATTTAATTAATTTCTATATATATTTTGAATGACTTTAAATTAAGTGATTTTTCATTACACAGTTTCTGTAATGAATTTTTCGCAAATTTTGAAATGTACGCAATTTGGAAAATTGAGTGAATTATTGCGCAATTTTTAGACTCACTCATTTCAATTCAATTCTTAAAATTACACCAATAGTCGCAGC
Source organism: Philonthus spinipes (assembly GCA_963082785.1). Taxonomy (NCBI): domain Eukaryota; kingdom Metazoa; phylum Arthropoda; class Insecta; order Coleoptera; family Staphylinidae; genus Philonthus; species Philonthus spinipes. Next base: position 19,699,812 of record OY720314.1, on the reverse strand, counting down.
TTAATTCTGGAATCAATCTAGGATTCATGAATCGCGGATTCTCGAATATTATTAGTGGATCCACGGATTGTTTTCAATATAATCCAGGATTATGTCAACTATTTTATACATTTTGACGCAATCCAAGTATTAATACTCAATCGGGTGTAGTGGATTGGTTTTCTTAAAACTTAATTTAAAGGATATTTAAACAAATAAATAACTTTGTTTGTATAACAAAGTTATTTATTTGTTTAAATATCCTTTAAATTAAATTAACATGTATAAAGAAGTAGAAGCCTCAACTATTAAGAATTCTTAAAACTGTTTATCATCTATACACAATATTTGATTAATTTCGTGGAAAGTTTGTTAAGTTAACGGCTTTCCCGCGAGGGAACAGGTTTTGAAAAAGTTTGATCTTCGATGATTGTCGAATCGGGCCGTCGATGAATATTCGAATTTCGGGCCGTTGGAAACTATGGGAAGCGCGAGGACGCGATGAATGCAAATTGCGCGCGATTATCCCTTCAGGTGGTGAAACTTGGCCCGTCGCATAATCGACTGCATTAAAAGTTTTCTGCCTCGGCATTTCAATAAGTTGGAATTTATGCATTTTCCATAAATACATACACTCAGCAACAGATAATTCGATCCGTCGAGAATTAATGAACTAATTTTTAAAATAAATTGGTTTAACAAGTAAAAATAATTTTATATTTAGAAATAATATAAATATATGTAGTGTTGAGCAAGCCCTAATGACAAGTTCTTAAGATATCAGTTTGACAAAACTAAAATTTAATAAAATGGGCAATATAAAAATACACACAAGTTGGATCTTCAAGGTGGTTATATTATTAATTTTTATCTTTTATTTATATCTTTTTAACTTCCTGCGAGGCAGCTTTAAGTAATAAATAAATATAATATTTTAATCGCTAAAAGATATCATAAAACCAATATTAAACTCTGTTTCGAATATAGATATCACAGACAAACTATACTGGGTGTACCATTCAATAATAATAATGTTACGAACCGTTGAGATTTCCAGAAACGAGTAATAAAAATTATAATAATAACAAAAGAGCTAAAATTCGTAAATCCGTGGGTATTACTCGGACTTGTAAAACTCCATGGGGTCGTGAGCCATTAAGCAAAAAAATTTCTAGAAAGCAATTATCCGATACGCTATTGTTATGTCACGTTTTGCTCGACGGTTGGGTTCAGGTCAATTTCGGGGAAGACGCAACCACCGCTTCTTGCGCACCACCCCAAAAATTTCCCCACGCATTTACACATTTTTGCTCTTTGGAAATCAAAAAAGGAACATTAGTAATTATAACTTCAACATCAAAGCTTACACATTTAAATTTAAAACTCAACTAATAATTTAAACCTAAACTTATACTCAATTGTGCAACTTGTAAAGTGTTACTATTTACGGTGAATATATATATAGTTTTTGATTTATTTTTATTTCATCATTTAATTTACCCGCATCAAAAATAGTGACGTCATCTTACCAGTGAGATGCTTAACGGCGTCACAATTACCTTAACAAATAATATCGCAGTATTACGCGAAAATTATTGCGAACATCATTTGCGCGACTTGGTATAACCCGTCAGCAAGGAAGACACTGGCTGATTAATCGCCGAGAGAACAAGATATAATAATAATACCCGGAGATGTTTCCGCAGTACCAAAAAAAAATTGCACTACTAGGCACTGCTCATATAATTAGAAAAATACTTTCAATTGGAGACTAAAATAATAAAATTTAAGGATTCAGGTAGAGCCCCGATTATTCCAGGAATCAGCTAACAACTAAATCGAATATATAATAATAATAATAATCTTTATTTAATTTAGAAATAAGAAATATAAATTTACAATTGATTTAATTTAGTTCTTTTTCAAGTATTATTTAATTACACTTCATGCATGGGTCATTAAAATCATATACAAAAAGTCTCATGTTGATTAAATAAATCAAAGTAGGTTGTTTTTTATTTGCGTAATGTGTTTCTTTTTTGACTGTCGTTAAAAAATTGTTCTAAAAATTACATCCTGTAACCAACCCATCGTTGAATCGAGCGGGTTTGCGAAAATTACGCGTCCATTGGTCATTGGCCTTTCATGTAAAGACCAAGATGCGCTGCGCGTTCGTGGTCCTGCGCTTATCGCCCAAAAGGAACACCGCAATTATATATGAGGGCCTAATTAAAGTGTTCAGCGAAATATACGAGCGCAATCAAAAAATGCACGATCGTAAAAAAATGCAATTATCGAAGCGTGCATATCGGCGGATTTCAGAATATCGCAAGCGAATGTTTTTGTATTGTTAGTAAAATCGAAATGAATTTTGTTAAACTGAATGGATTTCTAAAAATAAATTATAATCTGCATATCAATTAAGTATATTACTTTATTTTTTATTTGACGCATCCTCAATCTTATTTACTTCAAGAACATTAGTTCCGTTCATGATTATTTTGTTATATTGAAAACATACCGATATTTGGGGTTACACGGGACAGAAGGGGTAATTTGGGACATTTATGCCGGGTTTCACCAACACATTTAAATCTCCAATTAACTATACAATGAATAAATATTCTTTTATTCGTGTAATTCAGACTTTCATTACCTGTATGTCATTGATCTGTCATTCGCTGACGTGAAATGGAAAGCGATAAACGAAAACGATCCAAAAATTATATGGAAGAGGAAAAAGAAAGACTATTACATACAGTGCATTTTTTATCTAGGCCTCATAGGGATTTATATAGGAAAATCTTTTCGTCGTGTTAATGGTTTTTCTATGGTATGGATTTTGATCAAATTAAACACACATTTAATTTAGAGTAATATGTACAAAATTCAGTAGTTTTTAAACTATTTTAAATGCGTCTTATGTTTTTAAAACTGATTTTAAATGATAATAATTTTGAATATTTTTTTAAATAGTAGGCTTAGTTCACTGGCATCAATCGTAATTGTCAAAGTGTTCCAATTTATTGTACTCCTTTTATTGAAAGCATGTCGGTTTATACCACCCAAGAAAAGGTTAAAATGGTGATGGAATACATAAAAGGGCTATCAAGTAGACAAGTGCGTGATCATTTCTCCGTGGAGTATCCAGGACGGCCTCTGAAATGGCCAGCAAGGAGTCCCGATTTAACACCGCTCGACTTCTTTTACTGGGGTTATTTGGCAAGCAATGTTTTTGACGATATCCGTAGCAGACCAAAGGATTTAGAAGAATTAAAAGGAAGAATTCTCGAAGAATAACTCTCCGGCAGCTTCAAAATGTGAAAAGACATTTTTAAAGATAGGCTGCATCCCAAAAACAGTGTTTCCAACATTGTGGGCTAGAACAATTAACTCCATCGCTGCAAATATCCAGGCTGGTTTTCGAGCAGCTTGGACATCGACGCTCAATCGAAATAATGTTTTAAAACATGTGTAGAACCTTCTAACCTAAAAGAAGATAATGCTCTTATAGAGTCATTCAGTACCTACAAATCACAACTCAATAAATCTACTCCAGTTACAAAAGGATATACGAAAAATCTGATTCTATTAGGGAGCTGGAAATCCCATGCTCCAACAAACCAATAAACCTGAAGATAAATCACTTCAATTCAGCGAAGAATAGAGTGAAAAAGAATATAAGAGTGGGAGATCATCCTGTCTCAAATGTAGCCTCTGCTGAATTGCGAGTGAAAATATTTGTTTTAGTTAATATATAATTAATAAGAAGAAGAAGAGCTATTAAAATTCGTAGAAAAAAGATAATTGAGTGAATGAGGGCACCTACAAATGATGGGCGATGACAGAAACACAAAAAGAATATGACAGGCACGAGCAACAAGGATCAAAAGAAGAGGTAGACCTAGAAATAGATTGCGTGAGTAAAACAATGGAAGAAATAGGGATTACCACAAATTATGTTAGAAATATAGCCAGGAACAAGAAAGAGTGGGCAACATTAATAAATGGACAATAAAAATTATACATAAAGCAAAGTTGGAGATTATACATTTATACCCAACACTCAAAATTTTATTCGCTTTGTAATATTATAATGACACTTATAAAAAATAAAATAATATTACCTTAAATAAAATCCTTTCTTCACTATTTTTTGTTACCAGATGTACAATGGCGGCCGACGAAATGTGAACGGTATTTTGTTGTCATAGAGAAATTGTCTAAAATTTTGTACAGATTTATCATAAATCTTAACAGTGGCGTAACTTAGGTTTTAAAGGACCATTATTCAATTGCTAATTACAATGCTAAACATATTTATTCTTAATACAAGTAGAAATTATGAAATTAATATTTTGTAGGACCACCATTTGCTGTGATAACTTTTGCCAAACGTGTACTCATGGATGAAACTAGATTCCTCATATTATAATTGTCAGCCAAATCCTCCCATGCATTTTCAACAATTTCGTGAAGTTTATCTACATTCCTAGGTCTTAAATCTGTTGAGTAAATCTTTTTTTGTAGATATCCCCAAACATTCTCAATTGGATTGAGATTAGGGCTCTTCGCAGGCCAAGGCAATACTTGGATGCGGTGGTCATTTAGCCACTGAGTCACAATTCTTGCTGTATGGATAGGACTATTGTCCTGTTGAAATATAAAATTTTCCGGAAATATTTGTGTTACTGAAGGCAACATTACATATTCTAAAACATCCCTGTATTTAATAGCTTTTAAATGGCCATCTATTTTCCAAATTATTCCGGGTCCGTTTACACTGACCCAAGCCCAAAAATTAACGGAAAAACGACCACTATTTGTTATTGGACGGGTGAATCCTTCTTCATACCTTTGGTTTATTGGTCTATTAACTCGTAGGCTCCCATTACTACATGATTGAATACTTTTTCGTCAAAAAAGACGACCGAGTTCCAAAAATCATCCCCACGATACACAAATTCGTTGGCAAACTCCAATCTTCGTTGTTTATTATTTTCTGAGAGAAAAACTTTCTTGGCTGCTTGAAAATTTTGTAGACCTGCAGCTTTAATACGTCTCCGAGCAGTTCTAGTAGACCCCGCAAAACCCGTTCTCGAGCATCTAAGACACTATCAAATGGATTTTCTCTGAGATGATTCACCAATACAACATCCTGTTCTTCATTAGATACCCTTCCTATTCCAATTCGGAGTGGCCTTCTTAAATCTTGCCTTATTTCAAATCGCCTTTTCAAATTATGTATGCAGGTTTTGCTTACATTCAAATCAGCAGCCACTCGGCTAAGAGACCAGTTTTCTTATAGTTTAGCTATTGCCCTGCTCTTCTCGTCTAAAAATAGATATCTAGGCATATTTTTGGATGACTTTTATAAATCTGTCATTCAAATGTTTGTTTTCGCACAAACGCGACGCTCCTGATTAAAAGTCATATTCACATAGCTAATAAACATTGTTCATATTTCGTCGGCCGCCATTGTACGTTTCGGGCACAAAGTATTGAAGAAAGGATTCTAAGTGTTTTTATTTAAGGTATTATCATCTTCACGTAACTTACTTTATTTGTAAATTTTACATAAAACTATTGAAAAAGAGCACGTTGTGCTTGAAATGTACTTATAGTAATAAAAATAAAAAAGTGAAGAAAGGGATAAAATATTACTACATTATAACTCACTCATCTCAAAAAAATCAATGAATAATATATGAAATTATATGTATATTAACGCATTGCAATACTTGCATTTTTATACACGAAGAAGAAGAAAAAATGGAGAGCAACGAAAACCCTTCTCTCTAATTAATACGTCCGCGGCGCTGCGAAATAATTAGGAGCCCGCTCGTTCCGGGCGAGCGCCTCGGACAACTCGGTGTACTTAGGGTTATTGACTCGGGCCCGACGATGAATTTTTATTTTATTTCTTCATAATTTTTTGGTTTTATTCGGGGCCCGGTCCTCCTTTTCGGCTCCCCGCCGGTTATGCGAAAACGATGTCAGGTGTAATTGAAACGAGTATTAAATGTATATAAGACGACGACGACGACGAAATTACACGCTCCGTAGAGAAAGACGGACAGAGAAAAAAGGCTTGCACAGGACTAGAAGGAGAGGAATTGATGCTTTAAAAAAATGAAAGAAGAAACAGCGCTGGTAAGAAAATGTGTGTGTTTCGGCGATGCCGGACCGCGCCCGGCAATTAAAAATTAATTTCGGCGAAACATGTTGGTAATTTTGTGTAATTTATTGTAGTTTCTCGTTTTTTGACAATTAAAAATGGAAGAGTTAAAGATTGATGGTGTACGGAGTGTTATCTATTCCAGAAAAATCCATTATAGGAGCAGCGCTGTTCCACTTGCAAATGACATTAAAAATATTGAAACTCATTATGATGTTGTAATTAATTTTAATTACATTCACTAATGAAGCGATAAAGTCAGTAGTACTAAATATTAAATATATTTTGCTACTCATATTAAATAATATATACATTACTAATATATTTTGAATGGAGAAAATTTATTCATATGGTTTATCAATATTTCATTACGAAATACCTTCAACCAAACACATGCCGATTTTTTTGTTTATTACTCAACAGTGTCCACTAATCTTTGACGAATTTTCCACTACACAATTTCTGTGTATTTCGATTTTATATAATGATTTAGGCTGAAAGACCATTGGTCGATAGCCAATTAACAGATATAAATTATACATTTGAGTTTGTTAATTTTTATTACTTATTTTGTATACTTTCTGTATATATCTGTTAATAAAAATTAATATTATTATTAAAATGATTTAATGTCTGTCAATAAATTTAATTTCAAATGTCAAATACCGACAAACCAGTTCCAGTTAAGTACGGTTTTGTGAAAATTAACAGTGAGACCTTTGAGAATGAACCGTTATGGATGTTGAAACAACTGCAAAGAATATCACCCTTAATTTACTGCCAGTCAAATCGCGAGAAAAAATTGAAATGGTTTGATTTAAATAAGAACAATGAATATTTTATCTTAATTTTATTGATCCTTTCTGATAATATCATTTAATGCAATACAATAATCCGTAATTATTTAGTACGATTAGCAAAAGTATAGTATTCAACTCGTGAGAGGGGCATTATTCACTCAGATAAATTATATTTATAATATTTATCTTCTTGAATAATAGCCAACTTTCTCACTCGTTTAATAATATACTATTAATAATAATTCATACATTGACCGATACAATAACGTTGCAAAATTAATATATCGAGCGTATAACAAAAATCGACGAAGAAGTTGGCGTTGGAAGTCTCGAGTCATATCTGTACTAAGATCACACGCGTGAAATGCTGCTTGCGGTCAACATGACAACCACTACTTTAAGGGTGCGGTTTAGACGAAAGAGATAGGTATATAAATATTAGATATCACCAATTCAAGTTAGATTGCTGTTGTGATCAATGAACAATATTGTATTATACATTAAAGTAATCTTAAAATAAGCAGGAGTTTCATGAGATGAATTACAAATTATTTGAATGTTTAGTTTGTGTGAAAATCAATTATGAAAAACAATGAAAATTGATCAAATTTATAGCAAATTTCAAATTATATTTTTGCTAATAAAAACTTGTGGAATGAAAATTTAAAGGATTTCACTAAATTCTACATTCAAATAACTTAGCAGACACGACCTATTAATTTCATTATATCTTACAATTTTCATTCCTAACTTGAACTAGTAAATTGATATAATACACGAAAATTAACGATTTATTTTTTATTTAGACTGATACTTTATACTTGGTAGATAAAAAAATGTAAATACATATTCATATTATTAATTCCAAAAGAATAGCTCTTTTTTCAAACGATTATTTCCATTTTACTATATAGCTATCTCTTTCTACTAAACCGCAACCTTAAACGTGCGTGTGTGATTTTAGTTCAGACATGACTTTAAATTTCCAATGCCAACTTCGTCGTCGATTTTTTTATATGCTCGATATATTCAAACAATAAATATACAAGAGAATTAAATTAATGAACCAAATTACAAATGCATACAAGAAAGGGCTGTAAACAGTCCAAATATGATACTATATTACAACAAGACTATGCTTACAGGTAAAACAATTTCGGCAAACAAACCAGACATTTTATTGGCAGACAAAATAACGAAAATAACGCATTTAACAGGCATTCAAATATCAAAAAGTAATTTTATTTCGTTTGGAATCGAGGCTTGCTTTCCAAGTTCTACTGTCTAAATATCCCACTACATCTGATTAGTCTCCTTGATACTCTCTTAAACAACATATTTCTTTAAGTTAAAATACCTTGGAGCTTCTCTAACACGTTTATTGCCGAAAAAGGTCTACCCCATGGTTCACTCTTTTCATCGCTCCTTTATAATCTCTTAGTACACAATATATAGCACCCTGATTCCAAACATATCGATGAAACCGCTTACCCTCTCCTCGATGCCGATGATACAGCATTGATATCACACAATGCTACTAAAGCCCTTGGCACTCTTCAAGGGTTGACCAACACTCTGCAAACATGGTTCGCGAAATAAGGCATTTCAATGAACCATGATGAATGAAAATTATTAATTTCTTTTTACCAACCCCGAAATTCTCCTTTTCGATTAAAACAAAATTGCCAATCCATTTATCATTGATCCAAATATATAAATACCTAAGCATCCCTTTTTTATCCCAAGCTTACCTTTAGAGATCATTCCACAACCCTAAAGCTTAGACCAAGTGTAGGTCGGCACATTTTATAAGCTTGACTTACAAACACCGTCTTACAAAGACAGCTGTACATATTTTAAAATTGCCTGCCTCACTTTACTAGATTACGCAGCTATCTTTTATTACCATCCCCACCTTTATTGTGGATGTGATTGTGTGTGTGTGAAGGGAAGAAAACTGTTTCGCTATCGCAGCATCAGACATCATGCCGCCAGGTTGGCGTGGTAGTGTAGGGATGATCTACTGGTCTGACCTACCCACTAAAAATGTTGGAAGTCACACTGACAGATACGCTTCCAGTAATATTGCGTTTATTTTTTACCGGAGAAAGTGTAATAAATAAAAGTTATGTTGTGGAATATTTATAATCAAAATATTTCAGAAATACACACACAAATAATAGGAAATTAGGCTGGGATAGAAGAGATGGATATCATTTATAAAAAACGCAAAGCACACAGGCAGGTAGTCCAAACAAATCCCAAACGTGTAATTAGCAGGGAAGTACAGATGGTAGCTAGTGTCAACCAAGAGGGTAAGCGAAGAAACAAAGTAGGCCTGAGGGCGGTTCTTGCACTGGCACTTAGCTCGGGCTAAGTGACTATAGTGTATAGGCGTGATCGTGTTGATAAACGTGGTGGTGGTGTCATAATTGCGATACGGTCCAACCTCCGCAATAGTCTAGTGAACATATCTCACAACTTGGAAGAATTATCTATTAAAGTGTGTGATAAGATGATCATTTCAGGAGCTTACATTCCACCAGGTTTAAATTCATCAATTTATGAGGAATACAGTGAGCTTATTGATAAAATCTGCACTCTGTATCCTAGTTTTCAATATGTTTTCTGTGGTGATTTTAATCTGCCAAATGCTTCTTGGAGCCATAATAATAAACATGTCTTAACTGAAAATAATAATTGTATAAGCGCCCAAGTACTGAGTGAATCATTAGAATTCAACAGCCTTAAACAAATTAATTCTATACCAAACAATCGTGGCGTCTTTTTAGATTTAATTTTTTAACGTTGTTAAAATAGTAATTTCCGCATCTGAAGATCCTCTGTTTGATAACTCATTTCACCATGTATCATATACTCTATCTGTTGACACCAATAATTTTACTGATTCACTTGGTTACGATGATTTTATTTATGATTTTAAGGCTGCAAAATACTCTGAAATAAATATGTTGTTGTCAAATATATCTTGGAAAGTGCGCATATTAAATATAAATGTAGTGGTAATCATTCATATTATGAACAATTTAAATCATATCGTTCTAAATGTAGAAGTCTCGCTGACCAATTGTACACACGGCACGCAAATGAAATTGAATTAAATATTTCTTTCAACCCAAAATTACTCTGGAATTATGTGAACGAAGCTAGAAAAAACAGATTGTTATCCCAAGTGTATGTATTTAAATGATATAACCAGCAACTCGGGTGAAAATAGTGTAAACTTATTTGCAGAGCTTTTCTCAAGTGTATTTACTGAGAGTCAAGTAAATAATAACCTGAACACTGTTGCTTCAGATTTACAGATATTTTTAATGCGATATTCTCTTTGTCGGACTCATGTACTCCTGGCCCCGATGGGATATCATCCTTATTTGTAAAAAATGTATTTACTCATTATGTACACCATTACATATTTTATTTAATTCTTCCTTGAAATCTTGTGTTTTTCCTTCTTAGTGGAACCAAAGCTTTATTCGACCAATTTTTAAAAGTGCTGATAGAGAAAATGTTTCAAATTACAGAGGAGTTTCAATCCAGTCTATAATACCAAAACTATTCGATAAAATTATTTCAGATTATGTTTTCTTGTAGGAGTGTTATATCAGATGAGCAACACGGTTTTTGCTATTGGATGTCTACGGTATCAAATTTACTAGTATACAATGCTTACATTATTACTTCATTTGAAAATAGTTGTCAGGTTGATGCTGTGTATACTGACTTCTCTAAAGCGTTCGACCGTGTTTCTCATTCTATATTGATAAATAAATTGGAACGTATGGGCTTTGGATCATCGGTAACTACAATATGTAAAAATTAACAACTTCATCTCTAGAGTTATTAACGTCACTTCGGGTGTTCCTCAAGGATCTCACTGCGGCCCAATCTTGTTCCTATTATTTATTAATGATCTGAATAAATACATAAAATGTTGTAAATATGTTTTATTCGCAGACGATTTAAAGATTTTTCGGGAAATAAATAATAGTTTTGATATCACGCTCTTACAAGACGACGTAAATAATATTTACGATTGGTGTGTGGATAATTATTTGTTTCTTAATATCAGTAAATGTTCATCAATATCTTTTGGTAGAGGTCATATTTCAAAAAATATTTACTCTATCAACGGTATCGACCTACCATCTGTCGACCATATTAAAGATCTTGGAGTAATATTTGACACTAGACTAACATATTATAAACATATTGATACTATCTGTTGCAAATCATTACAGACACTTGGTTTTATTACTCGTTTTTTTAAGGACTTTTCTGTGAATACTCAAAAACTACTTGTTATCGCATTAGTGACATCACAACTAAAATATGCTTCTTGTATTTGGTCTCCTTATTATAATGTCAAAATTAATCAAATCGAACGAGTTCAGAATAAGTTCGTATTGTCAATATCATTGAAAAATGGCGTTAATAGGGTTAACTATAGTCGTAGTTATATGTTGGCCTCGCTTCAATTGAATTCATTGCGAGAAAGGCGTGTGTATGTTGATCTGTGTGTACTGTACAAAATTGTACATAGTTTGATAAATTGTAGCGAGCTATTGGGTTTGTTAAAATTTAATATTCCATCTAAAACAAAATATTTCATGAAGATTTTTATCGTACAAACTATACCCGATACAGCTCGATAATTCGAATGTTAAAAACATGTAACTTGATTTGTTCTTCGCCTAATTTTATCTTTTATGATTCATCATTTCGCAAATTTAAGTACCATTTAAAATTAATTGATTTGTCGGCGGTTATTTCTGATATTTCATAAGCGTATCTTCTATATCGTGTAGATCTTTAGAATTGTATACTTTCTCTTTTGTTTTTATTCATCAATGTATATGAATTATTGTGGAGTTGTAGAATTAGTTACTGTAATTTATATGTTATTTACTTTAAATTTTTTGTTATGAATTTTGTAAAATGGCATTTGTAAAAGTGGACCTTAGTAGGTCATAATCAATAAAGATTATGTCTATATCGAAAGGTAATAATACACATATAAAATACACTGAACAATTACCGAAGCTATAATTGGAGTATCCAACCGCCAGCTACAGTCCAGGCTATTCGATTCCCAAAAAAAAGAAAGCCACCATCAGTTTGGCCAAAACCTGTGGGGAGAAAATCAGACCCAGCAGGCGCAGGGCGAACAAATAAAGAGAATGCCGGGGAGTCCACTAAACCCTTCCAAAGACCCCACAAATAAAGAGGATGCGCTCAGAAATGAACGCACCCTCCACTGGAGACAATAAGAAACCACCAGCTAAGAAAACGCGTCCTTCCAGAAATACGACAGAGGTGAGACCCTGCACATCAGCTAGGGAGACCTACAGTCAATCAGTGAGGGAGACTCCTATGGCTGTGGTACTACATGAGTACCCAGAAAGGAACCTCACGGAGGATCAGGGGGAATCCGTGTACAAGGAGATACTAACTGAGGTATGGAAGTGTGAAAGGTATATAGATATAAAATATATAGATAATAAATTAAATAAAAATGATTTGCAAATAATTAACAAATTATTTCCACATTTAGCTCTGTTACATTTTGACGGGCAAATACTCGCGAAGTGGTTGTTTTAATGTGCATGGAAATTATATATTATAGAGTCAAATTTGCCCGACTAGTATCTAATGGTGCCACACGCCTACCCTGACTTCCAATATATTAATTATTTTCAAATAATTTTGATTTAATTTATTTAAATAACTATAACCAAGTTAATGAATACTCTTTTCTATTTATATATAGATAATTTTATATTTCTATTTTCGTATGGCTTTGTCGGTTTAATAAAGTCATAATAAAAAATGGTTTATATATCACAAATGAAGCATTTAAATAATTCAGAATATAATTGGCACACAATCAAATAAAATCTTTTTCATCTCAACCTCCCCTCGTGATCAAAAATAACAATCTGCCCGTTTTCTCTCTTTTTTTTGCTTCACCTCAACGTTTTCACGATGTCGGTTGGTGGTGAGACGTAATTAGATCCCCCGCCGCCCTCTTCCCCATCCACCCCGTTAAATTTCGCCCTTGTCCCCGACAACTTAATCTCTCCGCACCTTTTTTTTCCATCCCGCTCTCACCTCATCTCACCGGAGCGGTCCTTGTCCGGTCCGTACACCGTTAAATCCGGGCGCGATTTATGCGCTCGAATTTAAACCGTGCGAGAGAGGAGCGAGAGGTTGAGGTTATCTCCATCTGGGGCCGCACTTTTATCCGTTTATCCGGAGCGAATGCTGCGTAAACGGCCGTACAATTTGCAAAATGCAACGATAAATTAACCAGACGCGGAACACACACAAACTACTTCCTCTCCTGTGCACCGCACGCGGGGACACGCTCCGATTATTTCGGACCTTTTTTCTAATTAGAGGAAAGGGTTTGCTCTTTTTTATCGCTCGTTAATTAATGAAGTGCGCCTTCCTTTAAAATTAGGACAACAGTTTTATCTGAATTCCGGAATATTCCGTACGTGAAATGTTATATTTAACGTGACCGTTATACTTTATCGACACAAACAAAGCGAGTTTTTAATTATACCTATCAATTAAGAAACTCGCTTAGTTTGTGAGGTTAAAAATAACATTCACGTTAAATTTAATGTTTCTTCGTACAGATTATTCCTAATTAAATCCACAATTCTAAAATCCGTGGTATTGAAATAATTCGTAGAATGTTATAAGTATATAAGTTTTGATCTATAACTTTATAATAAAGAGACATTTTTATTTAAACTTCTTGCAAACAATTTATTTTATTGTTGTGTGTGGGCCATTAATTAGTACGATTTTGAAAATGCGATAAAATGAATTCGCATTGATATATATTTATATATATATATATATATATATATATATATATATACATGTATATATATTCATTGTGAAGCTGAAACTCTCCCATTTATAAATGGAAAATGATTTCGTTCAAGTGGCTTCCTCTGCTGGCCTTACAGTATGCCATTCTGTCGGCAAAATTATTGAGATATAGTTAAAATTAGACAACACAATTGGAAAATAGTGACGTTAGAGTTAATATTACCCAACAATTGTGAGAAATAGTGACGGTACAGCCAATATTAGGCAAATCTAATTAATAATAGTGATGCCACAGCCAAAATTAGGCTACAACAGTAAGAAATAGCAACGTTACATCAATATTAGGTAACAATAGTTAGCAATATTGACTTTATAGTCAAAATTAGACAACAATAATAACAAAGAGTAAAGTTACAATCAATATTAGGCAATAAAAGTGAGAAATAGTGACGTTACAGTCATAATTAGGCAAAAACTGTGAGAAATAGTGATGTTAAAGTCAAAATTAGGAAACAGCTGTGAGAAATTGAGACGTTAGAATCAAAATTAGACAAGAACTGTGAGAAATAGTGAAGTTAAAATCAATATTAGGTAACAATAGTGACGATACCGTCAAAATTATGCAACAAATGTGAGAAATAGTGACGTTACAGTCAAAAATAAGGAAATAGCTGTGAGAAATTGAGACGTTACAATCAAAATTAGGCAAGAACTGTGAGTAATAGTGAGGTTAAAATCAATATTAGGCAACAATAGTGACGATTCAGTCAAAATTAGGCAAAAAAAGTGAGAAATAGTGACGTTACAGTCATAATTAGGTAACAACTGTGAGAAATGGTGAGGTTAAAATCAATATTATGAAATAATAGTGACGATATAGTCAAAATTAGGCTACAAAAGTGAGAAATAGTGACGTTACAGTCAAAAATAGGAAACAGCTGTGAAAAATTGAGACGTTACAATCAAAATTTGGTCAGAACTGTGAGAAATAGTGAGGTTAAAATCAATTTTAGGCAACAATAGTAACGATACAGTCAAAATTAGGCAACAAGTGTCAAAAATAGTGATGTTAAAGTCAAAATTAGGAAACTAGCTGTGAGAAATTGAGACGTTACAATCAAAATTAGACAAGAACTTTGAGAAATAGTGAGGTTAAAATTAATAATAGGCAACAACAGTGACGATACAGTCAAAATTAGGCAACAAATGTCAGAAATAGTGATGTTACAGTAAAAATTAGGAAATAGCTGTGAGAAATTGAGACGTTACAATCAAAATTTGGCCAGAACTGTGAGACATAGTGAGGTTAAAATCAATATTAGGTAACAATAGTGACGATACAGTCAAAATTAGGCAACAAATGTGAGAAATTGTGACGTTATAGTCAAAATTAGGAAATAACTGTGAGAAATTGAGACGTTACAATCAAAATTAGGCAAGAACTGTAAGAAATAGTCAGGTTAAAATCAATATTAGGTAACAATAGTGACGATACAGTCAAAATTAGGCAACAAATGTGAGAAATTGTGACATTATAGTCAAAATTAGGAAATATCTGTGAGAAATTGAGACGTTACAATCAAAATTAGACAAGAACTCTGAGAAATGGTGAGGTTAAAATCAATATTAGGTAACAATAGTGACGATACAGTCAAAATTAAGCAACGTATGTGAGAAATAGTGACGTTACAGTCAAAATTAGGAAACAGCTGTGAGAAATTGAGACGTTACAATCAAAATTAGACAAGAACTATGAGAAATAGTGAGGTTAAAATCAATATTAGGTAACAATAGTGAAGATACATTCAAAATCGGGCAACGCATGTGAGAAATAGTGACGTTACAGTCAATATTAGGAAACATCAGTGAGAAATTGAGACGCTACAATGAAAATTCGGCAAGAACTGTGAGAAATGGTGAGGTTAAAATCAATATTAGGCAATAATGGTGATGATACAGTCAAAATTAGGCAACAAACTTGAGAAATAGTGATGTTACGGTAAAAAATAGGAAACAGCTGTGATAAATTGAAACGTTACAATCAAAATTAGGTAACAACTGTGAGAAATGGTGAGGTTAAAATCAATATTAGGCAATCATAGTGACAATATAGTCAAAAATAGGCAATACAAGTAAGAAATAATGAGGTTACAGTCACAATTAGGAAACAACAGTTAGCAATATTGTTGTTACAGTCAAAATTAAACAACAATATTAAAAAATTGTAACATTACAGTCAAAATTAGGCAACAACAGTGAGATATATATATAAAAATTATAAAATTATATAAAAATTGGACAAGAATAATTACAAATAGTGACGTTACAGTCAAAATTAGACAACAATAGAGAAATAGAAATAGTGACGTTAAAGTTATTATTTGTCAACAACAGTTACCAACGGTGACAGTGCACTCAAAATTAGACAATAACAGTTGCAATAGTGACGTTTCAGTCAAAGTTATGTAAAAAACGGTGAGAAATTGAGACGTTACAATCAAAATTAGGCAACGACAATGAGAAATAGTGACGCTACAGTCATTATCAGCAAACAACAGTTAGCAAAGTGATGCAACAGTCAAAAATAGATAACACTGAGAAATTATGACGTTACAGTCAATATTAGTGAGAAAAAGGAACGGTTCAATCAATATTACACATTAATAATAATGTTACAGTTAAAATTACGCAACTATAGTGAGAAATATCGACATTATAGTCAGTATTAAATAACAATATTCAACCTTTCAGCTAACACTTTGTAAATAAAAAATATAAGAATATAAGTTTTGATCTATAGCTTAAAATAAAGAGATTATTATAATATTTCTAATATTCTGATTAATCACGTGATTAAATATATATGTATGATGAGTATTAATAAAAATCATATGGTTTGTTTAACAAAAATTATTCCTACTAAAAATATATCATATTTAAAGATGTTATTGGTAATTTTTCTAGTAAAAAAATTATTTTATTCTTTATATTATCAAAAAATAATTAAACTGGAACGGTAGAATTATAATTTTATTTCGCTTTATTTGATCGGCGAAATTTTGATTATTTTGATTGAATTTATTTAGAAGCTTAATAGATAAATACAAAATTTCAAAATATTCGGATACTTCGTACTAATATAATTCTAGTTTTTTGTTACATTCAGTCCACTCTCTACCAAATTCCGTTTTAATTTAGGTGAATCGTTTTTTTTTTTGCTGTAGATATGTGATTACAAATGTTATTTGGCGCTGTTTCAAATTTAAACTTAGCATAATTTAGTGCATTTATATACATATGATGTTTCAATTCTTTTGTGGCATTTAAAAAAAAAAAAACATAAAAAATTAAAAACTAAATCTGTTTTAATTAATTGTGGTTTATATTTATTTATTATTCTTCTTATGTCATTAAAAAATATCAGTTCAGTTATTAGAAATAACCACCAAGTACATTTTCTTAATTCTTTTCTTTTTTGTAGCTGCACGTTTATAAAAAAAATATATTTTTAAAAACTAAAAAAGTGAACATTAAAAGCAGTTATAATACAGTTATTAAAATTTATGGAAATCCGAAATTATTATTAAGAAAATAAAATCAGAATAAACAAAACAGGGAAAAAATCACGCATAATTAATCCCCATCATTTCCTATATAATAAAACGTCAAATTAGCTCCGATTTAAAACTGTTAAAACTCACGCTATCCGCCACACGTTTACGGTCGGTCACGAAACGCAAACGATTTTATTTACCCTTTTCTCTCTTTTCCTTTTTTTATTCAAAAGTCAAATATGGGGATGTCTTAATAACACGTCGTGATGTGTGATGAATATAGGATTGGCTCGTTGAAAATTCGGAAGGTTGTCCGAATTTATTGACGGGCAGAACGCCTCGGTTCGCATAATAAATCGGCACGGTCGATTTGAAAATTACGAGATCGGAATGCTGTGTTTTGAATGAGAGCCACCGTGTCGGGGGAATATTATTACACAAATGAGGGAATTTATAAATCAGGTAAAGTATAATAATAATTAGACAGAAAGACCTTTAGTCGATAGCCACTTACTAAACATAAATGTGTAGTTGGTGTCAAATTATAGGTGTATTTATTTTTAAACAACTTGGGATAATAATTGATCAATTTATATGTTAATCAGTTTTCTTAATTATTGTTTATATATATATATATATATTAGGAAATACTTATTTTGTTAAATTGTTATTGTTATAATTATTTACGGAAATCTCACTATTTTACAAAATTCTAACTATTTTTATATATAATATAATTATCATTAATAAAAAGAGCGATCGTAACGTATCTTTAATGGATAATTATATGATATATAAAAATAGTTATAATTTTGTAAAATAGTGAGTTTTCCGTAAATAAATATAACAATTTAACAAAATAAATGTTTCCTAATATATATATTAAATGTATTAGAATAAATTGTTTAGAATTAATTAAATTTTATAAAAATGAAAAAATCAAAGTACGATTCTTTTCATCAGTATCCGTTCTCAAATAATTTGAAAATATTTTTTTTTTTTTCTCTTTTGTATCTATGACATTTTTGACGTTACATAAATACTTATGCGGGTGGGCCACGAATAACGGCCATTAAAAGTTTTCAGGGTTCCTGACCGCGGAAAATTTTGAAAAAAATCTACATTGCATGATTGAATGCGACCACCTCTTTACGTTTAATAGAATTGTACTGACGAGAGGTAGATCCCGTGCAGTAGTTAAAAAGAAAATAATTTATTAATTATTTTCAAATTCTTTTTATTTAATTTATTTAAATAACTGTGACCGACTGAATGAATACTCTTTTCTATTGCATTTCACAATTTTTCAAATGAGATTCACTGTATCTTAAATCTATTTCTCTTTGCCAACTTGCGCTATTATGAGTTGCAAACTTTTGGCGGATATCAGCAATATCATATAGCTCCAATAACAGGATTTGACTATAACTACATTGGTAGTCGCCTCACACTGAGAAGTAGAGAGGAACATATATTTGTTTATTTATTTAGTCTTATATAACATCGTTATATGTTCCTCTCTACTTCTCAGCGTGAGGTGGAGGAACATATAACGGTGTTATATAAGACTAAATAAATAAAAATACATTGGCTGTTATAGGCATACCCGGAATAAATTATTAGATATTATCAATATTTAATAAATCACCGTCTTTGGTTTTCTCGTGGGATTCATTGATTACTTGAATAGCCCGACAAGAAAATAAGTAAAGTAAAGATTAAACGTAATAAAAAGAGCGATCGTAACGTAAGAGCGCATCATCGTTTATATTGGACGAGGGAAAGAAAGGACATAAATATCGGTTATGATCCGTTCGGTGTATTTCCCGCACGCTATTTTATTTAGAGAGATGGCCTGCGAAATAACTATATCCGGCAATAAATAAAAGAACTGTTTTCGATATCGGCCGATATAAATGAATCCCCCGACTGCAACAAAAAAACAAAATGGATAAAAAGAAAATCAGATACCCTTTTTTTCTCTATGCACAATATGGTGTAGGATTTGAAATAGCAATTGCTATATATGGTAAATGTATATACCAGATTCCAATTATTAATCATAATTACTTGGGGCTTAAGCCGAAGTTTTCATAAACTGTATTCGTGTATTATTCGAGATGGTGATTCCGTAATAAAATTATTATTATTATTATTTAGATTTTTATTTTTATTTTTTTTTGTATGAACTAGGTAAGTACAACTAAACCTTTATTATTTTAGGTGCTTGTATAACAATTATTGCAGGTAGCGGGTATTTGCTTTGGTGGTGGATAGAAAAATGGACACAGTGTGTAAAAATGAAAGAACCTACAATTTTACTCTGAAAGAAGGGGAGGCTCTTGTTCCACTAGTAGATAGGCATAGACATGTAATTGAATGTGGGAAGACAGATGCCGTAACTAATAGCATGAAAATAGCAACATGGATAAAATTGGCTGACGAATATAATTGTTTGCACCCAGAGCAATTTAGGGAGCACATAATATATATGATTTTTTTTTAAATTAAAAAAAGTTGCTACTGATAGAAAATATATTTTCGGCACAGATAGTGGACCGTCAGTAAAATCAGTAACATCCTCTTTCGACTAAACAACTATTTCAATGATAGGAGATGAAGTAGGCAGAGGACTAGTCGCTACCTTCGATGATAATGTTGGTAAATTATAATATAGTAGGTTTATGCTAAGAATTATGCTACAAAAGAGAAGTTACATTTATTGGGCTCAAATCTAAATATTTGTACATTTACACATTCATACTACTACTAAACATCTGTATTCATGTAACATTTATACATAGTTTAGATAATTATTTACAATGTATTTGTAGATTTATATTTATTTATTTATTTATTTATTTCAATCAACGGACGAGTCCAGTTACAGATTGATTACAAGACATGAAACATTGCAAAATAAAAATTAACACTAAACAAAAATGGAAAAGACAGTAGACGCAAAAATACAAACAATATGAGCGCAAATTATTCTAAATACTCAACAACAAAGTCGAAGAACGCCTTTGATGATATGCCATTAAATATGTCAATATCCGGATGAAGTGATAAAACATTATTATATAACGAACACATGGGGACTTGAGCATAATATTTGTATTTGGGATTGATAACTGAAAAAAACGTTTGTTCCTTGTATTAACAGGCACATTAATATTAATTCGTGCAAGTAAGTCAGAGCAATCCATACGATTGTTGAGTATTTTATACAAGGTGGTCACTGCATGTGATTTCAGGCGATTTTCTAAGGAATGTAAGTTGAATTCACGCAATAGTTCAATATAATTATAATCAGTCCCAGGATATGAACCAAACTTCTTAAAGTGAAGATATTTGACAAATTTCTTCTGGATGGCCTCGATCATCAAAGAATATTTTGCGTAGTATGGATCCCAAACGCAACTGGCATATTCAAGTTTAGATCTTACAAACGAATAGTATAGTATTTTAATGGCATCGATATTCTTAAAAGGTTTAGTGTTTCGTATTATGAAGCCTAACGAGCGATTAGCGGTCGATACTACTTTCATGACATGATTATTAAAAGATAGTTTCTTGACAAATAACACTCCCAAGTCTTTGAAAGTCATATAATCGAACGTTATTTGTGACTTATTCCTAGTAAAAGACAGTGTCTTACATTTTAAAACGTTTAAAGTGATGCTGTTGTTCTTGCACCACGTTACTATAAGGTCGAGATTATGCTGAAGATACACACAATCGTCTAAAGTATTTATGGGATGGTAAATTTTCAAATCGTCTACGAACATTAATATGTTATGATTAACTTCATCAGCAATATCATTTATAAAGCAATTAAACAGTACCGGTCCATGGTTGGAGCCTTGGGGGACACCCGAAGAAGCAATAAATTGATGAGCCTTAAATCCTTTGTATTCTACAAATAATAGTCTGTTGGTAAAGTAATTGTAAAGCAAATTACAAAGGTTTGTTGAGAACCCAAATTGGCTAAGCTTATTAACAAGTATATCATGATCGATTCTATTAAAAGCTTTTGATATATCGGTGTAAATTACGTCAACTTGGATGCGGTTGTCTAAATAATCCGAGAGAGTTTGCGTCATTTGCAAAATGTTGGATAATGTTGATTTATTAGGTTTAGTGGAAACAGTAAATGATTTAGAAAGG
This sequence comes from Philonthus spinipes, assembly GCA_963082785.1. NCBI lineage: Eukaryota > Metazoa > Arthropoda > Insecta > Coleoptera > Staphylinidae > Philonthus > Philonthus spinipes. The sequence continues at coordinate 19,678,264 of OY720314.1, read as the reverse complement.
TGTGCAGCAAATGCATTCACTATATCAAGTGGTGAAGATAGAGAAAGATTTTCATATTCCATGACAGGAGGGATAGAGGATTCATGGCGGATGCAATTGATAAAGTTCCAGAACTTGCCCGGTTCCTTGGAAATCTTGGTTTCAGTATCACTTATAAAAGAGGTATAATCAGCTTCGGAAAGCAGTTTTATTTCTGACCTTAATTTAAAGTATCTAATTTTAAAGAACTGGGAGAGGGGATTCGAATTTTTTAACTTTAAATATTTATTTTTCTCCCGAATCTTACTTCTAAGCTTACCTGAAAACCAAGGCGGAAATTTACAAGGACTTATAGAAACTAAAGGGACATTGTCATGAAATACTTCATACAAATTTTGTGTAAAAGAACGAACACGCATTTTCTACAGATTGGATTGTAAAGATATCAGACCAATCTATTGCAAGAATTGAATTGTATAAATCAATAAAATTAGCTTTTTTTAAATTGAAAGAGCGATTAGAGACATTATTTTTGAATATTGCTGATGAATGTGCATTACTTGTATCTACAGACAAACCGATATTAAGTTCAAGCGAGGGATGGTGTTTATCTTCAGCAATTAGAGCATCATGAACACGACTGATTACACAATATGAGTTACTAAAGTCTAAGTCTAAAATACGATCATACGAATTGTGAATTATATTATATTGTTCGAGCCCAAGAAACTGAATACAATTATATAAGCATAAATTAGGTTGATTTAGAGTTGGATTAGTTACATACTCACTTAAATTGAAGTCGCCGACAATCACTATATTGCTATTGAATAAAAAATTCAGGTTATCGAGAGTTGCAGTAATAGTGGCGACCTGATTTAGCGAAACCGGCGGACATACATAAATATTAATAATGTAAAGAGTGGCGTTTGAGATTAATATTTTTACAATTAATAACTCGATTTTATTTGTAGAGAGTATAAAGTGGTCAACAGGTATTTCTGAAGCACTAAAACTCCACCCCCGCGTTTCTTCTGAGACAAGATACAATCACGGTCATTACGAAACACATTGTAATTATTTCCAAATAGTTCACAACTGGACACGTTTTCAGACAGCCACGTCTCAGTAAGGGCAAGAATAGGGAAATCACTAACAGCGGTATTATGATAAACTCGGTTACATTTAGAATTTAAACCGCGAACATTTTGATAGTATATTTTTACCGGTGCACTTTTATTAACGAAAATTTGTAACTTTCGATCCATTACGGGTATCATAACGACGGAGTCCAGGTTGCGCAGAGATAGAATTAATTAAAGTGCCTGTCGGAGAGTTATGCGGAATCACATCGGAAGTAGCACCATCAGAATCAGCTGCAGTAGATTGTATATACGAGCTCATGTGAAAATCATCGTTGATATCATTGATGGAGAGGATCTTACCGCCGACTCTTAAAGAATTACCAACAATAAGTGCGCGATGACCAGACTCAGGGCAATCTTCTGGTACTTCCGAAGTATACTTCGAATTGATCGCTGCTCAGGGGTAAGATCTTTATTGATATAAATTCCCGTCTCTTTTAGTTTCATAGCATATTTTAGAACGTTGTGTTTCTTGTCTGGGTTGTTGAATTTAACCAGAATAGCACGCGTTTTTGTGTTTTTAGAACCCAAGCGGCGGGTATTGGCAATATCGTATGGCGATAGTGTGACGTTTAATTTGTTAACAAATAAATCGTTAACAACGTCAATTATAACTTCATTATCGTTTTCCGTTAGACCTTCAATAATTAGATTATTTGCTCTCAGTTGCTTATCAAAATTATTCAAAGAGTTGCAGATTTTTAAATGCTCTTTATTTATGGAATCGAGTTGATGTTTCAAACTCGCATTTTCTTTGCGAAGAGGTTCGATTATTGATTAAGGCTGTGAAGTGATTCGTAAGATCATTAGTTATATCGGTTTTCAAACGTGATATTTCAGTAGACATTTGCTTTAATAATTCCTTGTTGAAAATATCAGTCATTTCAAAGAGAATAAATAAACAACTAACACAAATAATTGAGGATAAGGTATAAGACAAGGGCACCCTTCACACTGCACGGTCCTTCGCAGTGGCTAACAATACAGCACAGATATGGACCACGGTTTAAACAATTAAATGTAACAGAGGACAGTGGAGGGATTAATAGTACTGAATATTAAACGAAATCGAAAGGTCGAAACGATAACATACAGATAAATTATTAGTATTTTTCCGATCGCACTCAGCGTACAAGTACCAAAAAAGTGAATTAAAAATAACAGCATGACTCATACACTCAGCAATGTGTATTATTGAAATTTGTTAATAACTAAATTACTGGAGAACGAGTAAATAGAACGTAATCAAATTCTAACAGTATTTAGTTATTGTGATGAAAAATCGTATCACCTAAGATGATAATTATCGACAGGAGATAACATAGCAAAAATCACTTTAATAACGCAGCACTAGCACAGCATGTCTTTTCTTCTTGGTTTTGAAAATACATAATTCATATATATTACGTGAAATGGCTAACGATCGAAGGTATTTCAGCCTATACATTCATATTTAGATATATCGAAAAGTTACTTTCAAATGAAAGTAAGTAATACATTTATATTACACTTCTTAAAATTATAAAATTCATATAAATTTTAGATAATGAACCTTCAGATCAAATTGAAGTCACCCCGAGCACCTCCAATGTTCCAGAAAAAATGAAAAATGTGAATTAAATAAAATGAAAGAAAGATGATTCACACATTTGCAGTTATTTAAATTGCAATTAAATTAAACAAGGAAAATGTCTGGCAATGATCAATAAAATTCGATCAATCCCTTTTTCCAAAGGAAAAAAAAGTCATGCATATATACACGTACACCATACGAATTTAGTTATATGTTTTTGTGATTTTTTTTAGCAAGAATATAATTTATAAGATGATATTAATTTTATGTTTAAATTGTGTAAATTTCAATTTCATGCAATATAAATCAAGACTGGTCATCATATTCACCGATCAAATTAAGAACTGGCGACAAGGTACTTATTGTAAATAAAATTGTGATTATCAAAACACGCGTGTTTATTTTCACAATTGTTTCGCAAATTTATTGCTTCAGGTGAATAAAAGTTTCACTTGAAAAATCAATAAATATACAGAAACTAGTTTGATCAATAGAGAAATAAAATTGAAAAACTCTGCATATACAAATAAATAACAGTGACAGGAGCGAATTAAACTGTTCACATTGTTATAAATATTTGCTAGGTAACAATCAAATATAAAATTATTATTAATTACATCACTTGAAATTTCTATTTAAATTATAATCACTTGAAATAAGACATTATTATTAATTCGTTAATGTTCTAATACAGGGAACACCAATTAGTTTCTTCACGTGTCCGGTTTTTTTAAATAAAATGATCATCGTGGTCAGTTTCTACTCCACGAACTGCGTCTCTCATTTCCGCATATTACTTCGTTCGTCTGTTGTCGAATTGACAGCAGCAAAGACAAAGCGCGGAATGCATTTTATTAAATTAGGTACTAATTAATACAATTTACTGTTTACTTAAGGTTCGCACAAAATATGTCGGCTTGCCACCATTTGATATCTTTTAAGATATCTTAGAACAGAGGTCTAATCAAAAATGTAATAAAAATGTGTTTTAATATTAACAAAAATAAGCTCAGTCTCTCTTTCCCGTTTTGGATTTTATTTTAATTCGAATTTAAAGGCAGCGGTGAAGAATATTAAATATCGATTAGGCCATTAGCGGATTTCAATCACTCCTAAATGCTCCGGAGAAAAGGTGACCCGGATTGCCTTCGGGGATCGTTCGAGATTACTTTTTTTTCCTCGCCCCGATAACGACGCAGAAATTCAAAATGAGAAATCGGACTGTTTTCAAACTCGTATTCTTAGCTAGGACATATATATTTACTGTTATGAAATAAGAGTGAAGATTTGTTATTGTTCAATTAATATAATTATAAAATGCGAGAAACTAAAGGTATTCAAATCTTTGATTTCTCGCTTTGTGGAGTTTTAGAAATAATATTTGCAATTTAATTTATTTTAATTTAATTTTACGGAAATCTCCTTTTTAGAAAATGATAAGCTTTTACTTAAATCATTACAAATAATAAATACACAAATAAGTCAACTTTATTCCAAGTGGTTCGACAGTTTAAGATTAATTCAGGATGATTTAATTCACTTATAAGTGAAACAAACCAAGTGTTTTAATTTCAATTAAATCATCCTGAATTAATTCAAAAATGTTTCACCATGGGTTAAGTGGGAAATTAATTAAACATATAGTTTAAGATTAAGAATGGTACGATAATCTCAGTGGTACTTACAATAATAAAGACGTGCTAAATAAATAAATTATTGTGAAATAGTACTAAAGAAATAAAAACTGAGATAATTCACACTTTGTAATTAAAATTAAATATGAAAAAATTACTTAACTTATCGTCGAAATTTGATCATTCCCTTTTTTCAACAACAAAAATGTATTGTGTAATCCAATATCTGGCAGATTATATACCCAGAAAGTATATCTAGTCTTAGACTTGTTTCAATAGTTGTTTACCCAAAACTTACAATGTACATAAGTTTTGCAGCGTTGAAAAACAAAATAATTATCAAATTTTAGCAACTATTTTCCGTAATGTTGTTATTACTTTATTGAGGCGTCTTGGCGCCACGCCCACCCTTAGTGGACGTTGGGCCCACCCGGGCCATAAACCCCTACCCGGGGTTTCTTATATTTAGTTTAATGTTAAGTAGTTTGTAGGAAATAAAGAGAGTCAAGCAACAGACCTCAACGAGTAAACAAACATCTTAGTGTTATTATTCAAAACCATCCCCTCAAGTTGAATATTAAAAGGCGTCTACTTTGTTATACAACGTAATTCAAAATAACTGAACATTTTCAGTTATACAAACCAAGTAAAAGTGTTTTATTATTTCCTCATTAAATTTTAATTTTTAGTACTAAAGGAATTTTCTCTTAAGAGAGGAAATTTGCGCTGGTAGTGAGTTTTTGGGGTACGAGATGGCGCTAAGAGAGCAATTTTGCTGAAAGTAGTGTTGATTATTTATTGGATTGTAGTGCCCGCCGAATTTTATCACAACGAATAGTAAAAATTGTTTGTTTGTTTAGATCGCGCCAATGAAATCGTTGACTCATGAATGGGTATTGAATTAATATAAACAAGGAAACTGGATTATTAGTAATAACATTTTAATTACATGAGTTTTTATTCATCATTTTCTATCGTATTTCACGATTTTCACCATTGTACGGAAGATTTCCTGGACCAAGTCGGACTCCCCATATATTCAATAATAAATATTTCACAAATTTATGTGATCATTTGATAGTGTTCCACTATTCAATTTTTATTTAATTTAAGAATGATTTTATTTTTTAAATAAAAAGTGTCAATTTACTTGCAAAGCTTCAATGTACAATACTTGTAAGTTTCAACGCTCTATTTTCCTTATTGTGGAAGATTAATCGTTGTTCGTTCTTACGACCAAATAACATGTAAATTTCCGACCTTAATAAAATAACATATTTTATTAAGAGAAATATATTATCAAAACATATTAAAAACATAATATTTTTAAAAGTGAAAATATATCATTGCTAATTGCGGTGCATAATATTCATTAAAATATTATTATAATAAATATGAATAAATTGTTAAAAATCAACCAATAAAACACAGATTAGATATTAGATATCATACAATATGAACTACCAATGTCTAAATATTAAAACCATTAATTATGATTATAAAACTTTTTATCTTAGCATTTATTTCAAAATAAAAACATGTTGAATTCATTTTCTTTATCTTACCTTATCACCGTTGAGCAAGTGCGAATGCAGGGGTCTGTCTGCCGGCTCTGAAGCACTCTCCCTGTGGATGACCCCGTCGTAATTTTGACACTCCCTCCGCCTTTTGTAACGTCTCCAAAGGATCCTGAAAATAAGATAATTGGTTGATATAATGAAGTCTTATGATATCCTGTAATTTAAATAAATAAATAAATAATTAACACTGTTGTATCCTTTCTTCACACTTTATTTTCTTATATTTAGATATATATTTCGAGTGCTATGCACTCATTATCAATAACAACTCAGTTGTTATTGATTTAATGCAATATATATCTAAATATCAGAAAATAAAGTGTGAAGAAAGGATATAACAGTGTTAGTTATTTAAATTATACTCTTCACGTAACTCAAAACCAATCATCGAAATAAATAAATGTTTTAAATAAAAAGAATTTAAAAATAATTAACAAATTATTTCCTATTACTGATCACTGAGGCTTCTACTTCGTTATACATTGTGTAAGATTATAATATATATATTATTATAAAATTATTTCCTCTTTAGCTACTGTGACAATTTGACTTATGTTACATAAGTACTATAACAAATGTCTAATAATAGACACTTGCTGTTGCATAACAATAACATCGAATCGAAAATATTTAATGCAAAAACATTTTTTTTTTTCAATTAAAATAAAAGTTACGTAATTTAAGGCTATCTGCAGACACGTGTTTCAGGATTCGATCCCTCGTCAGTACAGCTGTGCTTTACATAATTCCAGTTTTTCTATTAAATAAATGTTTGTTTACGGCAATGTCATGGAAAAGAACTTACAATCTACTGTAGCTGCCAATTAACACAACATATATTTTGTGTGGGCTTTATAGTTGGTACCAGAATAGTAATTGACTTTAAGGCGGTAAGCCATCGAATATGCTTCATTATAATTGAAGGAAGATTATTAAATATTAGCTTCATTAATGCTCATGCGCTTATCGAAGAAAAAAACGAAGAGGAAAGGAACAGTTGTATGAGGGCCTCGAAAATAAATACAAGCTGTGCGACAGAATAATTATAATTTGGGACATGAATGCTTAAGTTGGACGAGAAGAGATATACATAATATATAAATTATATAAGTCATATCATAGCGTGCAACACAATGCCGATGGTTTTGGTGATTCACTCAGCGCATTTGCCAGACAGATAAACGAATGTTTTATTGAATAACTGCGGCTACTTTACTTTTGTTTGTGTTATTATTTTGTTTATCTAATATATACCAATGTTGTGTTATTGTTAATCTGATGTTACCCTTTTATTGGATGTACTGTATCTGTTGGATAATAAATAAATAAACTATTACCAGGTTTAGTGCCCATACTGACAGCAATGACAATGGAACTGGATCGGTAAACACAGCAGCATCCCCAAATATGACAGTAGCTAACACATACTTCAAACACAAAAATATACATCTTGCAACGTGGACGCCACCAGATGATTTAATCAAGAACCAAATAGACCACATCGTATTCGGTGCAAGGCATGGGTCATATGTATTAGACTGTCGAGTTTATAGGGGAGCCAAAATCGACTCTGATAACTATCTGGTAATTGCGAAATTGATAGCCACAATATTTAATTCAAGGAAGGAAAAACAAACGCAAAATGTAAGATATAATACAGATGACTTCAATAACCCTGTAAAAACTGATCAATTTGGAAGCCTACAATAGGGAGATAGCTATGTCTGAGAAAGCGGTAGTCCCATCACACATTAATATAAACTGGGTTATGATTAGATGTGCAAAGAAAATACAGTAGCAGAAGTGATAGGACAAGAGCGACTATCAAAAATAAGCGAGTGGTTCGACTATAAATGCAGAGAGGCCACATAAATAAAGAATGAAACGTATATGAAAATGATTGGGTGAAGAACTTGGGCAACTTTATTTATTTATTTATTTGAAAAATCGAGTTTATAACAACAGGCCACACAATATACAAGAATTAGAATAACGCATAAGAACCAAAATTGCAAATATTCGTCCTAATATTTTAACTAGTTCATTACAACACTTTATCCAGCGTATTCATTACTGCCAAGAAGTTAATGGAGAGCACTTTGAACATATATTGTAAAATAAAAAATCATTTATTGTTTAATATTTTATTTTTTCATTTGACTGTTTAATATTTTTTTAAGTTTTGATCAACAATAGAACATACATTTGTGGTATTGCAGCATTTAGAAAAAGTACTCGTTTGCCTGTTTCCATACTTATCAAAGTCCGGTTTATCGATGAAACGACAAGGATTTTTAAAAAAAGGTATATGGTTGTAATCAGAATTATAAGGTCTATAAAAGTTGTAAAATAAAAAAAAAATCGAATTCCATTTAAAAAATTCAAGATGGCGTCCGTATGTGAAAATTCTGAGAATCATTTTTGATTTTTTCACGCCAAATTGTTCAAGAAAATATCCCATTTAGAAATCCCAATTTTGGTGGTTATGTTTTTAGCCGTTTCCACGTGAGAGCCGTGTTTCCATACTTTGTAGCGACCCTGTATATCATGCATACAATAAAAAATAGGGTTCCATTAGGTAAATTGGTATCGAGGTAGGTATGTTGAAAATATTGTCATTAAAAAACATACTGATTCATATAACTGTTAAAAATACAATCTAGTAGTAGTAAATATCTTTATTATCATACATTTCTACAATAGTTTAAAATAATACAATAAGTAGAACATTTTTATTTTGATAAATTGGTATCAGTCAGTAGCCTTTCTGCCAAGGTTGATAATTTATATGGGTGTTATGGGCATATTATGAGGTGTTAGTGATTTATAGATGAGCAAAGAGAAATAAAGCCTTGGAATTATTTGATTATAGTGAGTAATTTAGTTGGAACAGAGTGTGTGTGGGATTTATGAATTTGGGATTCACGGAGTTATTTCGGGGGTTGCAGAATTGGGACAGAATTTCAAAGTTAAGTTCCTTTTAGGAAAATCTTTTGGATAGATAAAAGATACATTCATTGATGGGAGTAACTTTGTTTCGCCTATAGAAGAGGGTATTTGACGGATTGTAAAGCGGATTAAGTGGGTGTCAGATTTTGGTAAGAGACCTGAGGGATGAACGTTTCCTGACTGCTTATATTATATTATGAAGTGTAGATTTGGGAAAAATCGTGAATATGATCTTGTAGATTTTAGTTGCATTTTCTATTGAGATGCCTAGATTTCGATAAGTTAGATTACGGAAGTGTTTAGTTCGAGTAATGATTTTCTTTTTTTTTTATTATTGAGAAATATTTTTTGAAGCTCAGTTTTTTATCGAAGGTAATACCAAGGTACTTGATACAGGAGGGTTGGTACAATCTATTATTTAGAAGTCTAAATATTCTTAATGCACATTCTCGATGGGATACAATTAATCCTCCACAAAACAAAACAACAACTGTTATGACCAATTTAAAATATTAGTATTATTCACTGTCAATATATAATTATATTTCAGTTTGATTATCATTTACATACATTTATATATTTAGTTGTAATATTGATTTTTGTTGCATATGTTTTGTAAAAAGGAGATACCGTAAATAAATATATTATTATCATTATTAACTGTATATACATCACAACGGCTGATAACGTTTCACTTTCGGAAGGGTGTATAAAAGTATTGACTTATAAGGCCGGCTCTTGATTCAATACTTTTATCTCCTTATTTGTAGGAACGTATCCCCTTTCGGATCGCTCTCAGCGTCTAATGCCATTCCGGCATGGGATGGATACACGCCGAGTTATTCGATATGATCTCTGCAAACAATTTAATTTAAACAAACAAAATGCGTCCGCCCGGCGGATCCCACATTTCAGCTCATTTCAACTACAAATATTAAGCGGGAAAGTTTTTGTTGATATTTTAACTGTTTCATATAAAGTAAGTTTATATTAATAAAAATAAATAATTAATTAAGCGCGTATATCATTTTTTTTCTACGGTTAAAAAAAAAACGAATGTTTAAATTGATCGAGTGAGTTACGTGAAGATCAAATATAATTGATAAAACAATTTATAAGTACTTGTAAAGCATTGAAAATAAATGTATGACCATTTAACGCGCACGGTTATTCCCTATCGAAAACGCTAAACATAATGGTTGACAGTTACGTTGGGATTATTACGATTACGATAGCGTGCGCGACAACGTTTCTGGATAATTCCGTATCGAGTGACATATTATTCCTGCAGTGTTAAAAAAGAATATAGTTTTGATGTGTCGATAGAAAGAGAGAGGTTATTATATGTCGAATTAGTAAGACAAGGCCGATTAATTTCAACGTTGTTCTCATCGAATGACTGTTGAATGGTTGAATTCTAACCTAGCAAAATGTGTGTGTGTAAACTATGCAATCGAAGAAAATCAAAGTGCATCAAACATCCATAAAAAGTGCGATTTTGCCCTTTATCAAAAACGTACTCAAAGCATCTGTAGAATGCAAATTACTTGTGTTTCCGTGTAGAGTTGAAATGTTCATAAGGCGATCATAAAAAAATCAATTTGTGCTTTGGTTTTCTCTAATTTAAGGTTTATAAATTGTTATATGATTGTATTAAATTAACTGTCGAGCTGTTTTGATATGTAAATTTCGCTATTCACATCATTAGTAAAGGGGTTTGACGTTTTTCTACCTAAAACAATAATCACTATGTTTTCTGAACCCCCACAGTGCCCTCATTAAAAAAATACATTAAAAATTACATCTTTAATATAAAAAAATCCCTGTTTCGAATTATGGGAAAATTTATAAAAAGGCACACTCGCTTCTCAATTTATGCACATTCTATGGATTCCTGAAGGAGTGAAGCATAAAAATGTTCTTTTTTGATAGTTTAAATTCAATTTTACAAAAGAATAAGCAAAAAATACAATAATATTTATTAAACTACCGCTAAAAAAAACAATTTGAATTGAAAATAACCTCGAAAAGAGGCTAAACGCTATGATAACTGGACCTATTTCGGTGCCTGCTATTTTCAACGATTTTAGCGGCTGTCATGGCGCTAAGCGTTGACTGAGATAGCGGTTTAGCGCGATACGGAATACGAAACAGCCATATAACGTAACCTTGAAGAATAGCGCGCTGTCAAGCATAGCGTTTTCGATAGGGAATATGGCCGAATAACATTTATGGCAGAAATGATTTCTTAAACACGTCGCACAGTGGAGTATTTGAATGATCTGGGCGGTCAAAATGTTTTTGGCGCTATAAACCTTTCTAAACAAACTAAATCATAATATCTATAGGTTAATAATATACAGGGTGTCCCATTAAAGCGTTTTCGGAAGATCTCGGTTCTTGTTGAAGATAGAAAAAAAGTTTCTTCACCAAAGTTGCTCGACTTTAATAGCTACATAACCTAAAAATATTTTCATGTATACAGAGTGCCGCATAAAGACTTTAAATAAATCATCCTTTATATTATTTGGTTTTTGAAGGTATTCAAAAATTGCGTGTCAATTTATTAAAAACATTGGACATTTGTGTTTACAGTGGTTTCGTAAACCTAAAATATCTCCAAAAATAAACAATTATAAATTATAAAGTTATTTGACTACGAAATAAAAATAGTCGAATTTATAATTTTTTAATCAAGAGTAACTTGACGTTTTTTAATGGAACCGTATATTTTTTCACAACAACCGACACAAAATTCAATTCTCTTTAGATTAAGTTTATTATTTTTATCCGAACTTTTAAAGTTTTTAAGATAATTATATTTTTCTATTTTTAACTTAAGCCCCCTGTTCATATATGTAGAAAATAAAAGAACCAATATTATATATGTTTTTTTTATATAAAAATAACTAAAAGTGAAATGTCACTGCAACTTTTGGCTTACATAATAACCAAAAACAAATGCTCAGTGAAACAACTACATCCCGAACTAACTTCCCACCGGGTATTGAATTGCACAATTAAGCATTTGCCGTTGAATGCCGAAGTTGGTGTGGCAAAGCGAAATATGTTTATGAATTTGAAAACAGTATTTTGAAAAACAAAATAATTAGGAAGATACGTTTTCTTCATAACAGGAAAAGTCAAGATTGCTTTCATATTCAGAGTTTGAATCTTCCGTGTCTCGGGCTACACTGGTCTGGGGTTCAGTAGGTAGTAGCATTTCCATTGCTTCCTTTGTAAAAGATTGGGCCTTTTTCTTTGGACTTTGTCTCATTCCGGTTAAAACTGGGTCAGAAGAGAAGTCTATTAATTACGTCACGATTACAAGATGTCCTAGAGAATTTTCTTAAAAAAAAATTCTATATAAGCGAAATTGCTTGTTGCTTGCTTCAGCTGCCTTTTCTGATAGTTGTCCTATTGGGAGTATAGCGTGCTCTATTACAGCAGGGCCATGAATTAGAATTTTGTGCATGGTTGGTGTCATTTCATACCATGGATACAATTGTACATATAATTCTGCTGTCTCTTTCGTAAATTGTTCAAATTTTTCAATATTTATTTTATGTCCGCTAGATATACCATACATTCAAGAATAATTTTGAAGCTATATATTAAATCAATATCAATTCTTGTTATTTCAGCTGCGAGAGTAGGATCAGTGAAAAACTTTCTGCTTGTATTACCATCATTTGAATTTCCGTATCCAAGCTTAGGGACATCTACAATTAGACCTAGTTTTTTTCCTAAAACTTTCTTGAATATGTATCTTTCTGTTATTGACAATAACATTTTCTTCGTTTGTTTTTAATCTCCACTTTTTTTATTGGTAGTTTATAAGCTAAATGTAATAAACTCTCAAATAAACGAATTATTGCATGCAGAATCCAAACGCAAGTGTTTCCGGTTTCACGTGGCTTGTTTTCGACAAATCATTAAAATCTTTTGACGTTAAATCGCATATATAACAACGCATCGTTGATGTTGTGCATGTTGCCGCGTTACAGACTTTACCATCGACCATAGTGAATAACATTATATGTTGGACAATAAAAGTGTTGTCTTGAATAATCAGGCGCGAGGGTTGCAAGGAATTTAAAGAGTTTTTTACATAACTGATTTCTTCAGTGATAACAGCAACCGATTCCTTGACAAACCTTATACGCATTGGTTGACAATAGCGTGGAGACGATGGTGTCGAATTTTGCCATTTTGTTGTTTGACCTACAAACTGGTTGGAGTGGAACAAAAGAACTCTGAAATATATTGGAATCTGAATCGAAATCATTTTGAAACGTTTGTTTGTACTGAGATCCATCACAACCCCATTTACACCGAAGCATTAAAGATATTCTTTCGTTCTCACTTAAAGTATTTACCACTTCACCTAAATGCATTAAAAGCCGCATTGCTGTTAGATTCAATAGAGCTTGTATGCTGATCTCGGCAATAGCTTCACTGACATTGAAGAATTCGGTATCTGGGTAGCAGTCTAATTTTACTCTCTGTAGAATGCTGTAAGAAGGGTATATTTTTTTTGGGCGCTTCTAATAATTTCGTATTGTCTTCTGCTAAGACCTGCCTCTACAAATAACGATAATGCCTGAATAGGTGACATTTGTGTTATTTCTTTTCTTATGTTTTGCATTTCTGAGTATGCTTCTGTATATTCAGTAGCTCTCTTTGGGGAATTTGTAATATTTTTGAGAATTTGAGCAGCATCTCTCTTCCCAGAGGCTCTTAACTTTACTTGCGTAGCATGAGTAAGTTGTTCCAAATCAGTAGATCTCCTTAAATTTTCCCTTTTTCTTCGCTTAGATCTTTCACTAGATTCAATAAATGATTTGACTGGCCTACCTTGTCGCACTACTACTTTTGGCAACGTAATTGTTCCTTCAAGCCAATCTCTATTCACGTTAACAAATTTTACTTGAAAACCGTGTGCTCTACTCCGCCGTATTTTCAATTCAGACTTAAAGTGTGAGAATACGTGTTTAATTTCTCTCGTTTCTTCGTTGTTGTAGTTCTCACAATCAAGAAGATACTTTTCCAAATAATCCATTTTTTTCGTCAAGTTTGGTAGATTTTGCTGCTACACGATGTTAAACAACTTTCTTCTGGTTTTAACTTTTACGCTCGATGGTCCTATAATAACACAAAAACAAAATATTGGCGAAATCAGACAAATGGAAAGTATATGGAATTTTGACCGTTTTGACGATCAGCTGAAATTTAATCGTCATATTGAGACTATCACCAAAGAATGCTCAGGCCTACTGGGATTCATCGCTCGTAATTGTAATGATTTTAAATCAGATAAAACTGTTAAAATATTGTTCAATTCCCTAGTTCTTAGTAAAATTAATTACTGTGCTTGTGTCTGGTCACCTCAATCGAAATTATACATCGAAATGCTTGAAAAAACTAATAAACGTTTCTTACGTTATTTATTTTTTCGCAAATATGGTCGGTATCCGTCAATTGATATTAGACATAAGGATCTTCTAATTGAATTTAATTATCTGCGCATCTATGATCGTCATAGATTCATTGTAGTTAATGAATTGTATAAATTAATCCATTACGAATGTGATAACGCCCACCTCCTGAGTCTGCTTAATTTTAATGTTCCGCGTATTAATTCCAGAGGTAGCAGAAACTTTTATTACGCTAAGCCAAACACAGCTCACCACTCTCAATCTCCCATATTGAACATGATAAGGAAATACCATGATATACAATATGGCGTAGATATCTACAACAATAATAGAACTGACTTTGTGCGCAATCTACAAATGTGTCTGTATTTGTCTAAAGTTTCTTAGTTATTAACGGATTTTAATGTATATATTTTCTGTAATTTTTTTTTTTAAATTGGGAGAATACGCATTAGTGCAAACTGATTGAAATCTATGAATACCCAAATTTGTTTTCAAGATCACTTATATTCTCTCAATGCTGTGTATATCTTGTGTTACTTCAATTGTGTCCCATTATTTTATATAGCTTCGTCGAATAATTCAAAATATATAACATTTATTGTCTTGTTACTTTTTGTAAAATATTTCATGCGCGTTCGATCTATACTTTAGATTTTTTTTTCTTTTTGTTTTCTCGTTGATTATATCTAATAAATAAATAAAAATGGTGTAGTTTCCTACAACTGTGGGCTATCTACAAATGTCTCTGTATTAGTCTTAAGTTAATTACGGAATGTATTTTCATCCTATTGTTTTTACTGTTTATATTTGTAAATTCTTATATTAATTTACCAAAATTTCCTTTGTAATTAGACTATGTCTGTTGAGGAAATAAATATTATTATTATTATTATTAAAAAATAAATTGATATTTTCTAAAGTGGAGTCTGTTTTTAACAAAAACATAAAGCAATAGGATTGAACTTATTGTAGTAAAAAATGAATGGTGGGAAAGCTTTGGAAGTATAACTTTTCAATTTTTATTTTCGAAAAATGCAAAAAAAATATCTCAAAAACTGTTTTTTTCTTAAAATTATTCTTACACTAACGAAACATGTCTTTATCCCAACAAATATTTGTGTAAACTGCGACACATACCTGCCTCATTGCACTCCATTGTTATTTACTTTCACACAACGCAGACAAATAACAAATAATCACGTTTAAAACTCCTACTGAGTAAAATCGTATATGTCAAATTATTATTCACAAATTAACGATATCTGTCGAATGCTTTTGACGGTTTATTGTTTGATATAATTATGAAAAATTATATAATTCCCTAATGACTTAGCTTTAGTATTATACTTACTTTTTCTATCTACGTTGCATTTTCCGAAATCGACTTATGGCCGCCTAGAATTGGAAAATACCCCATTGTGCGTCGATTAGGTTAATTAGGAGGAATCTCGCGGATATTGTACACTAAATGTTAGCTTGCTCACATACATATATGCATATTTTGTAATTTGTAGACCCAAATCGTTGACGATGCCACTTGATCTTAGGCAAAAGATGGCGCTTGCGTCGTCTTTAATTTATTTGCTATTACCAATGTTATCTGTATGTATGAAGAGATAATTAAGAAGGAATTTTACATAACACGATAAATATATAAACTAATATACAATAATAATATGCTAGGGATACATTACAACATTTATTTGTTTAATTTATAATATGATATGGGTTACCACGTAGTAACGGTTAAAACCATCGTGTCTTTAAAATAAAAAAAAGTCTTTTACGATGAAATTAATACCTACAACTAAGTAAAAGCCTCCATAATACAGAAAATCACACTTGTTAATTTAGTTTTTTATTCTCAGTATTTTTTAATATTTAATTTTAATTTTTCATATACATGTGTTTAAAAGACTACATAATCGTAGCTGTATTTTATTTACTCCTAGTCAAAAAAAAATATGTAAATTTAAATTTATATTCAAATTTAAATACAGCCACATATACTGACGTCGCACAACCTTAGCTATTTATTATTAGCTACATGTATTTTGATCTACTTCATTCTTTTTTTTTTAGTAATATTTCATGTAGTATAAAAATATTTTCTGGCCGAGGAAGTATATTTTAAGTGGATTCATTCGGAGAAGTAATTCCGGTAATTTTGATGTTCTCCGCTTAAGTCCCTTAAGGACGAGACGACAAGGGATAAACGCGGGCCTTTATTGATGCCCTCGTCCGAAAGATTTAAGGGCTCTTTTTTTCTGTTGCCGCGGGAAGGCGAGCGTCAAACCGGACGTGAAATATAACCACCTCATGCCGAAACATAAAAAAAAACGTGAATTATTATTTGTATCGGATAACAAAACCGTCCTTCGCTAATAAATCAAATATTATTTATAGATATTAAGAAGGAAAAAAAAATGAGGAAGAAAGAGTGAAGTGGATACTTTTAGTTGTTGTTGAAAAGTTGTAAGGGATTTCAGTTTTTGTATAGCTTTTAGTAAATAGTATTATAATATTCCTTTTTTTTTTTTTTTCATTTTATCAACAGGGATCTTGAAAACTACAAAAAATAGAGAAAAGATTAAATAAATATAAAATGTCGTCGATAGCTAATTTATATACAAAATTTAGTTAACCATTGTAAATATACGGTGGTATCATTAAATTTGCAGACATAGACAAAGACGTTAACAATCAATACCTTTAGATAACAAGACAAGAACTGGACAAGGACAGGCAGAAAGACCGATGGTCGATAGCCGTTTTCTAAGGACAACGAATAACATATTATAAGAGTTATATTGTTAATTTATTGTATATAAAATTGTCTGCAGAAATAAAGATGTTGTATATATATACGGTGGCCTGAAAAGGTGTGATAATCTTCATTTAAAGTGGTTCGTTAATCAATTTTAAGTAAAAAAATAAAAATAAAGTATTTAAAATAAAAAAAATTAAATTAAATAAAACACAAAAAAATATTGGGTAATTATTCAATAAGCTTTATGAGGCCATTGATATCCTAAATATGTGACTAAAATTTGTTTTTAACTTTTTTATGTATAATTATTGCTATTAATAATCGACTTATTATTAAATAAACATTTGCAATGTTTAACTGGATGTTAATAGAACTAATTTTATTCAAAATATTACTGATTTTTAATCACATATTTATTATATCAATGGCATCGTGGGCGTTAATGAAGAACCGTGCAATATTTTTTTACTTAAATTTTCTACTTGAAATTAATCAATGAACATTACCTGAAGATTATCACACTTTTTCTCGCCACCTTGTAACTCTATACAAATAAAGATGTTATTATTATTATTTATTTCTCAGTTTATACACTGGTTTCTTTTTTTTAAGAATTAACGGTATTATTACAAGTTTTAATTCTTAATTATTGTAAAAATCTTCTCACTGTAGATAGTGTTGCAAGAATAGTGGTCTTTTGTATTGTGTTGTGTATTTGATCGGGTAAATTTAATAGTTTTAAATTTTGGTGAAATGTTTTCGGTGTAATACCGGTTAGCGAAATGATGAAAGTTACTATTATAACCTTCTCTTGTTTCCATAGACGTTTAATTTCAAATGCAAGGGGTTGGTATTTGTCAAATTTTTCTTTATATTTTTTTGAAATATTGTTATCACTTGGTACTGAAATTTCTATAATATACGTAAATTTGGAAATTTTGTCAATTAATGTAATGTCTGGTCGGTTAGCCGTTATTGTCAGGTCTGTCAGTAGTGTAGTGTCCCAATATAATTTATGTTTGTCGGTTTCTAAAATTTGCAATGGATTATATTTATAATAGGGGTCTAAATTTTGAGAAATTTTATTGTTATTTATAAGTGTTTGGTGTATAATTTTAGCAACAGAGTTATGTCTGTGTGTATAGTCCGTATTCGCTAATAGAGTGCATCCTCTGGTGATATGATCAATAGTTTCCGGGAAAAGGTGGCATTTTCGACAGGAATCATTTTCTACTGTTTTCTTCATGATATATTTTCTATAATAAAGTGTATTTATGACTTGGTCCTGTATAGCTATAGTGAAGCCTTCTGATTCTGGGAATAACTGTCCATTTGTCAACCATTTGTAGCTGGATGTTTTATTAATTTCTCGATCATTGACCAAATTTATATGTTTTCCATGTAGAGGTTTCGATGCCCGTTTTTCAAATAACTGTTGATTTGTATGAAATTCTTGATCTAAATTTTCTTTACTGAGAGATAATGGTGTATAATCATAATCAACAGAAGAAATAGCTGCGTGTAGGTCACTGTCAGTTTTTGAATGAAAATATTCCCTAATTTTTTTTTTATTTGTGTGTTGTGAAGCTGTTTAATGTCTATTAGACCTCTCCCTCCCAAATTTCGGGGTAAATATAATCGTTCAGTGCAGGCATTTGGATGGTGAATTCAATTTTTGGTTAGATTTGTTCTTGTTAATCTATTCAAATCTTCTAAATCCGTTTTCGACCAAAAGAGAAAGTTAAAATAGGAATCGCATATGTATTATTAGCTTTACATATATTTTTAGAATTTAATTTTGACTTTAAATTTTGTTTTAAACGATTAATATATTGCATTTGTAAAATTTGTTTTGTTTTTCCATGGTCTATTTTTGTATTTTGTTGTAATCCTACATATTTATATAAATCATCTTTACTCATATTCCCAATTTTTTCATTATTTAATATGTCTTCTGAATCCCTTTCCTTCCATTTTCCTTTTTCAATGTGGAGCATTTTGCATTTTGTAATGTCAAATTCCATACATATTTCGTTTGTAACTGTTTCAGTACATTTAAGGAGAGATTTCATTTGTTGTGTGGTAGGAGCATAAAGTTTAATATCATCCATATATAACAAATGATTAATTTTGTATTTTATAATATTTCCTTGTTTAATATTAAATCCTAGATTTGTTGCATTTAGGGTATTTGATAAAGGATTAAGTGCTAGACAGAACCATAAGGGACTTAACGTGTCTCCTTGGAAAATTCCACAATTAATTTTTATTGGATCCGTTTTAATAATTTGGGAGTTGGTATTTAAACATATTCTTGTATTCCAATGTTGCATAATAAATTTAAGGAAATTACATATTATTGGATTTATTTTATAAATTTTCAATACATGAATAAACCAATCATGAGGAACAGAATCGTATGCCTTTTTATAATCTATGTAACATGTCAGTAAGTTTCTTTGCTGTTTTTCCGTTTGCTTCATTATAACAGTGTTTATTACTAACTGTTCTTTACATCCAAGACTATTTTTCTTACACCCTTTCTGTTCCTCTGTTATTATTATTATTATTTGCAGATAAGTGTGATTCTATTTTCAGGTATATAGTAAATGTTATAATTTTGTAAATTGCAGGTAAGCATGTTATGGGTCTGTAATTAGCAGGATTTTGAGTGTCTTCATCTTTTGGTTTTATATATGATATTCCTTCAAACAAAAATTGAGGGCGGCTTTCAGGATTTGTAATAATTAAATTTATTTGTCGAGTTAATTGCTCATGAAGAGATGTAAATCTTTTGTACCAAAAATTTTGAATTTCGTCTATTCCAGGTGCTTTCCAATTGTGTGTTTTATTAATTATTGTTTTAAGTTCTTCGGTTGTTAAATTATAATCTTCTTGTTCGTTATAATTTCTCTGGTTTTCAATTTCCTTATATATCCATTTAGCTTTCTTGTTATAATATTTTGGCGTGGATCACATTGTTTTCCAAAACCTTGTAATATCCTCTTCTTTTGGGGGTATCATCGTTGTGAAATTTTCGTTTGAATTAAATTTTCTATACAACAATTTTTCGTTATTTTCGAAAAGTCTATTTTGTTTTCTTCTTTCTTTAGATATTAAATACCGTTTTAATCTTGCTGAATATACTGCTAATTTTTGTTTCATAGTATTTAATGTAACTTCAATGGGTTCGTATTCTTTAATTATTTTTTTTATACTATTTAATATATTTTTTGATCTATTTCCTTTTATATATTGGGTGGTTTGACTAATAGTTTTTCTAATATTATCTATTCGATTTTCTAATCTAAGACGCCACTTTGGTTTTTCTAAAATTTGAATATTTTTCTTTTCTGGATTATTTATTGTTATAACAGTTATTTCTCCACAATATGCCAATGTTTGTATGTCATTCAGATTACTATCATCTTTTATGAATAGTTTTAGTATTTGGTTTGTTGAGTTCAGAATATTGTTAGTGTTTTTATTAAATTTTATTTTTGCAATTTTTTCTCTAAATGAAGGGTTTGCGTGGGTCCACTTAAGTAAATTTTCTTCTATTAAATATTTAATTTTTTCTTGGAAATCATTTGGTATGTCTTTTTGTATAATATCGTTATTATTAATTGATCCTGTTATTATATTAGAGTTTAATTCAATTTCTTGATCAACGTGTAATTGTTGATTTATGTCAGGTATGTCATTTTCTGACAATTGTCTATTTAATTCTTCTGCTACACTTTCTTTAATTATTTGTCTTTCTATATTGGTAAGTTTATTGCTATTAATAATAAACCGTTTTTGGTCGACAAGTCGTTGTTCTGTAACATTAGTGTATTCTGGAAATTTTTCAACAAAAATTGCTTGAAATTCTGATCTAATTAGTGGTTGTGTTTCTAGTTGGGTGCATTTATAATAGGAACGCAGGACGTGAGTATTTAATTCTATGCTCCATACCATGCGTTGACGCCTTTTTCCAGCCTTAGTGGTTGCAGGTTGACAATTCGGCAAAACACGTTCGGCCATATTTTGTATGTTTGTGTTTTCCGTTACGAGGAGTGATGCCACTTACTCCATCTGATTCCTCGCCAGTCTGTACCTCACGACGGGCCTCGACATTGTTATTATAAAATGGCATTTATTTATTTATTTTTTTACCATTTGAAAGTAATAAAAAAATATAATATTTATTCCAAATGTATTTAAATACGTGCAATTGTAATTTTAAAATACTTTGGTTTTGATAATGACACGTTAAAGTTGTCGAAACTATAGTCAGCAATAAAACAACCCGAGTTATACAAACGAAGTAAAAAAAGTGTTTCATTTATTAAAATTGAAATAAAGCAATAGTTTTTTAAGTTCTGCTTAATGATGCCACTGTGTTGGCAAAACAATTGTAGCAGCACCTTTACAATAAATTTTGTTAAATTTAAAACTTATGGAATTTCATCAAGTGAAAGCCTCAACCATTATAAAGATAATACAAAATTTCATATTTATTATTATTATTATTATAAACTATCTTCTTCCATCCTTTCGGTTGTCGGAGACATATTTATTATTACCGTTCCTAAATGTACAGAACATTTACCACGCAATAAAATATCCATAAAGTAAACTTTATTGTTAATGGTTTTAATATTTAGACATTTGTAGTTGAAATAAATATGAATAAATTATTAAAAATCAACCAATAAAACACAGATTAGATTGAATAATTTTAAATTCTCTTGAAAATGGGCGAATAACCCGAAACTAGTCGAGAATTTAAAGTTATTCAATCTAATCTGTGTTTTATTGCTTGATTTTTAATAATTTATTCATATTTATTTCATAAATTTTATTGATTGATTTTTTGAGGCGTTGACTTCGTGATACATTTTTAATATTACAATAACTATAAAGAAAACATCTTTAAATAAGCTTGACAAGCTTGCTGTATTTATAGATAAATGGTGAATGCGCCGGGTTCGAATTTATAAAGGGGCTACTGTGAGTATGTATTATATGCAACTTATTTCACAAATTAAACGCGGAAAACGATCAATGCTTAATTAAATATGCATTTTGCTATTAAACTGAATCTTAAATTCACATTTCGACAATTATACTTATTCTTTCATATAAGTGTAACAGTCGAAATGTTAATTTAGACAGATAATGCGAAAGATTTCATTGAAAATCAAGCTTTTTATCAAATTGTTTATAAATTAAGCAGAAGTTGGCGTTTTGTGGTATTTTTTCTAATTATTTGATTGATATTTATTGCTATTTATTCTAGATGTTTTCTTACTATATCTATAAATTAAACAATAAAGTTCCCCAATACCTAAAACAATTAAAATTTAACAGCTTCGGATATCACTTGCGTTCTCTGTTACTACGTGATGAGCTTTGAATTTACAAAATTAATTCGAGATTATTGACGTCGATTGTTTGTACTTTTTTTTCGCATGTTGCAATTATATTTATGTTTCATTTTCGTAGATTAAGTGGAAGATCAGTAACAGTTTAAGCTGACTAAACTTCGCCTACACTCATAACATTTCATTTTTTTTTCAATTTAAATATTTCTCTTATCGTTAATTACTTACCTAATAGAAAATGCCGTTATTAAAATTAACACTAATGGTATCAGCGTGCTGATGCACGCCAGGAATACTGTCTGGATGTCGGTGAAGCCTGAAAAGGAAATAAAGACAGAAAATAAATTAGGGATTCCATGTGTTTGTGTGTGTGTGGGGGGGAAAAGTCTCGAAGGACGAACAACTAAAACTATCGCGTACGTGAGCAATCCGAACGCCGGGGAAAACCGGAATTTATGTTGTTCTAAACACGGCTTCGCCATTTAGCCTAGGCTTATACTTCTTAATATCCGTCCCGCTTTTTCGGACAGTTCCAAATAAGGACGAATTACTCTCCGCCGGAAGGAAACGAAACGAACGGACTCACTTAAGGATAATGTTGTTTTTTTTTTTTTCTTAAGTTGTTTATACTGGGAAATTAAATCATTTATACTGTTTAAATAATATTTATCTTTGTGAAAATATATTTACCGTTATTATTTGAAAATTTTAATTTCATTCAAAAATAAATACATTTTAATAATAAAATATATTAAATAAAAATGATTTGAAAATAATTAATAAATTATTTTCACATTTAGCTCTGTGACTTTTGACTTACGTTACGTAAGTACGTTAAACAAATGCACATTAAAACAACTACTTCCCGGGCAATTACCCACGCCGGACATTGAATTACATAAATGTACACCTGCTGTTGCACATCAATAAAATATTGCATAATGCAACAAATTTTGATCCGAGAAAAATGTAATGTAAAAACAACAAAAGGAACGTTACTTAATTTAAGGCCATCTGCAGACACGTGTTTCGGGATCTATCCCTCGTCAGTACGACGCCTTACTTAATTTAAAGATGTTAAAATAAATCAATTAAATTAATTCAAATACAATCAGCAAAATTAAATCAATTATATTAAATTAAATCAATTTAAATTAAATTAAACCATTTTTATTTAATATATTTAAATAACTGTGACCAAGTGAATGAATACTCTTTTCTATTTATATTAATAGCCAGCGAGGCATTTATTCAAATCCGAACCGAGAAATGTTTTTTGTGAATTTGCGATAGCAACAATACAAGAACGCACGTCCTCTGCCCGTCATTACCATCTCAGCGCGCGGCAGGTGAGGGTCGCTCTTTTTAATTAATTTGATTCAATTATTTTCGTTTAATTTTATTCGGTTTTGAATTAATTTGGTTTACTTTGATTTAAATTGATTGTTAATCACTCTGTACAATATGTTATTGCTATATAACAGCAAATCCATTACGTGATTCAATGTCTAGCGGGGTACAGGCCCCAGAAGTGGTTGTTTTTAAGTACTGTACATAATTAATACGTAACATAATTAATGCTTGTGGCGCTACATTCTTGATGGATCCGTAATTTAATATTAGGTAAATTAACACACACTTATTATGTTCCATATTTTTATTTTCAGTTTCCAGACACGTGTTTCGATCTTCGAAGATCATTTTCAAAGTTAAACTTACGTAACGAAAGTCAAAATGTTACAGTAGCTAAAGAAGGAACGATTCATTAATTATTTTCAAATTCTTTATATATAATTTATTTTAAATTACTGTGACTAAATCCTTTTTTTAATTAAAAATAATTTGTTATGTTTAAAATTAAGTAAAATGCGTATGTAATTATAATTTTTATGAAATGTTATTTTTTTTGGAATAATTAATTCAAACACCAATCTTCTTCATGAGTTCTAGAATAAACCGCTGTCGATCAGGAAGGACAGACTAATTAAAAGGGATCCCGAATAACGTTTATTAATAGGCGGCGATAGGGCGGCCCACGCTCTCCTCCCCCTGTACCGCCCCTCGACTCGCTTTAGATTAATTAAAGGCGATGCGTTATAGGGAAATGCTTGCTTTTAAAATAAGAAAGTAAAAAATAAACTTTACTCCATGAATGGTAATTTTTCAATATAAAATAATTTGTTTTCTTGGTAAATATATAGTACATTACGTAAATCTAATCAGGTATATACAGTGTGTTTCAAAAGTAACGGATAAATTCTATAACATCGTAAATAAACATATTTTAGAAAAATGCTCTGACACGTCGATTTTTATGTTTTATATGTTGTTCCCATTTTAAGTTGTCTTGAATTCATAGTCACAAATAATTGATATTTTTTACTTGTTCTATTATTTTCCCTCTGTATTTTATTTATATATTTATTTTGTGCTTGTTACTAAATTTCCGTAAATAAATATTATTATTATTAAACGAATAGATCGAAGTCACTAACACACCCCTACCCATTTTAAATCTTGTACCCCCCACCCCGCCATAATTGTTTATATAACTGATAAGATTTACATAATGTACTATTTCTTCGCCTGAAGAAGCCATAGTGTGGAGAAACAATTGTAACAATTATACAATAAACAATTTGAAAGTTATAAAATTGGTTTTAATTCATCAAATTATATATTATTATTATAACTTAATTGCCATCTTTTCAAAGTATATCCGTTTTTTTTTTTTTAAGTATCCAACTAATATAAAACTACAAAAACATGAAAGCTCTGACATACGGCTTTATTAATATTTAAAACATAACGAAAAATGTGGTATTCCTGGACAGGTGTTGCCTCCCTGAAGGAAGAGGTGGGGGTTGTGAGGGACCCCTGCTCTCCACTGAAGCCGCAGTTGCCTCATATCAAACATAACTTTCCGGAAGTTTCCCCGATGCCGTGAGAATTTTCCGCAAAGTTGTGAACTTTGATAAATGCGTTGCCCTCTGACCCCCTCCTCCCTTCTCGCCCCCCCCCACTCCTTTCGTTCCACTCCCCGCAAACAACACAAAATCTAAACTAATCTCTTTGTAATATCATAATTCGACATTTGGCTTAAAGTTGCGCCCCCTTCTGGGATTTATAATTAATGTTCTGTTTAGTGTATAAATTTCGAGCAGAGCGTAAGCAATTCGTAATTTATGAGATTAATTATATATGGATATCACCTCACACTGAGAAGTAGAGAGGCATATAAAACGAAAAAGTGAAACGAACAACCAAGTGTATTAATTAAAATACTTTATAATTATTAATTTATTAAGAGTGAATTTATTAAAATTTGTCACATCGGCCAATATATTGACTTGAGTTACATACCCGGTTCCATTTCCCCGTCTTCGATGTAGTAGCCGGTGCCGTTGAACGGTGGTTCCTTGAGGGTGGGCGCCGTTTTATTGGTGAACGTCGGGGTTGAGCCGGGTATGAATCTGTACTGTTCCGGCGGAAGGGTGGAATTCGTGGGCAGGAACGGCACCCTCGCCGACGATGCCGTTGGCGTCGACGTCGCGGTCGTCGTCGCGGTCGCGGTCGGGGCCTCGCTCGAATTCATTGTTCGAAGAGTTCATGAAAGTATGATGATTTTTAAAACCACCTGAAACAAAAAAAACAACAATTAAAGTTAATAAAATTAATTAAATATTCAACTAATGGGACGGAATAGTCGATGGTCTATGATAGACTAGCACACAATAGTAAATTGTAGAGATGGGCAAAGTCGATCTTTTCGATCTTTTTTGTCACTGCAAAATGAAGTTTATGACAATTTTCTTAATGTTATTTATAATATTAATATTGGAAAATTTTGCCTATTGATTAATAAACTCAATTTTATTGTTATTAATTAACTTTAGCTACTTAAAATTGGTTATTGAGAAATATTCGATTACTAAATTCACTCGATTTTGCCCAACACTAGTAAATTGTAATTATGCATATTATCGGACACTTTTTTCTCATTAATAACCTGGTAAAACATTGTTGGTATTAAATTAAACTTGAAAATTAAATTCACTTGGTTTAGTTTTACTTACATAAGTAATTAAATATTATTATTATTACAAAAATACTTTATATAGAATTGTCTGCAGAAATAAAAGATTGAAAGTAGATTGAAAATAAATTAAATAAAAATGATTGAAAAATAATTAATTAATTATTCTCACATTTAGCTCTCTGATTTTTGACTTACGTTACGTAAGTACGTTAAACAAATGCACATTAAAAAGTACTTCCCGGGCAAATACCAACAGAATGAATACTCTTTCATATTTAGATTGAAAAATTGATTTTATTTAAGTTCTGAAGGATTAATATGAAAACGTGTACTTTCGAAAAATGTTTCGAAGTCAAATGTGTTAATAAATCTTACGATCAACTAAACGAACCTTACAGGTTTTTAATTATAAGATCTTATTTGTAGAATTCATATTTGTGAAGACATTCCACTGGATTAACTAAAAAAATGATCAGTAAGTTCTTTGCGCCGTGCATTTAGTGTAAAATGGTTTAAGTTTAGAAATGTATTAATGTTAAATGTATTGTTTTATTTATTGCAACTACTCTAATTTTATTTTGTATGTATGTTACTGTATGAAATGAATGGAAATAAATAAAATAGGTGTTCATAAATGGTGAATGCGCCGGGAACACAGTTTCATTTTTAACACAATAATGCGTGTGAAGCTGACAATAATTCCAGCAATAACCCGGCGCTTCCACCATGTTTTAAAGATAATTTAAATATTTTTTTACAACAAATCAGCGACTAAAGGTAAACATTTTATTACCATTTAAGTAAAAGAAACAAAATCTATAAAACGCGATAAGACACAATTTTATAATTGCATCCTAACCAAATTAATGGTGAATTAAAAAATCCCAAAAGTCAAATTTTTAGTTTTTTCTTCGAAGTGCACTAATTTAGATTCAATTTTCTTTCACTCAATGTTTATACAATTATTATACAATACATTTACAAATTCAAAATGTTTACATTCTTATTAGTTTAATTTCTATGGGGCTTATTGCCAGCTCCCATATTCTCCTCTTTCGGGGACATTTTCAAATAATCATATTTTCAAATTCGATACTTTAAATTCAACTATCTTTCTAGAGTTCTTTAAACTATTCCTAATGAACAAATATAACGTGTCAAAGGCTTTACTTTATACTTTCTTAAAATGTTATTACACATTTTGTTGGGTCTCACCAACCGCCTTAAAGGTATAATTTTCAAAATGGTATATTTCAAAATGGCACTATTTTAAATTCAATTTTCTTTAAAATTATAATAACACAATCATTACATGACAATTTTCAACTGTCAGAATGTTTACATTCGTTTTGGTTAATTTGTTATTACACTCATTGCTAGCAAAACGCGCTGCCACCATCAGGGTGCATTCCTCAATAATCCATTTTTGAGAAATAACATTATTTAAATTCATTTTTCTATAGAAATATGATAAAACAATTCTTAAATCGCAGTAATCAATTCTCAGAATGTTTATATTCATTTTATTTACTTTGTTATTATACTTATTGCTGCCAATCGCGCTGCCACCATCGGACTTTCAATTTCAAAATTTATTATTTTCAAATTGCACTACTTTAAGAGTAATTTCTCTTCAGGATATACTCAAACAAGCTATAGTAAACAAATGTCAACTGATAGTTTACATTCCACTTGACTAATTTGTCATAAACATTTTTTTCATAAAAAAATATCATATCTCGAAATGGCACTACTTACTATTCAATTTTCTTTAAAATTATAATAACACAATCATCACATGACAATATTCGCGTTTTATAGATTTTGTTTCTTTTACTTAAATGGTTATAAAATGTTTACCTTTAGTCGCTGATTTGTTGTAAAAAAACATTATTTAAATTATTTAAAAAAATGGTGGAAGCGCCGGGTTATTACTGGAATTATTGCCAGCTTCACACACATAACACAATAACCGGAACAGTTGATTATTCTGTGTTTTTAATTAAGTACATTTTCTACTTAGAGGGTCAATGTTTACATTTAATTATAGGACAGTTATATTTACTTTTATTGGGCAATAATTATAATAATAATAATAGTTCGGCATTTGAGGTCCATTTATAACCTCAGTGCCGTCTCTTTTGTGATATTAGGTTTAGTTTGTAATCTGTGTTTGGTTTCGGTTTTATTTTGTTGTAGGTTTAAGTTGAATTTATTTTATTTTAGGTTGTAAGTATTATTTTATTAATTTATAGGTTGTATTTATGTTAGTTTAGGTTTTATATTTATTTATTTATTTAATTAATTAACGGAGGCCATTGCATACAGTAACATACATACATGATAAAATAGAATAGTTACAATAATGAAATAATAGAATTAACAATACACATTTTAAAAACAAACTATTTTGCACTAAGTATACGGCGCAAAGAACTTACAGACTCTGTAAACATGTCAAAGCCGGATACTTATTAATAATTAAAACCTCACTAATAAATGGTCCACAATAAGTTGGCATAAATAGGAACCAAGCTAACTCACTGTCGAAGAGTTTGGTCGTAGGTATATTCGAAGGTAAATTATTTTATTAAGGGCGCCAGTAACCATTTACACCCTGGCTCCTAATATATAAAATAACCGGTTACAAATTAGTTTACTGATGCTGGACCAATTATCACCAAGTAATCTAAACAAAAGTAACAATAATCAAAGGTGTGACAAAATTAACCAAGAACAGAATTAAACCCCAAACAAAAATTTATTTAAAAAAATATATATATATGTCGAAATTACAATAAATAAACAATGACAATGACAAAAAAGGAAGTATTAAATTTAATGTAATCAAAGAATATATGAAAGCATACGACAGAAATAAACACGCTGCATTTGCTTAACTTTGTTATAACAGTAAAGATATATTTTCCCCCAAAACGATATTTCATGGTTCACATAAAATATAATTATCAATTTGCATTGAAAATAAAATCAAAATATTAATCATGAGTTCTTTTCTTTTAACTGTAAATTATTAATTTAAATCATCTTATAATTAATTAAACCACTGCCAAATTTAAAACAAACAATCAATTCATTTATTCTTATATATTTATATCAAACTATTAAAAGAGAATTTATTTATTAAATCAGAATAATTCACTACTGAATAATTTTACTCATCAAATTTGAATAATCTAATTAACGTCCTGATTTTTTACACCATTTAAACGTGTTAAGGGTTCGCCCAACATGGAATAAAGAAAATCTACCGTTACAGCACAATTATATAAGACGGTTAGTCTTATGTTATTGTGCTGTTTGTACGGCTCCATAGTCAGGGTCTTTTTACAACGGTCTCTACTGTGATATTAGTTATAAAGATTTATGGCTAATGTTTGATATGACATTATGGGTTTTAAACAAAATAATAGCCAGAGCATGTTTTAACTTGAGACCGGCTAATGACCAGTCGAAGCCGATAAAGTGGGAGAGGTTTTAGTGGGTAGGCTTTCAGTCAAAACTACATTGGAAGGAGTCCAACACTGTCCATAACTGGATTTCCCCTTCCACAGCCCAAAAAAACAATAATAATAATAGGCACGAAGGGGCTTCACGAAGGAACGAGCTGTGAAGAACCGATCACCTGTATAAATTGTCAGGGGGGAGATTCGGCTCGTTCCCGAAATTGTCCTAAATATAGGGAAGAAACCGCTATTCAAGAACTGAGGATAAAAGAAAAAATTTCATATTTCGAGGCGAAAAAAAAGAGTAACACCTAAGCTGCCAACTGCGGGTATATCATATTCGCAGGCAACAGCAAAACCTTACATTATCGGTGACTTACTGAAGGAACTGCTACCCCAAATCGTGAATACAGTGACGGAGGTAGTAAAATCACAAATTCGCGATATATCTCCCCTTTTCAAAACACCGATGGTCAGTACGAAATCACAGACCATCAGACCACGAGTGGATACGTCCTGTGCTGCAGATCAGATGGGCGCTACAGCAGCACCCACCAAAAATAAATATACAGTAGAAGAAAACGTTTATATCTCCTACTGTAGCAGAATTACTATCGGCGGCGGCAAAAGCCAAAAGAGAAAGATCCGAAAATCCCCATCAGAAGATGGTGGCGAGCATCCTGGCGGCTGCTGCAGCAGTCTCCATAAAGAAAGTTAACGTGAACTCAGAGGACACAAATGAAATTTCACCTGTGGTCAGTAGAGTTTTGGCTACTGCAGCAGCTATAGCTGCAAAGCCAACACCTAGAGCTGGACTAGCTCATCCAGGGAATGGAACCACAGCAGATGTGGAGTCCTCTAAGAGAGGAGCCGGTGACGCCCTGTCCTCCACGGATATCGAGGTTCAACCGGACGATAACGGACGCCCCAAGCGCGTTAGGAGAAGAAAGCCAGGTTGGTTGAAACAAACAAACATTCCTAGGCTCCTTTCTGTACAAGTTCTTTCAACTTATTTAAATTATTTTTTATCGTTTTCGTGTTTATTTATCATTAATTTATTATCTGTTTGTTTCTTTAGAATTGTGTTTTGTGGTGTTTGAGTGTATTTTAAATTATTATAAACTTTATTTTAATTGTTGTAAACGTTTCTAGTTTTAAGTCTTACTTTTATTAGAAATAATAATGAGACCGGCCAATGACCCTGGCAGTCGACGCCGGTAAGTGGCAGGGGTTTTAGTGGGTAGGCTTCCAGTCAGCACTTGACTGGAAGGAGTCCCACACTCCGTCCGTAACTGGATTTCCCCTTCCACGGCACAAAAAATAATAATAGGCAGAAAGACATATGGTTGATAACAATTTCACAAGTAATTAATTTTTCTGTGATATACTTAATCACTTATTGATATGTTCTTGTAAACTTAATTGTTAATAAAGATTGTTATATACAGTGAGAGTGCCTGTCTTCGATATCTTCCTAATCTTTAGAAATTCAGCATTAATTTATTTATAAAACTTACTTGAATTCTGAATGTGCATAATGTAAAATTATATATTATATTTGTAACAATTAAAAAAAAAACATAAACTTTGATTAAAATACTTGGTTTGTTTCACTGATGTTGTGTTTTAATCAAAGTTTATTAATTAAATATGTTTCACCTCGGGTTAAGTGAGAAATTAATTAAAAAAAAAAACATTGCTTTATTTACAAATACTGTATAACAAAAGCGTTACACTCTGTTGCATTTTAATTCCAATATAAAATAATCCTTTTTTAAAAAACGAGCAAATTCGGCAATATCCCGCGGCATGAATTGGCCCGCAACAGCAAACAATGGCGGTTGAGAAGCTCTCTATTATAACAACACTCTAGTGTAAACGCTATTGTTTGCTAATATAGTATGTGTACATGTACAGCATCCATGTATGTGAGATCGTATCTATCTGTGTGTGTGTGTGTGTGCGGATGTGTGTAGAAGCCACCCTATCTATTGTGTAGGTCAAACTATAGCTGCGTGTAATCCCTGCAATTGCTGCTAAAATCTTGTTAAATGACATGATCCTCGTATTTACGACCCGCATCGTATCCTCCGAAGATTTATTAGATTACCTTATGGCGCAAATGAAAAATAAGAAAAGGATTTGAAAAAAATAATAAAACATTTTATTATGGTAAATTTATAAAATGGAAAACACTTAACTTTTTTATAACAATCTTATTTAATATTTTTTGTAACTAATTTGGATTACCATGCAAATCATTAACAAACTAAATAATACACATTTCTATATACAGGATTAGACAATATAAATAAAAAAAGAGTATTCATTCACTTCATCACAATTATTTAAATAAATTAAATAAAAATTATTTGAAAATAATTAATAAATTATTTCCACATTTAGCTCTGTGACTTTTGACTTACGCCAAGTAAGTACGTTAAACAAATGCACATTAAAACAACTACTTCCCGGGCAAATAACCACACCGGACATTAAATTCCATAATGTACACCTGCTATTGCATATCAATAAAATATTGCTTTAAGCAACAAATTTTGATCCGTGGAAAATTTAATGCAAAATCAACAAAAGGAACGTTACTTTATATAAGGCCATCTGCAGACACGTGTTTCGGGATCTATCCCTCGTCAGTATAGCTCTGCCTTGCATAATTTAAAGATGTTAAAATAATATTATGTAAATTAAGACTTGTTATGTTCCATATTTTTATTTTCATTTATTTATTTTATTTTTCTGACACGTTTTTCGATCTTCACAAATCATTATCAAAGTTAAACTAATTAGAAATTCGAAAAGATTTGATTTCATATACATTTTATTAGGTTGGGGGTAAATTATGAGAAATTCCCGCTATTAGTATGTTGTCGCTATGGATCAGTTCCTGTTGGTTGTTAAGAAGGTTAATCCATTGTTGGACTGCGCGTTTGATTTCCAATCCCTCTAGTAGGTTGAGCCGCTTCCCCTTTTTGCAGATTTTAATTACCAAAAGCTCCCCCATGGTATCCTGTGGTACTGCAATGTTCCGCTAATCCCGTTTATGATTTTCCGTCCCTAATTGATTTCTTGTGTTCCTTCTCTCTTCTTTCAAAACTTCTACCTGTTTGTCCAATGTATATTCCGTCGCAATGTTTACAATTTATTTTATATACTCCCGATTGTTTCTTTTTCTCAGTATTTTCTATTATGTTATTAACTATTGATTTTCGGAGGTTATTTCTATTAACTATTGTTATGGGGTGCGAGAACGTCAAAACGGAATTCATGAGACTATTAACATTTGAGAAGGTTGACGTTCTTCCCTAACACCTCCGATAGCTCAGGTTATGTTAATGGTATTCGAGTCGTTAAAAAAATCAAATAAAACATGATGGTGTATACAGGGTGGCGCAAGATTACGATGAAGTCCAGTTATAAAGAAATATACAAAAAAATGTTACTTACATTATTAGTAGCTACTGTCAAAATTCACATTTTAAAATTAGTTTCATATATACAAGGTGTCCAATAATCACGTAACGTATCAAACATATGTTTTTTTAAATGGAATGATATATTTTTTATGAAAATTTTCGATTCTACGTTTAAAAATAATCATTTTTTATATAAGATTTAATAGGTAAATTTTTCATAGTTTAAAAGTTATAAACAAATGAATGTTGAAATCGATAAATGTTTAGAGCCTAATATTTCAATAATGAAAAATGAAATAAACATTCTGTCAACGCCATACAAATGCAAAAATACTTAATAATAAAGGAAATACTCTTTTTTTCTCTTAAAACAAATTTTTATATACAAGGTGAAGCAATACGCAAAATGATTTTTTTCTCTTTTTACTTAAATGGGACACCCTATATTTTTTATGCTATTTTAATAGAAAATTGATCACTCTTCATTTTTTATATAACATGTTAAATAGCTACCGTCTACCGTTTTTGAGATATTTAATCTCAAATACAAATTTCGTATAGAATTTTTAATCAAAGTAAGCCGTGCAAGAACTAATTTATTTAGTTGTGAAAGTTACGCGAACACAAATATAAAATAATTTAGTGAAACGAATAATCAAGTGTATTAATTAAAATACATCATAATTCATAGATATTTTTTTACCACGGGATTAATGAGAATTTAATAAAAAAAAAGTAAATAAATATTAAGCTGTAATTATTTTAATACGCGATAATATTGAAAATACAACAATTTAAATAGGTATGTTTTTGGCTGTGCGCCAGGATCCAGGTACAACGAATCTTCTTATCTCAGGAATGCGTTCTTGGAGTGAGTCATCGATCGTTTTTTTTTTTCTTCTTGATTTGCGATAATTGCGCTCTTGTATTTCGATTCAGTCGTCCGAAAACGCGCAATGTTCACTATTCCGGTTTAATTTTTAACGTTAGAAATTATTAATAATTAAAAACGCGATTTATTTTTGTTTATAAACAAGTGGTAATTAGTGAGTGGTTCGATTCACCAGGAATGGGTTGGAAGTTATTTTTTGTATTAAGGTATGTTAATATTAATAATTTATTTTTAAACAGATTTTACGATTCCTATTATTATCATCAATTTATTCTCCAAAATTGCATTTGATTAAATAATTTGGTATAGAATTTTTAACCAAAGTTTAATATTATAATTGGTAAGTAAAGTACATTTTACGTTATATTTTGTAACACTGGTGCAGTTAAACATACTTCTTCAATAAATGATTAATTTAATTGTTAAAAACTAACAACAACTATATTTTTTGGTTATTATTTGAAAAATATTTAAAATATTCCTATATGCTTCTTAAATTGATTTATTTAAACAATTCATGTTGACTGAAAAACCGAAAATAGATACTAAGTGAAATAATAAAATATTTATATCATTGTATTTTGTTTACATTTTTATGTATTTATTTCACACATTCACATTTTTTTTAATTCAATAGCATTCAAAAATTTTACAATTTTTTTCTTAAAAAATATGTCCCAATAACCATTATAACTCGCTAAATAATCGCCGAGGAACTATTTTCCTTTTGTTTTGCATGCGCCTTTAAATATCGATTGTCATTTGAATATCCTTTTAGGTTAGGGAGTAAGTATGTTATTAAATACCAGAAAACGATTATGAATTGCATTTGTTTTAATTATAGCCTACTTAAATTATAGATTATAAGCGAAACTTATAATTTTGTACTTTGAATTGAAATTGTGAAAAAATGGTAACAGATAGGTGTATAGTTTATTATACAAAAATTAAAGAACAATCAATTTTCTATCGAAATAGTGTAAAAAATATAGGGTGTTCCATTTAAGTGAAAATAGAAAAAAAATCATTTTGCGTATTGTTTCAC
Organism: Philonthus spinipes; assembly: GCA_963082785.1. Classification (NCBI taxonomy): domain Eukaryota; kingdom Metazoa; phylum Arthropoda; class Insecta; order Coleoptera; family Staphylinidae; genus Philonthus; species Philonthus spinipes. The sequence goes on along the minus strand of OY720314.1, from coordinate 19,642,947 downwards.
CCTGTACACAACATTTGCTTTATAGTAACAAACGATTATTCCTTATATTATTAAGCATTTTTTCAATTAAATTGATTAAATTGATTTCAACTTTAAATTGTTTATAACTTTTAAAATATTAAAAACTGACCTAATAAACCTTATGTCAAAAATGATTAGTTTTAAGCGTAGAATCTAAAATCGACATTAAAAATATAGCATTCCATTTAAAAAATCATATGTTTGATACGTCACGTGATTATTGGACATCCTGTATATATGAAACCAATTTTAAAATGTGAAGTTTGACAGTATCTACTAATAATGTAAGTAACATTTTTTTGTATATTTCTTAATAACTGAGATATTGGACTTCATCGGAATCTTGCGCCACCCTGTATATATACGTTGTTTTTGCCGTAATCGATACTCCGTAATTCAAAGTGTTAATTCCATATTATGAATATTTATTGATCATAACGAGAGACATTTCAAAATCACACGCAGATGTATTTCCGGCGAATCAATCTTGCTGCGGTGATTAAATTCGAGAGGAGATAGGGGTTTTATCGGAACCGGTATCGGGTCGGCTTCATAGGCCGCAGAAATCACCATCTGGGGAGCGGAAAAACGGGCGGTGCACTCCGGCGGCGGAGGGGGTGGCAAAGTGTACGATTAGGGAAAGGGGTTGAGTGTGTGCCGCCCATGCCCTTCATAAGTGCACGCCGCCTGCTCCTCCGCGAGTGTGATCGATGGGAAATGGCTTTTTATCATCCATCACGTTAACATCATACCACTCAATGTTTCTGCTTGTAGTCACACCGAACGATTTATTGCCTTTTTCAATATTTAAATTTCAAAATATTTATAAATAAACAAACAAAAAATATTAATTAGAAATTAAATAATAAATTAATAATCGTACAAATTACTTCTTGTAATAATAGAAAAAGGATTTATTCACTTGGTCACACTTATTTAAATAAATTAAATAAAAAGAATTAATAAATTATTTTCCTTTTAGCTAAGGCACAGCTGCACTTACGAGGGATAAAATCTCGAAACACGTGTCTGCAGATAGCCTTATATTACGTAACTTTTATTTTTTTTTATTATTTTGTTCTTTGCATTAAATATTTTCTATTCAAAAATTGTTGCATTATACAATATGTTATTGTTATGCAACAGCAAATGTCTATTATTAGACATTTTTTAAGGTATTTATGTAACATAAGTCATTATGTCACAGTAGCTAAAGAGAAAATAATTTATTAATTATTATTTTCAATTTTTTTTAATTAATGTACTTCTTGTATTTTTATTATATTGGTTTATGTTTATATTTGTACAAGGATAGGCAAAATGAAGTATCTATTTCAAATTTAGTCGCTTTTATTAATGGCTCTTTTTTATTTAACAATAAAACAAAAAGTCCTTGAAGTAAGACGTTTTTTTTAAATATTACATCAGTTAAATAACATCCTCCTTGCTGCTGGAATTCTTGAAAGTTTTGCATCATCCTCTCTAACAATTCAATTGGGATTGTGTTAATCTCTGTCCGAAAATTATGTTTCAGTTGTTCCAAAGTTTGCGGTCGACTTTTAACTTTAGGTAGCCCCATCAGAAGAAATCATGAGCTCACAGATTCGGTAACCGTGTCGGCCAGTTGAGGATGTGACCAGGAAACATTCTTCGCAGAATTGCCATAAATTCCTTGGCAGTCGATTAATATACTATTACTTGTTTGAGGAAATAAATATCTTACTTTGTTTATGAAAAAAAATGTCGCTTAAATTATATCTCTAACCGCGTACATACCGTTACAAAACCGGGTTTAATCAGACTCCAAAATAAGAAAAATGAATGTCTATTTATTTATTTACAGTACACTTAATATACACTGCGCCGCAAAATTAACACAAAATTCGAAATTTCGTTTATTTAATTTAATTTTATTGTTTTTCCTGTATTATTGCAGTTTGTTGTTTATTTTCTCATTTTTTCTTCACAAATAAGCAAATTAATTTTAATAAGTAGCTATTAGGAATCACTTCGGGAAAAAAATGGAAAAAATAAAATTAATTTTTTAAACGAAATTTTGAATTTTGCGGTGCAGTGTATTTATTAACACAACAGTGTCACTATTTATTTTTAACGATATGTTGAGCACTCGGACTTTCATGACAGACTGCTCGCTTCGCCGCTAGCGCTCGCTTATATAGGACGCTTGTTTCTCGAATTTTCTAGACCTTTCCATGATGCCAAGTTTACTATCGCGCACTCGGTGGAACATTCCAGAATATTCTTTCCAGTTACTTCTTTCACTTTTATTACAATACTGTTCTAGGTGGTTTTGGAAATTTTTCATTATTCGTTCTAGCATTTTCATATAAATTGCACGAATTTTAATGCGAATGTTTTTTTTTAATTCTGAATTATTAGCGGTCAATCTAAATACACTTTACTCTTTAAATCACCCCATATCCAATAGTTGTTAAAATGTATATAGGTAGTAACATCTTATTTTTATCTTTGTATATATCCCGCCATCTTCGCCATCGGTTGTTTATGAACTCGTTTTATAAACTATAGAGAGTAAGTTAGATATGGAACAACATACACTAATATTTGGTGATTTCAATTTACCCAATTTGTTCTCACATTAGAAAAGTGGGGATGGGCTGAATAAACCACTTCTAACTTATATTAATTTCAAACAATTTAATAAACTTACACAAAATAATAACGTACCTAACACTTCTAATAAAATACTAGATCTTATTATTTCAATTGGCAATTTAAAATATGATGTAAAAATAGTTTTGTTCCACGGGATCATATCATCCTACTTTATATTGCGATATTGTCTGTGTTGAAAGTTCCATTTCTAACTTTAAATCTAATGATTCATATATTTCCCATGATTTCAAAAAAGCTGATTTGCGTTTATTATATAGTGAGATTTCTTTAATTAATTGGGTTATGGGTAGTAATGATCCGAATATTGCTAGTAGTAGATTTAACGATTTGTTGCTTAAAACGATTGCAAAGTTTGTGCCTGTTCGTAGTTTTAAATTACAGCGCAAGTTTTCCATTTGGTTCAGTTCGATACAGTTTATACCGATTTCCAGAAAGCATTTGATACAATTGATCATTGCGTAATTCTTTATAAATTACCATCTTTTGGTTTTACGGATGGAACTGTTTCACTGAAGCAATACACAATATACGACAATTTGTCCAATACATATCGTTCCGTCGAGTACATTGCAACATCCGGGGTTCCTCAGGGTACAAACCTGGGATCCCTCTTATTTATTATCTTTATTAATGACATTGTCGATATAATTCGGTGTGCTCCTGTACGCGGATGATATGAAATTATTTAATATCATTGAGTCAATGGCTGATTGCATTCAGTTACATGAAGATATTGTTAATATTCATAATTGGTATGAACTCAATGGACTGACTTTGAACTTATCGAAATGTAAATCATGCATTTACGTTTCGATAAGTTTTATCGCAACACAAAATAGTTTTAAATTTAATTTTAGTATTAACAATACATTATTTGAACGTACAAACTCAATGAAAGATTTGGGAGTAACTTTCGATGAAAAATTGAAGTTCACTAACCATTAATAAGATTTGTGACAAAAGTATAAAATTGTTGGGCTTCTTCTATCGAACATATAAAGACTTCCATGATATTAATGTCTTATAAAAATGTATAATTCATACGTTCGTTCAAATCTTGAATTTGCCTCTGTTATTTGGTCACCGTATCGCGAGACTACTATAAATTGGATTGAAGCAGTTCAAAAAAAGTTATTGAAAATGTTTTAAAAAAAAATGGAGAATATCCGTCTGCATCCACTTCATATGACGACCTCTTTATAACATTTAATCTAGAAAGATTGAGTCATAGGCGTACTAAATCGCTAAACTTATTTTTATACGGACTAGTGCAGAATCAGATTGATGACCCAAATACTAGGATATTTGGGTCATAGGCTGATGTTTCAGGTTCCCAGATTGACATCTCACAGCAATATTTTGTTTTATCAACCCCATGCAAATACGTTAGCTCATTTTAATTCTCATTTTGCTGGATACATTTCTTGCAGTCGAGCATCTTGTTGAGACCATACAGTACTCATATCAAATTTTTGTCGATGATGCTCTGGTTCCAAAAAAATGTTCAACATTCTCACATATCGTTCCGAATTGACCGTGAAAGTATTTCCAAGACCTTCTTCAAAAAATATGAACCAATTACCGAATCGTGCCATTCCGCAGTTACCTTGCAGATATGCAGAATTCTAGAATTTTCTGAATAACAATAACGAGCATTTCGTTTGTTTATACATCCAGATAACACAAAATGTGCTTCATTGGACATAATTGAGCAACTCAAGACATTGTCAGCAAAAAGGGAAATAGAAATTTGATTTAAAATTGTTAACAGAGACAAAAGTTACGCGATTTAAATAGATGGATGTCTTAACAAGACTCCAAACTGTCACACTATTCCAATTGTTTATACTTGCAGCACCGTACAACCCCTCCACAGCACCCTCAATTTGGGTTATTTTCCCTTAGTTCGACAGATTGGACTTCAATTAAAAAAATCCAAAAAAATATTAAAATCTGCGTGAGAGTTAATTTAACTAAATGGATGTCTTAATAAGACTCCAAACTGTCACAAATATCCCAATTGTTTATACTGGCAGCACCGTACAACCCCTCCACAGCACCCTCAATTTGGGTTATTTTCCCTTAGTTCAACAGATTGGACTCCAATTAAAATAAATTCAAAAAAATATTAAAATCTGCGTGAGAGTTAATTTAACTAAATGGATGTTTTAATAAGACTCCAAGTTGTCATAATATATGAATTGTTTATATTTGCAGCATCGTCCAACCCCTCCACAGCACCCTCAATTTGGGTTATTTTCCCTTAGTTCGACAGATTGGACTTCAATTAAAAAAATCCAAAAAAATATTAAAATCTGCGTGAGAGTTAATTTAACTAAAAGGATGTCTTAATAAGACTCCAAACTGTCACACTATACCAATTGTTTATACTTTCAGCACCGTACAACCCCTCCACAGCACCCTCAATTTGGGTTATTTTCCCTTAGTTCGACAGATTGGACTTCAATTAAAAAAATCCAAAAAAATATTAAAATCTGCGTGAGAGTTAATTTAACTAAATGGATGTCTTATTAAGACTCCAACCTGTCACACTATACCAATTGTTTATACTAGTAGCACCGTACAACCCCTCCACAGCACCCCCAATTTGGGTTATTTTCCCTTAGTTCGACAGATTGGACTCCAATTAAAAAAATCCAAAAAATATTAAAATCTGCGTGAGAGTTAATTTAACTAAATAGATGTCTTAATAAGACTCCAAACTGTCACAATATACCAATTGTTTATACTAGTAACACCGTACAACCCCTCCACAGCACCCTCAATTTGGGTTATTTTCCCTTAGTTCGACAGATTGGACTCCAATTAAAAAAATCCAAAAAATATTAAAATCTGCGTGAGAGTTAATTTAACTAAATGGATGTCTTATTAAGACTCCAACCTGTCACACTATACCAATTGTTTATACTAGTAGCACCGTACAACCCCTCCACAGCACCCCCAATTTGGGTTATTTTCCCTTAGTTCGACAGATTGAACTCCAATTAAAAAAATCCAAAAAATATTAAAATCTGCGTGAGAGTTAATTTTACTAAATGGATGTCTTAATAAGACTCCAATCTGTCACACTATACCAATTTTTTATACCTGAAGCACCGTACAACCCCTCCACAGCATCTTCAATTTGGGTTATTTTCCCCTAGTTCGACAGATTGAACTTCAATTAAAAAATCAAAAAAAATATTAAAATCTGCGTGAGAGTTAATTTAACTAAATGGATGTCTTAATAAGATTCCAAACTGTCACAATATACCAATTGTTTATACTTGCAGCACCGTACAACCCCTCCACAACACTCTCAATTTGGGTTATTTTTTCATAGTTCGACAGATTGGACTCAATTAAGAAAATCCAAAAAAAATATTGAAATCTGCGTGAGAGTTAATTTAACTAAATGGATGTCTTAATAAGATTCCAAACTGTCACAATATACCAATTGTTTATACTTGCAGCACCGTACAACCCCTCCACAACACTCTCAATTTGGGTTATTTTTGCATAGTTCGACAGATTGGACTCAATTAAGAAAATCCAAAAAAATATTGAAATCTGCGTGAGAGTTAATTTAACTAAATGGATGTCTTAATAAGACTCCAAACTATCACACTATACCAATTGTTTATACTTGCAGCACCGTACAACCCCTCCATAGTACCCTCAATTTGAATTATTTTTTATTAGTTTGACATAAACCTATCCGGAAGAATCCAATACTCTAGAAAGGTCATGTGCAATAATTGAGAAATTCGTAGCAGCCTGGAATGAATTCATGTTGCTGCAATGATAGATACGGAACCACATACACATGCAGTTGATCGTAGAGCGCCTTCTTAAAGACTTTTGTCAGACGTAAAAAGATAGCTACCGGACGGTAGTTGGTGATATCCGAGGCTTTATATTTAGGTAAAATTGAAGCAATCTTAAGTTTATTAGAAAAAGTAGAAGTTTGAATTGATAAATTAAAAATAATTGAAAGAGGATAGCAAAAAAATACGAACACAATCCTTAAGAAAAAAAGGCTGATAAATTGTCATCGCCTGAGGATAAGTTGTTTTTAAATTAATTCAGGATGATTTAATTGAAATTAGAACACTTGGTTTGTTTCACTTATTTATATTTAGTTCAACTAGTTTCGACTATTGGTCATCTTCGGGATCGAAACTAGTTGGAGAAAATATAAATAAGTGAAAGAAACCAAGTGATTTAATTTCAATTAAATCATCCTGAATTAATTCAAAAATGTTTCACCACGGGTTAAGTGAGATATTAATTAAACGTATTTTTTTTAAATATTTCAAGATAGTTTCAGGGGCGATATGTGAAAAAGTAAATGAAAGTAAATTAGAGAATATTTCACAGCCGGTATTACCCGATGGAGGAATTAAAAACAAATTCAAAATGCTTACGAAAACCATTTGATATATCATCAGGCGTTTTGTAGGTCTCACCATCACAAGTATTCGGAGAGGTATTAATAAAAAAATGACTTTTTTGTCTTAACATTGGTCCATTTTTTTTTAATTTCATTTCATGATTGGAAGCTTTAAAGTAAATACTCAGAGCAAACTATATTTTAGCACAATTAATTCATTGAGTTGAAACATAGTTTATTCAGTGTTTATTTATAAATATCATTAAAAATATTAATTTTATGGCAGAGAGACCGATGGTCGATAACTGTTTTCTAAGAACAACGAATATTATAGTATAAGAATTATATTTTTAAGTTATTGTATAAAAATCACTCGATGTGGTATCCTTCCCTCTTAATACATAATTTTTTTCTTCTTTTAAAATCGCTGATTACACCTTAAAAAATATTGGGATGATTATTTAATTAATTATTTTAATTGTGACATATTTATCTTTAGTCTGAGTGAATTCAAGGCATTCCTTTCTATAGGTGAATTTAACTTATAAGGTTGTAGATACATTTTTATTTAAAACGTTTATATCACAATTGTATTATAATTTTTATTTTATTTTTATTTAAATATGTCATTCTTTATATTTTTATATACGTCTTATTTAATAGCACATTATATTAAGTTTGTACTTATTGCTCTGTAATTGGGTTTTTTGCCTGTTGGGTAATAAAGTTTATTATTATTAAATATCTTACACTATTTCTAATTTTACTTTCCAAATTCATTAAATTTCCAAAAAGCGTCTCAGAATAAACTCTGTTTTAAACATCCCCATAAACGGTAACCAAGTGGATTTAGATCAGGTGAGAGAGCAGGCATTTATAAAATTTATATATATAAATCTTTATTCAGGACTAATGCTTACAATATACATACAATTCAATACAAAGCTATTATACAATATCATACAGTACATACTATTCCCTAACTGGCTATCGACCAGAGGTCTCTCTGCCATAAAATTAATATTTTTAATGGATACTTATAATTGAGTACTGAATAAACTATGTTTTAACTCAATGAATTAATTGTGCTAAAATATAGTTGCTCTGAGTATTTACTTTAAAGCTTCCAATCATGCCGACAATGGCTCTATTTATTCACCGGGTCCCTTTTCGCCATAAAAGCAAAGTACACGACTTTACGGCTCTAGTGTCGATGAATGGGACGGCACAATAAAGGGTTGCTTCCCTCTGTGAAGTTGTAGAAACGTGCGCGTCCCCTTTATGCGATCCGTCCTGCCCGGCCTCGTTTCGACGAATCGTCATCATCAGGAACAGTCTCGAGTAGTCTGCGTAAGGTAAATACGCGCGATTTGCGAAAGGGGACGCGACAATCAAAGTTTGCTTGCTTAGGCGGAACGACGGGTTTTCCTTTAATTATGAAAATGATAACTCCATTTTTATGTTTGTTGGTTATTTGCGTTCTGTTAGAAAAACAAAACGAAAATGGCGTTCATAAGGAATAAGAAAGTTGATGATGGTTTAGATTAAGTGAAACATGCTATTAATAAAATGAGTACGCCGTTGATGCTGTGCAAATGCTTTTATTGTATTGAAATATTGCTACAAATAAAGAAGATTTAAATAAAAAATGAATGATCCGTCGCCGAACTCGATCATTTACTCCGGAGATCACAGCCGGGTCGGTGCGTTTAATTAATTTAATTTAACAACTTTATGATTGTGTATACTAACGAAGGATGAAATTCCGAAACTCGTAACTGCAGATAGCCTTATATTACGTAATTTTTGTTCTTTGCGTTGAATATTTTCGGATCAAAAATTGTTGGACGTAGCGTAAAAATAAAGATGGCCTCCAGGACTGGTCCGTCAATCTCAGTGTGTGATCTTAATTTGAGTAAAATAAGTGCAAGTAAAGACTGTGCTTTATGTGATAAGTGCATAAAGTGTGACTATTTTAAGTGTTGCATTTGTGACGGTGAATATCATCAGAATTGTGCAAAATCAGACCAGTTTGGAGCTCCTGCATGTGTATAGTGTGAGAAAAATGGAATACTAAAGTGCATATTGCAAATCCTAATCGGGTTGAAAATAGAAATAGCGCAACTAACAAGAACGGTTACTCAACAGAATATAAAGAAAAAAAAGAAAGTGAAATCATGACTCTAACCTGCGAGATCAAGAACGACAACGCCGACAATGTATACCCAAAAAAATCATGAAAACTGTAAACAATAAAACTTTACATGATTTCTCAATCAGTTCAAGAGATGCGGTAAGGAGTAAAAAAATTGATAAAACTGATAAACCATTAAACGAAACCTCAAATGACCCCCAACGGCCAAAATCGTCACCAAGCGTATTGATTATTGATAACAGTGATTTTCACTTGGAGCCAGGGGACAATGGCATGAGGAATAATGACAACACAAATATAAACAAAAACAATGATTGGAAAGAAGTAACAAAAAAAACGTAAAAGAAAAAATCTTTTTATATTTATTGGAACTGCTACTGACATAAACCTTCCAGTTGCGGAAAATCAATCTAAAAAATGGATTTTTGTCACGAGATTGCACAAAAAAGTAAATCATTAACAAGTGTTAATTCATTGATAATGATCACTTTGTGACCGAAATGTACATTTGGTAATCCGAATAAAAGTGTGAAGAAAGGTTATTAGTGCTTTATTCGTCGAAGTTTTAAACAATCTGTAAAGGGCGAGAAATTATCAATATATAGTAGAAAAGCTTAAACCCAAATATGATGAAGCCACATATTCATCATTCAAGGATGTCCCGAGCGCAATTGAAAAGGCAATAATAAATCCTTACTTTTGGCCACAAAATCTTTTAATTAATATATTTTTCTTCAAACGCACCGAAAGAGAAAATTTTCCGAAAATCATGAAGTCAAAAACAACGGGATAATCCATTCAAATGGCATCTATAAGATTCTACATCAAAATATACAGTATCTAACAACATATAAAACTTTGCTCGAAAGTTTAATTGAAGACATCAACTGCAACGTATTGTGTATTGGCTAAAAGTGAACATATACAAACAGTAAATATATACAACTTAATCCTAAAATCAAATTATTGTCGAAATGAACATGATCACAGAGGAGTTGCTATATTCACTAAAAAATGGTGATGTGTCCATCATGGTACTTTCCTCGGTGAATACGGTCAAATAAGTTTTTGATTGTGATATTTCTTACCTTATAATGTGTTGAAATCATTTTCCACACTCTTCTTCATTTTTTCAAACTTTGCGAATGTGCTGAATACGACGGCACTTTGACGTTTTATTTGTCATTAAAATAATTATTTCAATAATTAAAATCTCTAAAGGAATTTATCATGTAAACGCTTATAAAATGAAAACCGGAGGTCCTACAATAAAAGTTTTATAACAGAAATTATTTATTTTCCAAGATCTAAAACTTTTATTTGAAACATTTTTCTATCCGAATTAAAAAATGAAAAATTGCTAAGAGTAAAGTTGCACTTAATGAGTTTTGATTCTAACCAAAAGCTTTTCAGATTATTCCACTGTTATAGAAAGCTTAGATATAAAGTTTGGGCTTAATTCATTTAGCCGTTTAGGCGCTATCGCGGAAACACAGACACACAGACATTTTTCAAAACTCGATGGAATGGACTCAGGGGACCTCAAAACTTGCATATTTGTTGAAATTGGCGGTTCGAAAATTTTCATGATCACAATACTTTCCCTTGGACAGGGGGTCCGGGGAAAGTAAAAATGCATAAAGTGTAGTTTATGTAATTTGTCATTTTGTACGATGAGTAAAATTTTCGAAAGTGCGGGTATCGAAATAGAAAAAAAGAATTAATGGATTATAAATTAGACATCAAATTCGTAAAGTATTTAACACAATTAATAAATTAATTAATTAACAGAATGCAACTCTATAAGCAAACAAAGATATTGGCTCAATTTCAAACTCTACATAAAATTCTTAAAGTATTTAACGCAAAAAATAGTGAATTATGCAATTAATAACTGAATAACTGAAATGGCAAATAAAAAAAATATTATAGTCGTTTGTGTTTACAGACCACTAGCGGGAGATTTTACGCTATTCTGTGAGCTCTTTGAAAAATTATTAAATAATCTATTAATTAACAATAAACCATTTTTCATTTTGGGAGATTTTAATATTAACCTATTTATCAATGGAATTCAAAAATTTAATAAATTCATTCAATTTGCATCAATCCACCAACAAGGATTTATAGCGGGTCCGAAACGTGCTTTGACAATGTAATTACAAATGTAAATTGCGAATGTCATACTCAAATATTAGAGACAGTAATCTCTGATCATACTGGTCAATGTTTATATTTCAATTATAATTACAAGGCATTAAATAATGTTAAAAAAGTCAGACTTTACAACCGCTCTAACTTGATATTTATTAAAAATTTATCACAAGAAAAATGTTCACAGGTTTATATTGAGTTGTTTGGAAAGTAATTTCGTTTTTTTTTTCCGACAGAGAATTTAATTGTATTTATTTGCACCCAACTTCACACTTAAGCCGTATAATTTTTATATGTTTTAAGAGTTTTTTTAAAAATCCAATTAATTCTACGCAGTAGTTTTGAGTTGGTGCCCTTTTAAATATGGAGAGCGATAAGCAGCATTTTCGGCATATCTTACTGTTTTACTACAGAAAGGGTAAAACTGCTGTTCAAACCAGAAAGAAATTGACCGATGTGTATGGAGAAGTTGTGTTGACCAGTACGCCAGTGCCAGAATTGGTTTGCAAAATTTCGATCCGGCAATTTTGATGTTCGGGAATGCCGGTTGAAGCTGATAACGACGCGATATAGGCATTAATTGATGCGAACCGGCGAATAACAACACGTGAGATCGTATTGAGGTTAAATTCATCAAATTCAACAGTTTATGACTACTAGAAAGGCCTGGGATTATCCTCGAAGCTCGATGTATGGGTTCCCCATGTTCTCACAAAGAGAAATCTGTGTCGCCGCATTGACGTCTGCGATTCGCTTCTCGAACGTCACGAAAATGATCCGTTTTTGAAGCGCATCATTACTGGGGACGAAAAATGGGTTGTATGCAACAACGTCAAATGCAAGAGGTCATGGAGCAAAAACCGAATCAAACCATTTCCAAAGCCGATATTCACCAAAAAAGGTGATGCTGTCTGGTAGGATTTTAAAGAAATCGTTTTTTTTTTTAGCTTTTACCGGATAACACAACGATTAATTCGGAAGTCTACTATCATCAGTTGGACAAACTGAATTCAACAGAAAAGGCCAGAACTAATCAACAGGAAAGGTGTAGTGTTTCACCACCCTCACACAAGTTTGGTCACTCGCCAAAAGCTTTTACAGCTTAAATGGGATACAATGCCACACCCACCATATTCCACAGACCTGACACCATCGGATTATTATTTGTTCCGGTCACTCCAAAATTTTTTAGACGATAAAACCTGCACCTCAAATGAGGAGGTCAAAAACCACCTCAATCAGCTTTTTGCCAGCAAAGACCAAAAATTTTATGGGCGTGGAATTATACTACTACCAGAAAGATGGCAAAAGGTGTTGGACCAGAACGGCCAATATATAATTTAATAAAGTTTTTGCTTATTATACGAAAACTGTCTTTCATTTCCACAAAAAAAACGAAATTACTTTCCGAACAACCCAATAAATTAAATTCACCTGATGCCAAATACAATACCTTTTTAAAAATATTTCATTATAATTTTTTAATTATTATAAAAATAAGAGATAGTAAAAATAAATCTAATTTTAGAAAATGTTACCAAGCCGAAGATATCCAAACAAGTAAGCAAAAACTTCTTATTTTTAAAACAATATCAAATTTTCACGCGCGATTTGAAATATTATACAAAAAAGAACAGAAAATATACAATAATCTGTTAAATGCTTAATATAAAAATCACGTAATGATATACATTGGATACTTCACAAAATAAATCAAAAGATTCATGGACGCTAATCAAAGGTTTAGTAGGTAAATAACAAAATCAAATAATTCCGAATTATGTTGACATACAAGATCTTGCAAATGAATTCTGTTCGAGATCCGGTTAGAATTTATGCTAACCAGTGCTCAGTGTAAAGCAAAAGACTGTTTCTCAAACAATATTATTTTTAACAACTGGAACAAAATTATCGTATTTATTTTAAATAGTATAACCACACAGTTTGCTAGGTGACAAGGTATTCAGAAGGAAAAGTCAGATTGAAAATTCATGCATATATTTTAAACTCAAGTACAAAAATTAAGACAAAAAGATAAAAGTAAAACAATATAAAAAAAGAATTAATGGATTATAAATTAGACATCAAATTCGTAAAGTATTTAACACAATTAATAAATGAATTAATTAACAGAATGCAACTCTACAAGCAAACAAAGATATTGGCTCAATTTCAAACTCTACATAAAATTCTTAAAGTATTTAACGCAAAAAATAGTGAATTATGCAATTAATAACTGAATTAATTAACAGAATGCAACTCTATAAGCAAACAAAGGTAACAGATAATAAAACTAACGAAAAACCACAGAATAATTCAATGCAGTATAAAATAAAACAATGTATTTATGGCGGTTACAAAATTCATACCGATATTATATAATCGTCAGAAGTAACACGTATAGCGTTAAAATTAACGAAATTAATGATATGATCAGTTTGTTTACTTTTTAATCTTTTCAACTTCGCGAAAATATCTTTTCCAGAACCTTAGGATGAACAAATAATTCACTTTTATAAATAAATCAAAGTTCGGCTTATGCGTGCCCCCACTTATCTAATATTTTTATCTCAAATTTATTATTGTAAAGGGTTTTTTCTCTCCACTCTTAATTCAACTCTCACAAACGAAGCACGTCAATTCTGCTCTTGGTTGAATTTGTAAAATTGTTAATTGTTCAATATAAAAAAAGTAACAAGTTAAATAACAAACCAATATATATTATTAAAACATCACGGATCCCCGCTCGACCATTACCCATTTTACAATATAAAAACTTAATGTTCTACAACGAATGTATAACATTTTAAATAAAAATGATTTGAAAATAATTAATAAATTATTTCCACATTTAGCTCTGTGGCTATTGACTTACTTACGTAAGTACGTTAAACAAATGCACTAATGTGGAAATAATTTATTAATTATTTTCAAATAATTTTTATTTAATATATTTAAATAACTGTGACCAAGTGGAATGAATATTGTTTTCTATTTATGTATAACATTTTATTCAAAATATTACTCACTGAAAAATGTTTGTGTCAATTTCTTCCACACAACAAGATAAAACATTTCATAAAAACTAAAGAAAAATTATTGATTACACTTTTGATCCTTGTTGTTGAAATTGTAATGTAGAAATGTCTTTATTTAATATTTGAAAGCGTCTAAACTAATTTAAAATATTAATATCTCTTCTAATCACAAACCAGCAGATTTTCATATTAAAAACCTAAATTCTATTTAAGGTATAGAAAACCTGATTTAAGGTAATCTGTGTATTTAACCTATAAATTTGTTATTTAATATTTCCACAAAGGACGAAACAGTTCTATTGCCAACCGAAATTATTTTAATTAGTTTCCTCCATGTAATTAACTCTATACATATTTTATTCTATGCGCCCAATATAACCTTGTTAAACGTCAAAAATCGTAATTTTTAATTATAAATTTTAAGCAAACGGTAAGTCCAATCTTAATAAAACTTCTTTTCCGCGCTTTTTTTTGCCAGATTTGATGTTTACATTGGTAAAGATAGCCCCATTTTAAAAAAAAAATTTTAGAGCGACTCCCGTAAACTAGGATTCATCCGAGTTAAATCTAATTGAATTAAGTAATTATGCCATCTGTATTTACGTATAGTGAGTATGTCGACATGCTTCTCATATATGGAGAATGCCGCAAAAATAGCAGACGCTCTCGAGAGTTGTATAGAGTAAGATACCCCAATCGGATAACACCGAGCTGTACTACCTTCTTTAAGTTGGAACAAAAATTACGGAGTGGTTCTTTTCCTGATGGAAAACATGTAGCTCATAGAAGAAATACAGTCATAACCGATAATAGTACTATAAATATTTTGGCATATGTACAAATTAACCCACATGTATCTACAAGGCTTCTTGCTCAGGAATTAGGGGTAAGCAAATCATCTGTCGACAGAGTATTACAAAATAATAAATACAACCCATATAAAGTATATCTGGTGCAGGGATTAACGCCTCAAGACTCTGCACGTAGATTGGACTTAATTGCTCAAATAATAGTAAAGCTCGAAGACGATCCCAATTTTTTAAATAAAATTATCTGGAGCGATGAATGTAGATTTCACAATAATGGTACCGTTAATCGGCATAACTGCCATTACTGGTCTGCTGATAATCCGAACTGGATGAAAAAAAGACTAATTTTCAACAAATGTGGGGAATAAATGTATGTGCGGTTTATAAAATGGTCGTGTGATTGGTCCTTACTTTTATGAAGGTACATTAACTGGTGCAGTCTATTTAAATTTTTTACAAAATGAACTTTCTGAGTTATTGGAAGATATTCTTTTAAATGAAAGAGCAATGATGTGGTGGCAACAAGATGGTGCACCCCCTCACTATTCTCGTCAAGTTACTAATTTTATTGATGGGACTTTCGGAGAGCGCTGGATTGGACGAAATGGTCCGATAAAATGGCCACCACGATCTCCTGATATTACGCCCTTGGATTTTTTCTTTGGGGATATTTAAAAAAAAATGTATATACTGACCCCAACAGAGATATAGAAGATTTACAGAATCGAATCACAGTAGCTTGTAGAAGTATTACTGCAGACATGGTTAGAGCAAGTTGCATCAGAGGTCTTCTTAGAAGACTGGAATATTGCGTTAGTGTTGATGGCAATCAATTTGAACACCTTATAGATTAAATGATATTAAAACTTTGATAGATGTTGTTTTGTTTTGTTATGTTAATATGTCATAGGTAATGTTTCATTTGTTTATAACTCCCATATTTTACAATAAAACAAACAAATGTCATTATACCATTGTATTCGTTATTAAATCTTATTTTAAAAAATGTATAGATATACAGGGTGTCTCATTTAAATTTTTGAAGTTGATGTCAATTTGTCGGAAATTATGTGGCAAAAACAAAGTCTAAGTTCTCTGAAATAGGCATCATATGTAACCATTCAAATCCTCCAAATTTCATTTTTGTAGTGTTATCCATTTACGAAATATCGTATGCATACTATCTCGTGGGACACCCTGTATATATATATTGAATTATTTACGCACTATATGAAGCGTAAGTAAATGTGAACAGCACAGAGTTTAAGATCCTGTAATTCCAGTCTAAACAAACAGATTCTTTTAATTCAAACAGCAAATTGAAACTCGACTTTCATTCAACAATTAAAACCGTCTTTTGTTTTGTGAATCCCGGGCGTGTTTTATATATATTTTTTGTTGTGATTTTTTATAAATAAAACAAATTTATTTCACATCGAATCTGGAAGAAAATCTATCTCATTTAATCTATCTATCTCCGTAATTTCTCGCCGAGTGAACGAATTTTGTTATAAATCAAAGCTCAATCTTAGCCAAAAAACAGTTCAACCTGCTTTTTGTTGATTGCAATTGTGTTTTATATTTATTATGAATTTTAGATAATAGAACAAACTTTATGTTCGGTTTCTTACAAGAGAGAAAAAAAAATACCTTTTGTGTTTCCTCGCAACAGAAAATACAAAAAAAATAACACGGCTTTAAGTGCCTGTAATTATACTCGGCTAGAAATTTTGTTAGCAGTTTCGCAAAACTAGTTCAGCGTAATTTTCCATATATAAACTATGTTTTTATATTTTTCGTGAATTTTGTGAAAATATAACAAACTTTTTTCGCATCGTTGCGTTTCGACACGAATTTAAGCCCCTGTAATTTCGCTCTGAGCGCACCGATTTTATCGAACCAAACGACAAATCAAAGCTCAAGCCTCGTAGAATAACTCCGACCATCCTTTGGTTGATTCCGGATTTGTTTAATATTTTTTTATGAATTATTTTAAAAATTGCCTACCCGGCGCATTCACCATTTATCAACGGATACTATATACCTCAGTCAGAACAAAATTATTGGTAAATAATGTTTCATCATTTCAATAATAAAACAATTAGTATTGTTAATGTAACATTGCTGCAACGTTTTTCTTTTTAATGACCGTTTATTCAGTGAGTAGTTTATAATTATAATATAATTAATTGTTTTAATATTTAAACATTGGTAGTTCATATTGTATAAAATAGATTATTAAAAATCAATCAATAAAACAATTACAACTACATTTGATCTTCACATAACTCACTCAATCAATTTAATAAATAAAACAATTAAACGCAGATCAGATTGAATAACTTTAAATTCTCGACTAGTTTCGAGTTATTAGAGAAGAGAATTTAAAATTCTATCTATCTATTCATATTTATTTCATATAATTATAATTATTATAATTTCGTTTTTAAACGTTATTTATCTATACAAGAATCCAACAAATAAAAACGGCCAAGGCTTAAAGAGCATTGTGAAATTTATAATGTAGCGCAATATAGAATGTGAAGTTAATTAATAACGTAACATTTCTCGTACTGAATTATTAATGTTTGTAATTGCAACGATAGTTCGAAATGTTAGACTTGTCTCCGCTCTTGAAAACTAGCGTGACTTTACCTAATTTCCGGTATAATTTTTGAATTTACAATTAGATCAAAAATACGACATTTAGGCTCAATAAAGAATAATAATAATAATACTTTATATTGCAGCATCTGCAATACAGCATCTTTATAAACACATCTTTATTCAGAGTATACAGAGAGTACAAAAAATTAACATAAATAATTACAATACATATAAGTACTAATCTATCTGGGCTATCGACGAGAGGTCTTTTTGCCCTTTATTTTTTTTTATTAATAAACAAAAACAAATATCCCAGAAAGACTAAAAGAAAGCTTATAAAAATTTGATTCAATTGATTTCTAGCGGAATCATAAGAAAATAAAAAATGAAATAAGAGAAATAAGAATTTCTATATAATTAAGGATATTTAATTTTCAAAAAGTTTTCAAAAATTAATTAAAATGTTTCATCAAGTGATCAGTTAGAACCAAATTGAAGTTACTGTAATTCAAAACTTTAAAAAAAGTGTTAAAAAAATATAGAATTTTTTTTTAATTAAAATTAAAACACACTTATTTAAATTTATTTTCTTTTAATTTCGATATTTTTTTTAATAGATTCTCCTGTAAAATTATTTAAATACTAAGAAAATAGTTTTCAGCGAAAACAAACTCACCCCAATTACAGAAAAATCAGCTGATCGCCGGGGATTTAAAATATTCTCGACACAAAAATAATTAAACCGGCAAATATTTAAATTTATTTTAAACTTAAAGTTTAATTCCATCAAAATGTAATTTCGCGAGAGCTTTCATGCCCTTGCGGTTTGCAACAACATTTACACACTGCAGTAAAACGCCATTTTGCGTTATTTATCTACGATTCGGCAACGCACACACAAAATCAAACCATTCGTGCACAATGAAATATTTAATTGTATTGCTTGAATAACTATGAATGTTTCCAGGAAGAATAAATCTTGCGGAAATGGGAATTTCCGCAATGAAAAAAGGACCTTGAAATTTTATAATTAGAATAATTTTATGTTTAATAAATTTATAATAATTTTTATTAACAGATGATATAAATAATAAAAAAAAAATTATTAAATATGTGTTAATTGGTTATCGACTACTGATCTTTCCGCCTTTTATTTTTAATTAAAATAAAACAAAAAATTCGATTTTTGCTCGTTTTTTAGCTTTTTAATTTATTAATAGTAATAAAATGTTTTATTTAAACTCACCTTGAGTTTAATTTAATCCTCTGTTGATGTTCCTATTATTATTATTTTTTTCTCTTCGCCGTACTGTTCCTCGATTTAAACTGAATTTAATTTAGTTTATGCACTGATCACTGGAAAGTCCACCGGAATCGTTTCGCGAATAATCTCGTCCTTTGTTTTCCCTTGGCCGAGGGGGTCCCTTCGTGTTAATGCGTCGCCGGAAGGGTGCGACGGGGTTTAAGTGTGTGGATTTTTTTTGTCGAATGTATGTGTGTGTGTGTGTTGGTTTGGAGAAGAGATGCGGCCGACAGTCGACACACCTCAGGATGCTGCGAGCGACTGCGACGCCGCCGGACGCCATTGATTGCGCGCCGTCCGCCGCCGTCAGTGGCGTCGGTTTTTCTGGGAAGCGGCCCGAGGGATGCTGGGCCCGTGTACCCACCAAATTATTCAAGTTTCACGCGGAGAAAAAAAAATCGAGAACACTCGCCCGAATAACAAATATCGTTTAAATCTTGTAGAGAAATGCGTTTTTTTAATGTTTTGTGATTATATTTCTTTAAAACGAGATGTAATTTTGCAAACATGCTTTCACTCTTCGGTGTATTTCTAAAAACGATTTACTTTTAAAAACTGACGTGTTAATTTTTAAAAGTAGATAAACTGAAACGAAGTTTTTCAAAACTTCACGGCAACCAAGGTTTCCAATTAATCCATGGAATGCCGTCATCAATTCCAACCAATTAAATATCAAACAGCACATAATTTTGTCAGGTGTTGGTAGAACTCACCAAAATTTTAAGCATCGAATACAGACAAAATAATTTCCATATTCTAATACCTCCTGCTCAGATTCAATCCATCACAAAACTTCTAAATCTGAAGCTCCCATTCAATCGACAGATACTATCATTAATGTGCAAAACAAACGGGATAGCAACACAATACACATTTATGGGTACTTCCTTATTGTGGACACATCACAGTTCACAATATTGAAAGCAACAGCGACACCATGTAAAATTTATAAAATATACTACGAGGCATCTCCAGACATCGTCGCAGTTGACTATAATCAACAACTCTTCTTTCATTTGCAAGAAACAGAATTGTCGGATTGCAGAACACTGACACGGCACAAGTATATCTGCGCACCCACACACGTCATGGACATCGATACACATCCCGAATGGATCATCAGTCAAATATTCGACCGAGATGACAAGATATGTTGCAGAACAAGAAATTTTCCAATACATTCGATTACATGGAAGCAACTACATAGCTATTCATCACACCCATCAAAATAGCCATATCCTGAAATGGTGGTCTAACATAGCAACACAGGAGTACCAAATAACCCAAGATTGCAGTATACACATACAATATGTGATGCTAAAGATGGATTCCAAAGCAACACTGGCCACTTATTTAAGGAACGCTAATGTTTCATTTATAAGTGAACAAACAGTACCACCTATAAAACCAATATCATTCAAATATATTCTACAGAACAATTAGATGGCAACTGACATAATTAATAAAGAAGAGGAACTTAGGGAGCAACTTTCGAACATCAACTGGAAACATATCAGATACCACTCGTCCTGGACCAGTGCTGAAACAACCTATTCCCGTTTGACGTATTCAGACTAGGAATCGCAAACATGTAATAAAGTAATAAAGTGTTTTTATTGGCTTAAACGTAAATCATATACATCTATCTGTTATAAACGTAAAATAATCCGTCCTCGCTTGAAATAAATTACTTCTTACTGGAAAGGATGATACCGTCATATTTCTGCTGGAACCACTTTATGGCGTCCTCTTTCATGAGACGGTGGGGGAAACCTACTTTGCCATGTTTCCTGCGTCTGTGCGCCACGTTGAAACGCCCAACACCACGTAGAAGTCGAATCCGTAGATACCTATGCTGGGGTCGTACTTGATACCCAAGTCGATGTGTTCTTGGATGCCGAATCCAAAATTGTCAGACGCTGAGAAGTTATCCCTGCGCAACTCGTATTCCCTGACCTTCAGGCCCTTCTCCAAAATTTCCTCGGCTTTGGCGCAAATCTAGAAGAAAATAACAAAGTTGTGAAACCTCACCGGCCGGACATCCAGCAGAACTTCAAATAGTTCCAAATTCAGCTTCCAGATCATCTTTAGTACCGTTCAGAGGACGCCAAAAAAAATGTCAACACACAACCACTTCCAAGCGTGGACGCCGCCAGAAAATATATCAGGGGGGAAAGCAACTTTTTTGAAGCGTTTATTTCGCCCAGGACTGCATTGGAATGGGCGGTCCTCCAAGTAATAAGCTAAATTAGACGCATTCAAATATAACTTATATGGATGAAGAATCTCGCGATCAATGGTCAATTCGGCAACAAATACAATCAAAATATATATACACTCCGTACCATACATTTTTAATATTTTTGTTTGGATTGAGTGAGTTACGTGAAGATGATAATAACTTGAATAAAAACACTTGGAATCCTTTCTTCACTACTTTAGTATTAGTAGTATATACTTTATTCAAATATTTTTGTTGTTTCATTAATTTTAATTTTTATTTAACTAACAATTCAGAACTCATATGCATTTGTAATGTAAATCTAGTGGGTTTATATCAGAGTAAAAAGTAAAATCTATTGTTTTAAACAAAATTCCAACAATAACATTGAGACTAGCTGTGATGGCAGCCTTATCGTTTGAGCTGCGTTTTCTTATAACACAAATTTAAATTTAGCCTTTCTATCAACCTGACCGAGACCCTGTACGCTGGAGTGGACCCGACGGCCGTGCACCCACAGGACCCTCGCCGATTCTCAGTCCGTGCCGCGCCCGCGGAATTCGCGTCGCGATACCGACACCGCGCTAACCTATCTGTTCTTGTATACATCCTTATTCTCGTAAATAAACTGTTATAACCACGCCGAATTCTATTGGATCCAACGCATCCCTCACAACGCAACACCACATTGGAGTACTTAAAAAAAATATGTGTGCCTAGGAAAATAAATGGGGATAAAATCCCCCCTTCCCCCTTGCCCTAATACACCGGTGCCTATGTTTCTAAAGAACTTATCACCGATAGAGTCCATATAACTACTACCACTCATACACCACACTCCCGGCAGGTAGAATGTCTAATTTTAAGATTAAACATACATTTAATTATCAATTATTCCTTGCAATCACAACACAACACAATTTCGGACAATTACCTGTTGCCCAACTTACGCAAGAAGTGACGAGCACTAGTCCGGCCGATTCACGACAACAACGTCTATAACTCATCGGTGGATTTGAGCACTTTGTAACCATCGGCGTCCCAACTAATATCATATATAAATACCCACAAAGATGCCAAACTCAGGGCTTGAATGACAACTGAGCGCGCCGGTTGGGTGGAGAAGAGTTGAACGTCCTGAGCCGGTCACTGGCTTGCAACTAGTAGGCGGTGCAGTACAGTCTCGAATATATTGAATAAGAGACCATGAACCAACTCCCCCAGCTCAAGGTGTTATGCGATCCGTGCCGAGGAGCTAATGGCATCCGGGGTATATGGATGTCGTCAACGGAGCCCCAAGGTACCGAACGCCCTCTTGGTGTAAATAGCCTTACACTGTCATCGGGTCACTGGCAGGATGGACAGTATACTTACCCGATACTCGTGGGACCACAATGGAGGAAATTAAACAAACACTAAACACTACTGGGGAGATCGCAAACCTAGGAAATCCCGACAACGCATCGATGGTTACCGAAGAGGACACTAGTTGAAGCTTGGGATTCAAGCTGAGCGAACCTGAGACCCAGGACAGTCAGCTTTTGGCAAGTCCAGTTGCAACTGAGGCTACAACTAGTCTCCGTTTAGAACTAGAGCGCGCCAACAGATCTGGTGCGCAGAAAAGAAAAGCCACCATAGCGAAGGCCCTGACCCGAGGGGAAACAATTAGAGCAAGAAGGTGAAGGTCGAACCGCCAAGGTGGACCTAGGGAGGGCCGCCAGGCAACAAAACCCTCATACCACACCTATGGAGGGGAAAAGGTCTAGGGCAAGCAACTCCACACCGTCGACTGGAGGACAGCAACAGCCCCCAGCAAAGAAGTTCCGGACGTCCGGCGCTGTAAATGCGGTGAGACGCAGAACTTCTGGGGAGACCTATAGTCAAGCGCTGGGGGTGACCAGAATAGCAGTGGTGCTGAAGGAATACCCC
Organism: Philonthus spinipes; assembly: GCA_963082785.1. Taxonomy (NCBI): domain Eukaryota; kingdom Metazoa; phylum Arthropoda; class Insecta; order Coleoptera; family Staphylinidae; genus Philonthus; species Philonthus spinipes. The sequence continues at coordinate 19,619,659 of OY720314.1, read as the reverse complement.
GCAAAACAACTTACTGAGGAGCACAGAAGACCATTCTGTCAGAAGTATTTAAGTGCAAACCTTACACTGGACCAACAGCCACTTCGAGAAGGGGGTTGTGTACATAACGTGTGCCAACGAAACATCTAAGAAGTGGTTGGAGGAAATAATCCCAACGATCAAACCGTAGGAGGACGCTGCACTACGCACCGTAACTGCCAGAGATGTCGTCAGAGTAACGAAGGTGGGTGTCTGGATACTCAAAACAGACATCGACGCAACGAAGACGGTTAATGTAATCAGCTTACTGGAAACCCAAAATCCTGGGCTTGAAACAGCAAGCTGGATTGTAGTTTGCCGACAAGAAGAGGACAGGGGCATCACCCTTGTCCTCTACATAGACGAGGTATCGCTGGAGAAGGTATGATTTAAAGCCTACCTTGGCTTCACCCAATTAACCTTCAAGGTCCTCGGACGAAAACCTCAGAAACCTGAAAGTGGTGGATGCAATACACATTAACCTCCACCATTCCAAGGCGGCCACTCTGCCGCCAACTGCAAATAAGGAAATACGACCTGGCCCTCATTCAGGAACCCTGGCATTACAAGGGCGCTGTCAAGGGATTTGGTAACACCGGAAGTAAGTTAATATACTGTACTTGTAACGAGAAGCTACCAATCCTCTTTCTAGAGCCACCAACGTCACGCGCCGCGACCGACCGTTCCGCCAAGCTCGCGCGCTTCTCCCACTCAACCGAGAGTGGGAGCGATGGAGTGGCCATTTAATCGGACGCGACCCGGCATCGTGGTCCACTTCCTGCTGGGTCAGACTCAGGAGCAAAAGCCCTATCCACCGTCTGGCCGTGAGTCCCAGTGCGTATGGCCGTCCGCTTGTGAGTGTAAAACCGCAAGGGCGAATCCGCCAAATATTATATTCCGTCTTGTATTATTATTTGTTATGTTTTCGATTTCATGAATTTATTGGTCTGTATATTTTATTATTAATTGTTGATTTTTGAGCTTAATAAATTTATCTTTATTTTATGGTTTCACTAAATTTATTAAGTTGGATATTGTTTCGTCTTGTACCCTGGCCGTCACATACTAACTCCGACAGAATTAGAACCTGCATCTATGCTAGTAATAATATACACACCCTAAAACTGCATGACCTCTGCTCCACAGATCTAGTAGCAGTCAGGGTGACAACCGTGTGTGAGGGAATATTAACTGAGGCTGTAATAGCCTCGTTATACCTCCTCTACGATTTATAACAATTTCCCCCAACCAAGGAGCTGGAGGATCTGTCAGAGTACTGCAGGACTAGGAATCTGCAGCTTTTAGTTGGGGCAGATGCGATTGCCCACCACCATCTATGGGGAAACTCCAACACGAACAAAAGAGGTGAGTACCTTTTAGACTTTCTAATAGAATCTAACTTGGAAATACTTAATAAGGGAAATGAACCTACTTTTGTTACCAATCAACGAAGCGAGGTAATTGATATACTCCAACCGTTGATAACTCAGAAGAAATGATAGCAGAGATCTACGAACGCACTAAAAGATCTAGAAATGTAATTATTTATGGTTTGCCTGAAGACGGCAAGTCTAAGCTCCAGCAGTCGGAACTTGATACTGTCTTTCTTAAAAATATGGTGCATAAGTTGAATATGTCTGATTCTATAGTGCATTCCCAACGATTAGGTAAATTTGATGCAACGAAACAGAACTCAAGGCCAATAAAACTCCGACTAAGTTCTTCGGATTCTGTTCATGTAATAATTAAAAATTTTAAATATATTCAAACTTGTACGGAGTATTCTAAAATTTCAGCGTCTTTCGATCGCACACCTAAACAAATTGCCTATTATAAATTAGTCAAAAATAAGTTAAATGAGCGTGTGACTAATGGAGGAAAACTATTAGGCTCCAACAGGCTATTCAACCCAATCAGTATATTGTACCAAAACATTCGTGGAGAAGTGGTATGTAATGGATGAGCCATCACTAACCGATCATCGTTACGTGGTTATGGAATTTGGCAAAGCCCAAAAAACAAGATGGCGTTTCGGAATCCGCGAAAAACCTACTAGGAAACATACAAGCGTGACCTCAAGATACAACTTGATCGTATCAAAGAGGATGTAAACAACGCACTAGATGTAGAGCTTATCGCTGACCAAATGCAAGACCTCTTTTGAGAACTGTCCCCTCACAAGGAAGTCCACCGGACAAACCAAAACCTGGTGGAACGGAAACCTTCAATCGCTCAGGAGGGATACGCGAAGACTCTACAACAGAGCGAGGAAAACTGGGAAGTACCGCACCACTAACAGGATATAACAAGGAGATTAGGAGGGCGCGTCGGGAGTCTTGCTCGGAGATTAACCAAGTCGCAGAGGGAATAAAACTCTAAAACTTCCTGGTAAAAACCTCAGATAATCCCTGTGGCACCATCAAAAAAACCCGATGGTACTTTCACAGAAACAGGTAAAGATCCTCATACTTTCCTAGATCTGAACCACTAAGCAACTCACGTCTGTTGAATACCTTAATAAAAAGGTAAGTAAACAAGATTGGGAGACAGCTAAGAAAATTATATCCTTCAAAAGGATCAAATGAGCCGTAGAAACTTTCCAGGGTTATAAATCACCGGGACAGAATGAGATCTACCCAGTGCTGATACAGCAGGGAATAAGCCACCTACTACCGGTGCTATGTAAACTTTTTAGGGGCAGCATAGCATTAAAACATGTGCCAACCGCCTGGAAGAAAATCAAAGTGGTCTTTATACCAAAACTTGGAAAAGTTACTACCCAGGCAAATGGTTACAGACCAATCTGACTTACATCATTTCTACTTAAAACGATTTAAGACAGATTGGTCATGTGTTATGCCCATCAGCTCTAATTGCTCGATGGTTATGCCTATACTCATAGGTATTTTCTTTTGAATGTTTAAGCTTCTCGAGTAAATTCGAAAGCTCGAAACTTCTTTTTTCAGTGATTAGTCTATATAAATTCTTATAGCAGATTCGCTCAAGTATTTTGTGGTTTCGGTGATAATTTCATAGGATATGCTCACCATGTAGGTGGGTGCACTAGTACCTCAAATTGAGGTATGTCTTTACAGACATTCCTACAGAGGTAAGTTCTGATTTTCTATACTCTATTGCTTTCCCGAAAGCCACTAAAGCGAATAATAGCCGCTATAGCCCCACTTTTCACGTGTAGATCCAGTGGTGGGAGACACAACATCACTTCCATCGTTATTATTGGAGTTGTTTACATGGCGCCTGTGACACAAAGCCATTCGGTCCTCTGCAACTGTGACAGCAGCTTAGTGGTGGAGTCTATTTTAGTCCTAGGCCACCAAGCATAGGTCTTATGACGGCTGTATATAGTCAAATCGTCGGGCGTGGTTTTAGACCCCATAGCTTCCCCATGGCACGCCAGCATTGCCAAAAGGCCCTTTATTTGCTTTGAGTTCGATGTGTTTTTTTTTTTTCAATTTAGTTCCTTGTCGAGAGTGACTCTCAGATTTTTCACATCCTCGCTAAATTGTAATATTGAATTTAATAACATTGGCGCATTCGGATTATCCGTTCTCCTCTTAGTGAAGAAGACCATCGCCCCCCGTAACTTCCTTTAATTTTTATCTTTTACCCAAATTTGTCAAATAAATCCTTATGTATTTGGTTTGAGTTACGTGAAGAGATGAATATAATTAAATAATTAAAACACTAACACTTTCTTCACTAAAAACATTTATTTACGCTAAATGTACATTTCGAGCACTACGTGCTCATTATTAATAGCTTACTGAGTAAAATACAAAAGGTTGCGGGATACTTATACCTATAGGGATTATGGGAAAAAACGTGGGTGAGGTTAACACTAGTCTTTGTCGGGGTTATTTGTCGGTATTACCTCTAATAACGGATTATTTAGGGGATTTAAATCGAAATTAAGCAAATTATTTTGGTGCTTTTTCATGTGTATAGCTTCCAACATATTTAATTTCTTACTAGACGAATGTTTTAACAATTTTATATTATTTTCCGAAAATTTATGACCGGTGGTTAAAGTGTGATGTGCAACTGCTGACTTTTCAGAGTTAAAGTTCTTGATATGATAATTGAGTTCCTTAAATCTGATACCTAGTGATCTTTGGGTTTGTCCTATATACAGTTTTTTCGCAGTTGCTACAATTAATTCTGTATATACCCGGTTTTTTCTAAATCTCCTATTTTATTAAATGTGTTTCCTAATAATGATTTTAGTTGGGTACTTGTATAAACAGCCGGACGTAGATTGAATTTTCTAAATAGTTTACTAAATGTATTTTCAATTGTTGAGGTATATATGAGTCTACAAAATTTACTATTACTTTTTTCTTCAATTTGTTTTAATCGGGTTGCACTTTTAGGTTTATGTTTATATATATGTTTGTTGATTAATTTACTGATTATGTTTCTATTGTAATCTAACGATTCAGCTATTTCTAATATTACGTTGAATTCAGTTTTTCTATTTATTTCTGATAAAGGTAAGTTGAGTGCCCTATATATCATGCAATTAAATGCTGCCAATTTATATTTCCACAGACTGTTTGAGTGGGAAATGAATGTAATTAAATGTGTGCGTTGATTTCCCAAATATATTAAATTCTAATTTATCGATATATCTACTTATTATGAGATCTGAGAAATTAAGTTGTTTGTTGTTTTCTAATTCACAGGTAAAGTTAATACTCTCGTATATGCTGTTTAATGATTTTAAAAGGTTATCTATATTTACATTTTTATTTACAATTGCGAACACATCATCTACATATCGGTACTGTACTCTTGGAAAATTTGGTATTGTATTTTCAGCTTGGTTTTCTAGGTTATTTAGAAATATATTGTCAAGAAAAGGGGATAGTGGGTTGCCCATAGCTATTCCAAAGGTTTGCTTATAGAATTTATTATTAAATTCGAATGTATTGAAATCCATAACCATTTTTGCTAGTTCTAAATATTGGACTATTTCATCATTCGGTATGGCGTTATCAATTAACAGTTGTTGTAGAATTAGTAGTGTTTCTTTAATCGGTACACTTGGGAACAGAGATTCTACATTAAACGAGATCAAAATTTCATCTGGTTCTAATTTTATGTTATTTAATTCTTGTGTAAAATGGATGGAGTTTCTTACAGATCTGTCATTTTTGATATTTAATGTTTGAAATTTCTGAACTAACCATTTTGAAATGTACTTATTACCCGTAACACTGTGACATTATGACTTATGAGAAAATGGTTTATTAATTAATTATTTTCAAATTCTTTTATTTCATTTAATTTTAAATCTTATTTCCTATTATATCATTTTAAATTAACTTAATAAATTATTTCTTTATTTTAACGTTACGTATTTAAAAAATTACTTAAATACGTAACGTTAAAATAAAGAAATAATTTATTATTAACAAGTTAAGTTAATTTAAAATGATATAATAACCCAAATCGTCGAAAACAACTTTATCTTTTTATAATAACATCAGCGTATTCTACCAAAAAAAGTGCCTTAAGAATGTTTTTACTACAAGTAGGTTTACTTTCAAATAAATATGTTATCTAAATATTTTTAAATTAGCCAAATTTGATTTTTGACGTTTAATTCAAAAACATTTTTTTATAAGGAATAATTAGCACTAAAATTGACCCATGGAAGTATATATTGGATATTCTCTATCTTTAGTATTAATGGTCCTTTACTTGAAGTAACCATCGAAAACAGTGAGTCCATGCATGTTATACCCCTGGTTTACTGGCTTGGTCTCCTTTATAAATTGGTACTATATTACTTTCATTTAAAAATCATGATGGATTTTCAAATATTAAGTGCCTCAGTAATCAACAAAATTCTTTCTAATTGTCACGATTTTTTATTATTATAATTTTTTTTTGTTTTGTTTAATTCATCAAGATATTTTATTTATATCCAATTAATATCGTATTTCTTTTATTTATTTGAGTGTATCTGCGTGAATAAATTGTGGTTTTTCTTATTAAGGGGAAAGAATCCAAAACGGACGCGTCGGTCTTAATTTATCTTAATAAATTATGTCTGCGCTGGTTGGTGGGGAGGAACAGCGGGGCGGAGGGTTGGTTTGTTGATGAGGGACACAAGGCGCGCTCTCGTGTAAAATTAATTGGCTAATTATTCTGGACAGGTTACAGGGACTATTTACTTTTATTAATTATTAATTGGACTAACTGTTGATTCGAGCGACGCGAATTTATTTCACTTTTTCATTGTTTGCGCGTTGAACAAATAAATAAATAAATGATGGAAATTTCGAATGTGGATTATTTAACAGTATAAACGGAAATATTATTCTTCGTGGAATTTCGTAATGCCTGAAATATACGATTTTCAAATTATTATATGTGAATTGTATAATTGGTTATAAAGGGTTTTTCAAAAAAAATCAATTATAATCGAAAAAGGAATAGCCCTTCAATTTGTGCCGCATGTTTACCTAAAACCCTCTATATATCCATATTTATTGGAATAAGTTTCAGACATCCATTCAATTGTAAAATGAAATTAACTAATCACAATTACAAATTTGTTGGTACAACCCCAACAGATTTAACACAACGTAATTAATATTTAATCATTATTTAAGTTATTAGAATTAACTAGTTTGATTAACGACGTTGGTAAAACTGTGCCCTAGTAACTTAAATATGTAACTACATATAATGTAGTAATATTTTATTCCTTTCTTCACTATTTTTATTTTTATCTCTATATGTACATTTCAAGCACAACGTGCTCTTTTTCAATAGTTTTATGTAAAATTGACAAATAAATAAATATTTATTTGTCAATATTGTATCATAATAAATGGAAGACGACGCAAGCGCCATCTTTTGCCTAATTTCATGTGGCATCGTCATCGATTCGAAACGTTGTTTCGTCCATATGAAATTAGACATGATTCTTATCAGGTATTTAACCGCAACACAAGATCAGTTCAACCTCCTCCATCAAGGCATTGCACAGAGAACACATTAGCCTGATGAGGTTAAAAAACCGAAATAACCATCACGCTAGATGAATGATTGTTGAACACAGGCCGAGCTAACTCTATAGGAAATCTGTCTTGCTTTGACTTCATCGTTTCCGTAGCCCAGATGGCGCTAGTTTTAAACGTTGAGGCAAAGATTACACATTTGCTTTTATATCAAGTTGTTTTTTTTTTGGGTGAGTTATTTTGTAAAATAATTTAGGTGTTTTTATTACTACAAGAGTTTTTGTATAATTGGTAGCCTTGACAATATTAATTTGTGCACAATATACATCTGGGGGAAGCAGTCCTCGGCGTCTTTCGGTTATTAAGTAGACAAATAAATCTATATCTGTAGAATGTAATGTTATTCTTTTAAGAAATACTACAATGTAAAAATGTATTCAATTTAAAACTTGTCCATTATGATAATATATATTTCAATGAATTTGTTATACACGCTTTTATTTAATTTTATCGTTATACATGAATTAATTTTATTACATACATAAACATCTTTATTTCTGAGATTGTAATATACAATTACAATACAATATTTAACAATACACTAACGTTCACAATACAATTCCAACTCTGAAACTGGCTATCGACCAGTGGTCTTTCAGCCTAATTTTATTATGATCTGATAATTGTAAATATTTCCTATGAAAATAATTCATTTTAAACAGAATTATCAGCTATATTGGAATTTTCTTACTATAAAATAAAACTTCGCAGCAATAAAAGCATTTCTGGCAACATTAATTATAACGGAGGAACAGATTCCAGTAAATTATTTTCCATTGTACAGCGCCACCTGGAATGCGGAAACGCTGTTGAGTGAAAGAGAAATAATTTTGTTTGAGAGAGAACTACTTTTAGCGTTTAAAAAAATACACAGAGCTGGCTGACTGTTATAGTCTGTGATTGAACATTTTATTAAATATAGATATTTTATCATATAAAATATCTTATTGACTTTTTTTAAATTAAAAAGTTAATATTTATAATGATAAAAATAAATCAAATAATTTAAGTGGTACTTTTATTTATTATTTGAAATTCTCTAAATACAAAAAATCACAATATCCACAAATACGTGCAACAACACACTACATAAAACCCTCCCTACTTCTCCAACTGGTTCTTAAACAAATCCTTGCTTTTAATCAAACTCCTTATACTGGCACTATCGTAAACGCAACTGGAATCCTCCTTGATCCTCGCCGCCCGGCAAGTTTCGATCAAACTCCCCCTGCGAAGATCCAAAGTGTTCATTCTGAACGAATTCTTGCTTTCCTCCGCGGTTTTCGACTTTCTCTTGGAAGACTTGATGCCGGCGCTTTCTTCTCTGCGCGTGTACCTCTGGCAGACGCTCGGGGATTTCCTGCTGAAATTCGGCAGCGTTTGCGATTTTTTCCTGATGGTGTTTTTCTTTTTCGCGTTGGTGTATTTCTGGAGGAGTTCCTGTAAGCGGACGCGGTCTTCTTCTGGTAGTATTGTAGAAATCTCCTGAAGAATCTAAAAAATGAAAAAAAAAAACTGGTTTATATGTATGCATTATTATTTGAATTCTCTTGAAATGTACGTTTTGGTATTGTCACATATGGAAAACGAGGTCTATGTGTGCCTGCGTAACATTCGTACCTCCCGCAAAACCTTTAACAGTTAGCTATTGAAGGGCAATGTCTTGAAACAAATAATTATAGTCATATAGATAAAATAAGTTGTCAAATAGCATAATTTTGAATACTAGTACCAATTAAAAAAAATCAAGTTGGCGATGTATCTTAAAGAGTTTAAAAGATAGCGTTATCAAATTCTTAAATAAATATTATTTAGTCAAATACATGTGTTAAATTTTAAATTCATCTGACGAATAATTTCCATACTTATAGAATGGTCTCTGTAAATTAAATATATTTATTACTCATAATATAAACCCTACACCTATATATATATATATATATATATCGAGCGTATAACAAAAATCGATGACGAAGTTGGCGTTGGAAGTCTCGATTCATGTCTGTACTAAGATCACACGCGTGAAATGCTGGTTGCGGTTAAACCAGTAGTTTTAGTTCAGACATGACCTTAAATTTCCAATGTTTCGTCGTCGATTTTTGTTATACGCTCGATATATTGCTCATAATAAATGAAAGACAACGCAAGCGCCATCTTTTGCCCGATATCATGTGACATCGCCAACGATTTGGATCTATGCTGTTTCATCCATTGAAGGAAGGCGAACTTGTCATGTTTATGAGAACTGTAAATGAAATGCATTTAATAAAATGTTCAGCTACATGAATGGTGGCTGAATATTTTATTAAATATTTATTACTGTTTTTATATTTACACGATAATATACAAAATTTATGAGTATTGAAACGAAATAAAAGAGTAATTGGTTAACGGTCAGAAGCCGTTCTGTCATAAATATTAGTACTAATCGTTGGATATATTAGTATATGAGCATTAATTGCTAGGATTTATTAATTTTTTTAATAATAAATAAAAACAAATCAAACACAATTTTTCAGAATATTTTCTATATGTTTCGATATTTTTCTAATATTTAGTACGTACGTTTAATTTCTGCATGGATATTAAAGTTTTGACGATATCCCCTCCACAACGGTGGTCTCCTTTGCGGTGGCACTTTTCGAAAATCTTCGTCAGCGGGCTGTTGTCCCTCAAAACGCAATGCCATGGGATTTTTTTGTCATCTCTGCTTTTATCTAAATAAAAAAATAAAATATAAAAATAAATTTTAAAAACCAGCAAATACAGATAAAGAGGAAATTATTTAATTTTCTATTCATACTCTTTAAAATCATCGCACGTCACTATTATTTCTCAATTATGATTTTACGTCACCATCTTTACTATAATTTTGCTTTGGTGCCATTATAAGTCACTAATTACAGTATAAATTATTTTTGAAGTAATTGTGCATCACTAGTTTTGTCTTATATATCACTAGATATATCTAATTATGACTTTAAGGTAACTAAATTTCACAAGTTTTACTCAATTAAGACTTTAGAGTAAATTTATTTCACTAAAATAACGTTCCTTCGCTATATTTATTATAAATGAACTCTGGCGTCATATTATGTCATTAATTTCAGTAGAATTTGACTCTGAAGTAACTATATATCACTAGTTTTGTCTAATTATGTCATTAAAATAACATTACTTCACTATTTTTACTATAAATACTCTTTGATGTTATTATACATCACTATTACTGCCCAATTATTATTTTAATTTTACTTTACATCACTATTTTTACTATAAATTGGTTTTGGCGTCATTGTAAGTCACTAATTTCAGTATAAAATGACCTTTAAAGTAACTATGTATCACTGTTTTTTTATAATTATGACATTTAAGTAACTTTACTTCACTATTTTTACTATACATTTTCTTTAAAGGTATTGTACGTCACTATTACTGCCTAATTATTATTGTAATACATCACTATTTTTCTTATAATTTACTTTTTATTTTTCTTATAATTTACTTTGAAGTAATATAGTCACTAATTTTTGCCTAATTATGACTTAAAAGTAACTTCACTTGACTATTCTTACTCTAACTTCTATTAAAAGTTATTGTAAATCACTAATTTCGGTAGAAATAGATTTTAAAGTAACTGTATATCAAATAAATAAAATGAAACAAAAATGATTCACACATTTGCAGTTATTTAATTTCATTTTAACTGTATACCACTAATTTTGCCTAATTATGACTTTAAAAAACTTTGTTTCAATATGTTTACAATAAATACCCTTTAAAGCTATTGTACGTCACTATTTCTATCTAATTATAATTATTATGTTACTTTACATCACTATTTTTACTATATATTGACTTTTGCATTATTGTAAGTCGTCAATTTCTGTAGAAATTGACTTCGAAGTAACTATACATCACTAGTTTTACCTACTTACGACTTTAAAGTAACTTTACTTCACAACCTTCACTGCACATAATCGTTAAAGTTATTGTGCATCACTATTACTGCCTAATTATTATTATAAGTTACTTTACCTCACTATTTTCACTATAAATTGACATTGAAGTAACTGTATATCACTAGTTTTGCTTATTTATCACTTTAAAGGAATCTTACTTCACTCATTTTACTATTGATACTTTTTATAGCCATCTACGTCACTATTATTTCCTAATTACTATTTTAATGTTCGCCTCATTTATTTTACCATAAATTGACATTGACGTCATTACAAGTCACTAATTACTGTAGAAATTGATTTTGAAGGACCTATACATTACTAGTATTTGCCTGCTTATGACTTTAAAGTAACTTTACTTCACTATTTTGGCTATACATACTCTTTAAAGTTATTTTACGTCACTATTTTTACTATAATTTAACTTTAAAGTAACTATATATCACTAATTTTGCCTATTTATAACTTTAAAGTAATCTTACTTCACAAGTTTTACTATAAATACTCTTTGAAGTCATTGCACATTACTATTATTTCCTAATTATGATTTTAATGGTTCTTTACGTCACTATTTTTACCATAAATTGCATGTGGCGTCTTTGTAGGTCACTAATGTAACTATAAATTGACTTTGAAGGAACTATGTATCGATAGTTTTGCCAAATTATGACTTTAAAGTAACTTCACTATATTTACTATAAATACCCTTTAAAATTATTGTACATCACTATTACTGCCTAATTATGATTTTAAAGTTACTTTACCTCACTATTTTTACCATAAATTAACTTTAAAGTGATTGTGCGTTAGTAATTTTACTAGAAACCCACTTTAATACAACTGTACACCACTTTATGTCCTTATTGTCAGCAGAAATTGACAAATCTCAGTACGTTACTATTTATTCTAGAAATTAGCATTGAAGTAACGATTTTTGCGTAATTATTAGTCACTATAAGGGTTGATCTTGCCGCGACCTGGAGATTTCTCAGGATATTAGGGCGTGGATTATGGAACAGGGAAGGCGCGTATTCGAGCAGGGGTCGACAGATCATTTTATAAATATTGTTACAAAATCGGGTTTAATCAGACTCGGAAATAAGTAACACAATGTCTAATTATTCATTTAGTGTACACTTAACACATTTATTTACTGTCACTATTTATTTATAACGTGATGTTGAGCACTTGAACGTTCGTGATTGACTGCTGCGCCACTAGCGCACGTTTATATAGCGTGCTTGTTTCTCGAACTTTCTGCAACTTTCGATGACGCCGCGTTTACCGTGGAACATTCTAGAGTTTCATTTTCGTTACAATATGTATAGCAGTGGTTGTCGAGATACCTTGATTCTTGCTCTAAAGTGTCTCGCCCTGCTCTTTATACTAGTTTTCAGGTTTAAAGAGTGTTTGATGAAAATATGTTTGGGATCTAGGGTTACACCTAAGTATTTGCAGGTAGGAGGGGGAGATATGGGGTAGTTATTGATTGTAATTTGGAATGGGAAATTATTGTGTCTATGGAAAGGAATTAGTGGTTGGGTTTTATTGGGATTGATTGAGATTCTCCATTTAGCGTGCCAGGTTTGTAGATCATATATTAGACCCTGCAGCGTGTTAACAGCTTTTAATATTATAATAACTGGTAGAAATTTTAATAAGCGCTTGAAAGAACATCTCGCCTCTTTTCGTCATAAGTCATCTTTCGCCAAATACTTGATAGAAAACAATCATTCATTTGGCGAGGATGTACTCGCGGAAAAGGGGCGCGAGATGAACCTCTTGGAATCATTAGAAATCTATGAAGCACGCGCTAATCCGGAAATTCAGATAATTAACGAACAGGTTGAGTTAATATACACACCGTTCTTTTAAGCTATAATCCCCTGCACTACAAAATAATTACCGCCACAACTAACCCCCTTCCCTTAATCCCTCCACTATAATGTAATCCGCCTTATATAAAGAAAAAAATGTACCGTTTGAAATTACTTTTAGTTTGATAATGACAAGTGGAAATTGTTGAAACTATATAAAATGCTGTTATACAAAGTTAAAAAAGTGTTTTATTATAATCTTACACAATGTATAACGAAGTAGAAGCCTCAGTGATCAGTAATTTAGCTTTTAATATACTTGGAGCGTGGGAAATGAGAGCAGTGTCGTCAGATTATAGCAGCGGATATACAGAGGGATTAAAATAGTATTAGGATTATATAGATCATGAACAAAGATATTGTATAATAATAGAGATAAGGGCGAACCTTGGGGTAAGCCTTGCTGTAGGAGGTGTTATGGATTCTGACACTGATGGAATGATTCGAAAGGAAACTGTCGAGTGTTACCGGCGATTAATTTTTAATCGTCGCTAACAAAATTAAAATTTCGGATTTTAATTTTTCTTGTATAGTCCACTCTGGTGCTGTACAGAGGGCAGCATTCGAATTCAAGAGGAACTTTTGTTCCTCGAAATTTAATCTTCTCTCTGAGACAGGAAACTCTGACCGACGCAGGCGCTAAATGTTCCAGATATCATTCCTACCAGAAGAAGTGTAACCGTTTCGACGCCACATTGACGCTACCAGTGTAGTGTCCATTGCTGTTGCCGGATCAAGTCCAGTTCAGAAACATGCCGACTCCAAGAAACTTAGCCCGACGCTGACGTTAGCCGTTCCGCCGTCGTTCCTGCAGTCAACACCGACGCCGAGCACCTAGGTTGCTAGTACAACCGCTTCGACGCCAACACTACCAGGGTAGTGCTTGTTTCTGCCTCTGGACCCAAGCCAGACCCAATAACCCACGGTCACCGACGCCGAGTTGCCGCCTGAACGCCGCCTCCATCCAGATGTCGAAGCCAGTTACCTAACACTGTGTGACTGTTTTAAAGGTTAGTTGCATCATCTCTTTGCTCATTAAATCAACCTAAGCTAGTTGATAATCAGCGTGAGAGTTGATAATCATGTTGACACGAGCATTTTGATCAGGTGTGATGGAATTCCCAAAAAGTGGCACACCTTGATGTCACACTGAATGGTAGGCTTTTTTAATGTCCAAAAATAATATGGCTGATTTTTGCCGTTTGGCAGTTGGACGTTAGTATTGATAAGGAAAGAGAACTGGAACGATGTTCTATGAATCCTAACTAGTAGGGAGTGATTTTGTGATGATCGTAGGAATCATTGGATTCAAACAACTTTCCGAGTACTGGGAGAAGAGTGATGAGTCTGTAGTTTGCTATAGATTTCGGGTAGTTTCTCTCGGTCTTCCATTCCTCGAGAAATTGATGAGAAAAGTAAACAGAATTGAAGAAGCGGGTAATATATGTATGGAGTCGGGAAGGAGCTTTGGAAAGGATCTGGAAATGTTATTATAACCGGGCGAAGTGTTTTTACCATTGTTCATAATAATCTTCCTCTCTTATATCGTCGGGAGTTGTAATTGGGCTTTGATTGAATGAATGGTAGCAGGAATTAATTGTTTGTAGGAAATTGTTATCGTAATTGTCGTTATTCGTTGTCGAAAATATTTAATTAAAATAGTCGGCGAAAATATCCGCTATATTTTGTTTTTCTGTTATTGTTTCATTTGTTCTTGGATCTTGTATCTGCTGTAGGTAAACAGCAGGTTATTTTCTTGGTTAATTTATATTAAATACATAGCTATATTAATACTATAGAAAAAAAAGGATTTATTCACATGGCCCGTTCGACAAAAAGACAAATAGGTCGCCCGACTTCATTCTTCATCTTACACCAGCTGAATTTTTTACGGCTTCATACCAAGGTCCTTACGTATTATTTCAGGTGGTTGAATAACATAAACCAAATTGCTGCGATCGGCGACGGATGGATATATCGGGATCTTCATTAACACTGCCGGGCATAGCAACAATATTTTTCGCGGTACGTACTATAGATTGATGTCCAATAAAGTTAATATTGGTACGAAACTTAGTTACAATGGCTGAAACAGCCTGCTTGGTGGGTCGATTATGACGACCATAAAATGGACGTAATTTGCCAAACATATTTTTCACAGAGCACAAATTTTAGTAATTAAAATCAATGATTTACAAGCGTTATTCGTTTTTTAAGTCAACTCTTTATAAAAATGGCAATCCAAACTAAGTATGTATGGTTTTGATACATGTCACGCATCACGCTTATCAAAAACTTAACACAAAAAAAAACAAATAGCATAAAGAAACACCCATTAGAAGTATATTGAAAGGACTTACCAGTATGTAATAAAGTGCAGAAATAGCTTTTCTTTGGCAGCGTCGAGAATTTCAAATCATCAGCACAGACCTTTTTTAACAAAAAAATCAATAATTAAAAACTTTATTTTCAAATACAGTGATTATTTTATGTCATTGAACAAAACCATAGATTCAATTTGAAAATTATACATCGCATTATGTTTAATGAATTTAAAATTTCTTACTTTTATTAAATAAAACACTTTTTAACTTTGTTTTATATGATTATAATTCAAATTGTATTTGTCGCCTTATTTTATTGCGTTGTGTCGAATGTTTTTTTTTTATTATTATCGCGCCAAGGATAAGTTTTTTGTTATAATTCGTATTGTTCTTAGAGTACTAGCTTCGGCGGTACATATACATATACTTAGAGGACAATGTAAGTATACTTGACGGACAATAAAATTATTTTAAAACCTCTCGATAATATATATTAAGTTTCACCAGTGAATAATGAGAAAATAGTTAAAGATATTATTAAGTTTCCCTCCACTACAGTACGGTTTGTATAATTTATGATAACTTATGCAAACAAAGTTAAAACGTTTTATTTATTTTAAAAAAATCAAAATGTATAAGCCTTTAAAAAACAAGAATATTCTCACTATATAAATATTTTTATTATTTAACTTTATTATTAGTTTGATAATGATTACTCTGCAATTGAAACTAATTACTAAAGTAAAATAAAAGTAGTATAAAAAGTTAATTGTTATTTTGATTGAAAGTGGTACATTTTCAATTTTGATGTAAAAGAAGTGAACGCCTTCAAGATCCAAGAATATAGTATTAACTACCTTACTGCTGCTTTTCTTCTCTTCAGTATTTTTCGGCGCTGACAGAACATGTCGACTCGTCTTCCCTCTCCCGCCGACGAAAACCAACCTCAAATCATCCCTCTCGACATACCCAACCGCTTCCCTAGCCCACACCCAATTCTTCTTAACGCAATCAACCAAACCAACAGCCGGAGTAATCCTCCCTTCATTCACCAACCTCGCGTAAACCCCGAGCGCCTCGGCCTCATCACACCCCCGCCGCTTCTTCAAACTCTCCAAAAACCAGGAATTCCCATGCGAGGAAATAAACAAAATACTCAAATACGGCCTCAAAACCGGCGCCAGCAACCGCTTATTCTGATCCAGCGTCCTGTAAAGCCATTTCAATACGACTTTTACTAAATCCGTGTCGTCTTCAACGGAATCCCCGCTCTTCCGGATTAGCTCCGCCAGTTTTAGCATGCTCGCGTCGTAATTAGCGATCAATTTCTGTTTGAACCGCTTGTCGGGGTTGTTTCTCAAATAATGCTCCTTGGCTTGGCCAATTACGGTGAGTAGCACGTAGATTACGTCCTCGATGCCGTTTTGTTCTTCCTTTGATGGGACGTAGTCATCCCATGTTTCGTCCAGGGGCTGTAAATTATAAGCGGAATTTAAAGTAATCACGCAAACTGAATTGGATTGGATTAATTAAAGGAATTAAGTTGCGGTTATTTTGAAGAACTATAAATTTAAAATGTGTGTAATAACAATATATATTTTTTTATTTTAATCTTTTTCCTTTCTACCGTTAGGTGTAAGGAGTAATAATAATAATAAATATAAATTATTACTTATATTAAATAACACTATTTAGTCTTTCAAAGCCTATTGTAATATCATCATTTCTTCGCCTGAAGAAGCCACAGTGTGATGAATCAATTGTAGCGATATTACAATAGACTTTGAAAGACTAAATAGTAATGTTTAAAATAAGTAATTATGAACTTTCAACAATTATCAGCCTCATCAATCAATTATATAATTTATTATGCAACAGTTACAAACTTATTACAGAATACTATTAAATACAAACTTTTTCATATATCAATTTTAAATAATATTATTTAATTTTCTAAATTGTTTTAAAAAAATCATTTCAATAACTCAATGTCACGTCTATCGATCAATATTAATAAAATTTCTGCCAAATATGTTTATTTGGCAGAAATTTTACTAATTTATAAATGGTCTACCTAAATGGAATTTGACTAAATTTTCTATTAATCTTTAGTTGAGGCTTTTACTTAATAAATCTGTATAATACACTATTTGTAAATTAAATAACAATTGTTTTTTTAAGTTTTATAAAATTTATTATTGAGACATTGGCTACAATTATTTCACTAACACAGTCGCATCATCGAGAAAATTTTGTAAATTAAAAAAATGCTGTTTTATTTAGAAATAGTAATAATAACTCCTCAGTATCCTAATAATATTTAATAGTTATTTACTTACCCTTAACAAATTCTTCTTTACATTAAGCACATTCTTCAACAACAACCCTATATACTCCAGCTGCCTTCCGGTGTACTGCGTAAAAGCGATTTCCCTCCTACTTTTCGTCCCGGCGAAACAAAACCTCCTCCCTCTCGTCGAAGACGGCGGCACTAATCCATCCACCAATTCCTTCCACTTACAAAGCAACGACATCTCCAATTCCTGCGACAAGACCATCCTCCCGAAATCCTCGTTCCCCGCAGTTGAAATTAAACTCAAATTGAATAAATTGACCACGTAAGCCAAGACTCGTTTGGCTTCGTAGAAGTAATCGTCTTCGCAGAGATGACCAGGGTTGGCTAGTAAATTTGCGTCGGGGAAGAAGTAGTTGGGGTGCTTCTGTCGGCGTAAAGAGGTGATTAGATGGTCGAGGATTTTTAAAACGTGCACCGAGAGAGTTTGCGGAGACCAGTTGATGATGACGCTGGTTGGGCTGTTGAAGTCCTTTTCGAGCTCGTAGAGTAAGCTGGTTTTCAGTAAGTACGTGTTCAGGATTCTGTAAGCATACTGAATATTTGTTAGGATTATTATTGAGGTTGTGGTTTAGCGTGGGTTAAATCAGACGTTTTTTTGAGTGTTACTAAATTTTAATCGTCTCTAAGTGGGGGTTATGATTGACCTAGAGTTTACTCGTTTATCGTTTAAAATAAATCCATTGTTGATTATTGTGTTTATTATGGATTTTTTTTTATTTCAATCTGTAATTGGACCTTGTTCGTTGATTGATTAAATAAATAAAAATAAATATCTAGACATATCGCTAACCAGAGAGAGCGGGCTTTAAAATTCACCTCCAGCTAGCTGGAGCGATCCAGCTGTGGTAGGAGCAAAGGGTCTACAGTCACACCGTAAAATGCTTGCTTCTCACTTAACACCCTCAAGCCTAGGATCGGGATGGAGAAAAAAGGATCACGGGGGTCTGGACTTAACCATCTGAACCACGTAGATGGAGTATCACTTTAAAAACTTTTCTAATCCTAACGTTACAGACACGTCGAGGGGATGCGTGGCTGAGAGAAAGCTAAGTCGCGAGTGTTTCGAATCTCATCGTCCAGGCGCACCCCGTTGCATTATCCTTCCGCACGTAAGGAAGCACTGCGTGCGGTAAACTTTAATTTTCTCCGACTTTTGGGATCTTTATAGAAGTTAGCACAATACAACCAATCGAGCGTGATCCCAAGCAAGCTGAGAGGGTTTGTGGGGACCAGTTAATGATGACGCTGGTTGGGCTGTTGAAGGCCTTTTCGAGGCTGAGAGCATCTGCGGCGCTGAACGGCCCGGTGAGCCGATATATCTGGACAGGGTGAGCGAGCTTTTAAACTCATCTCCAGCTGGCTGGATCGCTCCATTCAGCTGTGGTAGAAAGGCTATTAGGAACAATCAAAAAACACATGTGGAAATACACCAAATCGGGCATAACCGAAAACGAGGCCATGCACACAGTCCTCGAAGAGAGAAAGAAACGTCTACAGGGGGAAAAATCAGCACCCAATAAAGCCGCGGTAAGTACAAAAAGTACTCAAGGCCTCAGGTCAAATGGGAGCACACCCAACAGGGAGCGAATTAAGCACCTGCGCACCACTAACTACGCCTCCAATGCAGAGTGGCAACGGTGAGCTACAAGGCTGCTGTTAGCGGTGTCAAGCTGGGTATTGTACCTATAGGATACCCTAACATCAACTTATCGGACAACCTTCTGGTCCTTCGTTGTGCCATTTTACAGTAGGTAGCCGAACAACCCAGGGACACACCACACAAAATCTGCTTTGAGATATATACTCAAAGACCAAGCTGGCTACAAATAATCTGCTCAGACTATTATACGGCCAAGTGGGTTGAAGGGAGAATACTCACTCTGAAACCATGGGAGGGTGCTGACCTCAAGGCTGTTAGAGAGGGTAAAGTTCCAAGAATTCACCACTGTGTAGTGTAGCTCCCCAGCGACAGGGAGGTAGCAGATCTAAGCACAGAAGTTATATTATCCAGGTTTGAGGTTGTTAATACGCGGTTTGCGCGATTTGGTATCAAAATTACGAATACTAGTAATATTAAATAAAGATTTATTTAACAACTAGCTTATTGTATAAAACCACATAACAAAATAATAAACTTAGAATTATAAGTGAGATTTAACGCGGATACGACCGAAGAACGTGATGTTGCTCGTTTCATGGTTAAGAACAGACTCGCGGGATGTTTCTGAGATGGCTCGGGGCTGCAATGGTTCCTAGAGGGGTGTTCACAATTCAATCCTTCGCCCGAGGACCATCTCGAATTGAGCCCAACCACGCACGCTCCGCTCGGCGCCTCAGCCGCATCCAACATTGAAGAAACACACAAAATGTCAATAAAAATCCATTGAAGTCCACCCGAAGACGCCTCGGCCTTTTTTGCAACATCTGGCGCAAACAGAGGTGATAAATGAGGGCCTTCACACAAAGAACTGGTCAGTTTTAACATAAACAAGGTAAGGAAAATGACAGATATGAACCTTTGTCGTGAACGATTAGTCTATGGAAAATCTAAGGGCAATGGATTTTAGGCCCCACTTTGGTTTCGGGCCGATGGTTTTCAAGACTAAACCCAGGGCCATCCGGCCCAATTATAGTGGAAGCTAAAACACCAAAGAGCAAATTATCTCACACTGAGACGGCTGTCTCACAGACGTTGTACACCCCGCTACCAGAGAACACCTCCATCCGGGGAGCGGGGGATATTCAGTAACATACTCTCTGGGATTCCACTCAAGGAAGTACCACTCTACAAACTTACATTCTTCTTCCATACCCAAGTGGTATGTAAGAAAATCA
This sequence comes from Philonthus spinipes, assembly GCA_963082785.1. Taxonomy (NCBI): domain Eukaryota; kingdom Metazoa; phylum Arthropoda; class Insecta; order Coleoptera; family Staphylinidae; genus Philonthus; species Philonthus spinipes. Next base: position 19,599,235 of record OY720314.1, on the reverse strand, counting down.
AAAAGAGATGAGGCGACACGCTCCCGGCAAAGAGGCGCGGTGGTGTATGGCTTGGGGGAGCCGAGGAAGTGGCGTGAACCCTCCTCTAGAAAATAATGAAATGCAGGCGAACCTACACCACCCCAAGAGGGCCACGTACCTCCTTCGGAAGAGCACCTAGACATCGCCTTCCTCCAACCACCCTGTCTCGGACTTTCGGAGCGTAGGATGTAACTCCAGTAAGTTACTAGCTACTAACAGTGGTAACAAACCAAGAGCGTGCATCTTAATACACAAAAACTTACAATTATAGAACCTGACAGATGACGGGATGTTACCGCGATACAAATTGAGGTCCCTGACAACACTGGCAATTCGAGAAGATAATGCTCAGCCTATTTCCCGGGGAACAACGATACCCCTCCTCCCCCACAGTTCCCAGGGACCTCATCAGGATATGCAGAGGGAAGGGTACCACTATCCAGGTTTCCTGTTTCCAACCACACCACACAGCATTCTGACATAAACCAAAAAGGTTTAGTACCTAAGGGAAAAGGGACTAGACGTCTGCAAAATTGCTAATAAACCCAATTTCATTACAAAAAACAGTAGGGAAGTCCTTGACATCACCTTCTGCAGCAAACACTACACATATTAGGTTAAGAACTGGTTTGTGATAGATGAACCCTCGGGTTCCGATCATTGTAACATTAGATCAATGAGTTAGGCTTTAAAGACCTTGTGTAATACCGCAACCCCAGAAGCACAAACTGGGAGGGCTATACAATCTCCCTTAAAAAATACTTAAGGGAAACGATACCCACTATTAGCAACTCTAATGGTATCGAAGAGAAACTGCCATAAAGGACGCATACCATAAGAATTGCCCACTCAAACAAGAACGAGATCCGCCCGTAAATTATTCAATAGGACGAAAGCAGGAGAATGTGACGAATACAAACAAAATTTAACAACATACAATAATAAGCTCATTAGGAGAGCTGAAAGGAAGTCCTGGGAAATTGTTGGGAGAATAATGGCACACCCGCTAACGCCAAAATTTTCAGAGTACTCTCCAGAGATCGGGCACAGCACCTTGAGGTATTAATCAGACCCAACGGGAATTCATCGACTCTGAAAAAAACTCTCGATCACCTTGCCTCCGTTCACTTCCAAGATTGCCAACTGCTATGTGACAACAATAAAAATACGATATCCTGTCCAGTTAGGCCCAATAGAACTGACTGGAAGGTGGCTAATAAAGTTATCACTTATGGCGCGGTGTGTTGAGCCATGAACTCGTTCCAACCGTTCAAGGTCTCAAGAGTTGACGAGATTTTCTCAGCACTACTGCAAAAGGGTCTCGATGTAGTCATCCTATATCTGATCAAACTATTCATAGCTATTAGTCACTGGAACTATATACCGAAAAGGTGGACTGAAGTCATTCCTATTAAAAACCCTGGAAAAAGTGCTGGAGGGGTACCTAAGGAACAGGATACTTATCACCTGCCCTTTGAATACTTACCAGTACGCTTACTAAAAGGTGAAGTCAAAGGAATTGGCATTGAATATTTGAATTGGCCGAAACTATTAGCAATAAGGAAATAGCAACGGTAGTATTCCTGGACATTGGGGGAGCTTTTAATACTGCACTTACGGACTTTTCTGCAGAGCTGTCACCAACAACTCCTCAACTCCTGGAAGGTGATAATGTTCCTCTTTGGTGAATAATTTCATCTACTAGGGAATGCCAACCGGGGTTGGTCTATTACCCCTCCTGTGGTCACTATTAGTGGACGACCTGCTGACAATAATTGATATCCTGGATGTTGAAGTGCAGGGACACGCTGACGAAATTGCCTTACTGGTCGGAGGCAACGATTATCAGGTTATCTTTGAAAAAAAAAAATGCACGAATACCACCTGTATCTCGTGTTCGACGGAAAGTCTCAGTGTTAACCCAAAATAAACTGTAATAGTCCATTTTACTCGCAGAAGACATAGTCATTGAAGGGTGGACAACCTACAGATATCGTCATATGGCGGTAAGTGAATCGCACAAAGTTAAGTTCATCCCAAATGAACTTACACGCATGATCAAAGGTGATGAAATACTGTGTATGAGATGAGATAGCATGAGTAAACTGTACACCGAACGGCGGTTTGGGATACTCTGCCCAGACAGAAGCCAGTGGATCGGGAACAAATAACCGACGACGGTGAAGGTGCATGTTATTTTTCTGACGGATCCAAGACTGTCCAAGGGACAAGTACAGCATTCATCATATACAAACCAAATATTAATCATTATGACAATTCTTAGTCACGTCACTTTGTAGAATATGTGGTCAATATCTATCTCGATGGTATTGTCTTAACCAATGCGTCTTATAGCACATATATTACTCCATCAAACCACCATTGTTCCGGTCGATGGAGAACGCCCTTACGCTAAAAAAAGCTGACTGGAAATGCTTTGGGTCAAGTTTACGAACAATATTAAGCTTATAAAAACTCCTCACTGGCTAAGCTTATTATCAAATTTCAAATTTGCGAGCGATAGTGAGCCTACAGACTCCTGACCGAATAAGCTTAGTATCAAGCTTGCGAGCGACATCAAGACTATACAGACTTCTGACTAGCTGAGTTTGGTTGGTGTTAAGTTTGCCAGCGATAGCCAGCCTATAAAGATTCCCGACTGGCTGATCTTAGTGTAACGTTTGCGAGCTATAGCGAGATTTTAAAAAATAATGTCTGGAAATGCTTAGCCTCAAGTTTGCGGGCGATAGCGAGCCTATAAAGATTCAAGACTGGCTGAGTTTATTGTCAAGTTTGCAAGCGATAATAAGCTTATGAAAACTCCTGACTGCTTATTATCAGTTTTACGAGGGATAGCAAGTTTATAGACTTGTGACTGGCAGAACGTAGTGTCAAGTTTGCAAGCGATAGCAAGCCTATAGACTACTGACTGACTAAGCTTGCGAGCGATAGCAAGACTATACAGATACCTGACTAGCTGAGCTTGTTTGATGTTAAATTTGCGAGAAATATCGAGCCTATGAGGAGACCTGACTAGCTGAGCTTAGTTCGCGAACGATAGCGATATTATAAAAAAAACATGATTGACAATGCTTGGTGTCAAATTTGCGAGTGATAGCAAGCCTATCAAAATTCCAGACTGACTGAGTTTATTGTCAAGTTTGCAGACGGTAGTAAGCTTATAAAAAACTCCTGACTGGCTGAGCTTAATACAAGTTTTGCGAGAGATAACAAGTTTATAAAGACGTGTGACTGGCAGAGCTTAGTGGTAGCTAGCCTATAGATTCCTGACTAACTGAATTTGGTGTCAAGTTTGCGAGCGATAGCAAGACTGTACAGACTCCTGACTAATATAGTTCCTACTATTCTTGTATGACTTATGTAAGACTTGTCCATAACATAAATAAATAAATAATAGAGTTTGGTTGGTGTAAAATTTGCGAGCCATAGCGAGCCTATAAAGACTCCTGATTGGCTAAGCTTAGTGTAACGTTTACAAATGATAGCTTGACTCTGAACCGACTAAGCTTAGTGTGTGGAAGTAAAGTATTGGCAATAAAAGTATTAAGACAAATATTCTGAGAGAAAGCAATGACAACGATCAATTACGATATAATACAATCAATGAATTAATTAATTAAATAATATATGAAGAACAAGGGTTAATACAGATTTAAATAAGATGTTTGGACGGACGACGTAGCTTGAATGTACGAAATAGTACCCACAAAATGGTACTACTAGAAAGTCAAGGAACCCCTGCAAGTGAAGAGAAGTATATTGGCAAAAGTATAAACTGTTAGTGTAAGTGGCTTCAAAATAAAGACAAAATTAGGTAATACATTTATTGTTTCGTTTTTTTTTTGTATAAAGAAACCCAATTTCTTACCTGATATTTTTGGTGTCGTTCACTTTCCACATACACCTCATTCATGATTCTGTGTAAAACCATCAAAATTCGCTTCACTGTGCTGTTAGGCCCGTAATCTTTCAGCAAAGTCTCTTCGGCTGCGGGAAATCTAATTTGCCAAGCGGATGATTGCACCCCGTAGCCGACTAAGTAAAAACCCTATAAATTTCAAATTTGATTAAATTTGATGGTAGCAGCGCGACTTGCTAGCAATAAGTGTAATAAAAAATTAACTAAAACAAATGTTATCATAACAGTTGAATACCGTCAATTGTAGATTGTATTGTATTATTAAAGAAAATTGAATTTAAAGTATGGCCATTTAGAAATATAACGTTTTGAAAATTATACCTTTAAGGCGATTGGCGAGACCCAACAATATGTATAATAACAATTTAAGAAAGAATAAAGTAAAGTCTTCGACAGGTGATATTTGTTCATTAGGAATAGAATTTAAAGTATCGATTTTGATTTTTTTTTCTAACAAAGAAAATATGGGAGCCAGCAATAAGCCACATATAAAATAAAGTAAATATATTAAATAAAAATGATTTGAAAATAATTAATAAATTATTTTCACATTTAGCTCTGTCACTTTTGACTTACGCTACGTAAGTACGTTAAACAAATGCACATTAAAACAACTAAGTAACTGTGACCAAGTGAATGAATAATACTCTTTTCTATTTAAAATAAACTAATAAAAATGTAAATATTTTGATATTGGAAATGTATTGTCTACTAATTATATAAACATTTAGTGAACGAAAATTGAATCTAAATTATGTCACTTGGAAGAGAAAACATTTAATAAATTTGACTTTTGGGAAATTTTAATTCACCATTAATTTATTTAGGATGCAATTATAAAATTGTGTCTTATCGCGTTTTATAAATTTTATTGGTTTAATACAAATGGTTATAAAATGTTGTATTAAATTAATATTTAAATTATCTTTAAAAATCTTGGTGAAAGCGCTGGGCTATTGCCGGAATTATTCTTCCCACAGATATAATATTGAATTTATTATGGAAACAATAATTGGTGAATGCGCCGGGCGGTGACGTGAATCAAACTAAAACTCGATTACCGTTTGGGCGGCCGTTTGATATAACAATGAATCGGAATGGCCGAGGGGTATCCTGGCCGGGAAGTCGGTGGACGAGGGCCAGGCATCTCCCTCGATCCCGATCAACAGCCTGACGTTCATGCAGACGGAGGACAATGCCGGCGAGAGGAATTCCACCCTCAGGCGGATCCCGTCCGGTTCGTCCACGATCGCCAGGCGAAAGTCCCTTGGGTCCGGAAATCTGGGCGAACTACCGTCTATAATAATAATAATAACATCACAAATAATTACTTATACAAAAAATAATAAAAAATCAGCAAGACTTAACTCTGATCGATAGCCCAGGGCAGATAAACACTCTCATTTTATTGTGTTGTAAAGAACAAATTCATATAAAATTAAAATAACTCAAAATTTATTTTATGAAAAATGCTCGATTAAATGAAATAATATTTTCAATCATGCATATTTTAGTAAATTTAATAAAAATAATTAATTATAAGCTATATTAAATAAAAACGATTTGAAAATAATTAATAAATTATTTCCACATTTATCTCTGTGAATTTTGACTTACGTCACGTAAGTACGTTAAACAAATGCACATTAAAACAACTACTTCCCGGGCAAATACCCACGCCGGACATTAAATTACATAATGTACACTTGCTGTTGCACATCAATAAAATATTGCATAATGCAACAAATTTTGATCCGTGAAAAAATCAATGTAAAAACAACAAAAGAAATGTTACTTAATTTAAGGCCATCTCTGCAGACACGTGTTTCGGGATCTATCCCTCGTCAGTACAGCTATGTCTTACATGAATACTGTTTTCTATTTATAATTATAACCTCTTTAGCTATAGTGACATTTTGACTTACGTTACGTAAATACTTTAAAACAAATGTAAATTAAAGCAACTACTTCTGGGGCATATAGTCCGCCAAACATTGAATTCCATAATGTACAGGGTGGTCCATTTTGGTGGTGCCACATATGGAAAACTTTTTTTTATTTTAAGAGATATTAAGAAAACGTTTTCACGATCCTGTGCCAATATTTAATGATAAAAACAATGGCGAAGAAAAAACTCATCTACCTTTAACCGTTTCCTGGTTATAACCGGAAGTTGACGACGAGTCATTTTTCGAGGGTTAGTGTTAACAGCAAAGCTGTACGAATGAGAGATGAAATTCCCGAAACACATGTACACAGATAGCCGTATATTACCTACTTTTTCTTTTTTGTTCTTTACATTAAATATTTTTTATTTTAAAAAAATGTAGTAATATAGAATATGTTATTTTCTTTTTTTTAATTTCAAATTCTCTTGGGAATGAGCTAATAATCGAAAACCTGTCTGGAATTTAAAGTTATTCAATATAATCTGCGTTTTTATTTGTTTCATTTGTATTTTTTTAATAATGTATTCATACTTATTATCGAATTGAAATGAGTATTGATCGGTGAGTCGTGTAGGCCGAAACTTGTTTTAAATAAATATATGACGTGGTGATACTCACTGGCGCCGTAGAAAACGTGTTCGCACGCAGGATGTTTGAAGACGTTCCTCAAAGTCGACGCGTCGAGGATTTTCCCCGGGGAAGCGCAAAGTACGGATTCCTCGAGATTGTTGGGCGCCCCGGGGGATTCTGAGGACGCGGCGCTCGCCAGCAATTCCACATACCGGGCCTGAATTTTATCCCTGTGAACATCGAACGAAAATTTTACTCACCGCTAGAAATATTCCCCATGTGTGTGAAGCTGGCAATGAATCCAGCAATGAACCCTGAGCATCAACATTGAGACTTTTTTTTTCAAAAAAAAAATATTTAAAGGAAAACAAGACTTATTTAAGCGTTTATTCATAATTCTAAGTAGTACTAAGCATAATTAGATACAATAAAATAAAATTTACTCGTATGAATTCAAAAATCTTCATACTATATACACTTTAAAAATTCGGAAAATACTGATTTTTTATAAACAATATTTTCGAAACGGCGCACTTTTTTGAAATTTCCTTTTACAAATGGTTTAAACAATGCTTTTAGAAGCAATATAAACATTCAAAAATGAGTGCCCTTTTATTGTTAGTCTATAAATAAATTTATTGCTGAGTCAAGACTTGTTTTCCTTTAAATATATATTTTTTAAAAATCATGTCTCAATGTGAAGGCCCCGCACAGTGGTCGGAGTGGTATAGGAACATGGAAATAATTATTTAATCACCCTAAATATAGCTCATTACGTATTTTAAAGTATTTTTTATCAAAATAAACAGTATTTGTTGGAGTGAGGATACATGTCATGTTAAATAAAAAATAAATTTTATTGCAGAAAGAAGTGCAACTAAAAACAACAACAAAAATCGAAGACTTAATGACTATATGAAATATGAATGGCTAAAAATACATGATAATAAAAATAAATACCTTAATTATTGCTTACTACTAATGCATCTTCATGTACATGTTTTCGATTGAGTTTTGTTCTAAGCCTACTGATGAATGGGTCGCATATTAATAATATCTCCATTTGAAGACTTTCGAGAATATTTTCTAGAGTGGCTTAACCTGTAACGACGGTAATCTTTATTGCGAGCTTCTTGAGCTTCTTCTGTCAACATGCTTGTAGCATAGCCACATTTATTATTTTACTGCCTTGCACGAGGACTTTATTTATGTTGGGTATGTAGTACTAGCTATGCAAGTTTTGCAAGGATGACTTGTCACTTTCAATTTTGCTACGTACCTTCTTTAAATCGTTCATTTCTGTTGGTTTTGCTTTCCAAATGAAACATACTGCATTAGAAGATAGTTTGTGCGATTTTGCCATGAATAATTGTAAAGAGAAGCTGATGATGCACTTCGTAAGTTTTTTCATTTCAATGATATCACGGTTTCATTTAGGTTTGCTATTTCTGAGAATATCCTTGAAAATTTCATGCCCATTGTCGTTTCTTTACTGAATTGAAACTGCAGGGGTCTACAGTATCTTGTCGATGATGGACATGTATTTTTTCAATGAACTAAAGTATCGTTATCTTTTGTAGATAAACAAAGAGGACATCACTAGTTAATAACATATTTGCATCTGTAATGTTTTTCTCGTTAATATTTCGTTTATAATCATTGTAGCCGGATGAACCACCGCATCCCCATTTGGCAATAAGGACACATTCATCACCCATACTGCCAGTTCGGCTTCAGTTTTGTTCTTAATAATTCTTTTTGCAGTGTGGTCCAGCTAATCTTGTAACATTCTTTCTATGTGTCTAGTACTTTATCATAACTTGGAAAAATATCAAATCCTAGATCTTTTTCAGCAATTCTAATAATTTGATTTTGATGTTTTGATAATGATGCATCTAACGATAAAGCCAATGCTTCCTCTGGTGTGAATGATGTAGATGTGGTAGATTTATCATTAAATTTATTAGCAGCTCTAGTAATGAGTTTTTTTCGGAAAACTCTCACACAAACTTTTGACTTTATAGCGTTTGGTCCGGTCGCAACACTCATCAAAAGGTTTTTATGGATGTCCGCTGCGTGATCGCTTCGAAGGCCCTGGTTCATCTTATACCACATCAGGTTGTACCCATTTCTGATTTTTATTAAGAAATGTCTTTTTTTTTCTATTTTAGAAGCTTCTACTTCGTTATACATGTTTAAGTATGATAATTAAAAACACTTCTAAACTTTGTTTTGTATAACACTTTATTTTGCAGTTTCGGCAAATTCAGCTTGCCATTATCAAACGTGAAGTGATTTACAATATCGGTAATACAGGTATATATACAGGATATTTAATTGGGATAAGTAACAGGTAATACAAATAATAATTATAATACGGCGGTGAAAATAGGTGAATACATCGGATCAACCTGGTCGTTAATTAGTGGAATTTCCGGATTAGCGGCTGCTTTGTGGATTTTCTAATATATCCATCTTATGACCCTTCTCGGCATTGTGAATAATGTCAAGTACATCCTTTTCAAAATTATATTTTTCATCAATGATGTGTTTTGCAAGGATGACTTGTCACTTTGTTTTAGCCGGAAGGATCTAAGATGTTCCTTAAGTGTGATGTTAAATGTACGACCAGATTGACCAATGTATACGCCTTTAGAATCAGAGCATTTCAATTTATATATTCCTGATTTTTCATATATGTCAATTTTTGTTTTATTATTAAATAAATAGCTTTCTGTTTGGTACAATGGTTTTAACGCTATTTTTATATCAAGTTTTTCTAATAAATGTTTTATTCGAAAACTTATATTGCCAAAGTAAGTAATTGGTTTGAAAGGTTTTATTTCTGTATTGTTGGCCACTCCCGCATAAATAAACTGTTTTAATTGAGAATATTTTTGTTTTTTCACTAATCTATCGACCAACTCACTATCATAGCCATTGTTAACGGCTATGGTCTTGAGCAGGTCGATTTCTGTGCGGAAAGCTTGTTGCGATAGCGGGATTTTGAAAGCCCTACTGATCATTGAATTAAAAAAAGGCAAGTTTATATTTATACGGGTGTCTGGAGTGGATAGGAATTATTGTGTCGGTGGATGTGGGTTTTCTGAAAATGTTGAATGTTTGCTTGTTATTTGTTTTAGTAATAGAAAGGTCTAAGTAATTTATTGTGTTGTTAGTTTCTACTTCTACCATGAATTTTATTCTGGGATGGAGGCTGTTAATATAATCTAAAAATTATTTTAGTTGGCGGTCTGTTCCCTGGAAACAAACAAAACGGTGCCATATTTTAATATGTTTTTTAGCCAACGGTAAGTTTAGGATTATTAAGGTAAAATTATGCATACAAATATTGGCTAGCAATGGACTTAAAAGACACCCCATTGCTAAACCGTTTGTTGGTTTATAAGTTTTATTATTGAAAGAGAAAAAATTATTGTTCAAAATGAGTTGAAGGATATTTAAAAATTCTGTTTTTACGGTTATGTCTACGTTACAATTATTAAATGTTCTGTCAATTAAGTCTATATATTCTGAAAGAGGGATATTGGCAAACATATACTTACATCGAATGATATTAGCTTGTAACCAGGTTCTAGTTTGAAGTTGTTAAGTTTATTAGTGAGGTCAATGGAATTTTTAACTGAATATGGATCACTGAAGTGTGTTAGTTCTTTAAATATGGAATTTAAGTGGATGTATAGGTTGCGGGAAGGGGAATTCATGTAGGTGACTACTGGTGCAACCGACGTAGATGTGCGGGGTTGAACTGTACAGTTCGTACTATGTGCGTAAAGTGTGATGTTAGACGTTTGCATAAATTGTTTTGTTGCACTCCATTCAAATTAATATATTTTATTTATAAATAATTATTATACCCCGACACCAATTGGTAAAAGGGGACATCGATTATGTATATATATATAATAATTATTATATTTTAATAGTTTCTTACTTTTCGTAAATATGTAATATTTTATTCCTGAAACGCTTAGCGTGATCATGCTTGATATTTCAAATAGTTCAAGTATATTTTTTTTAAATTCGCTTAAATAAAGTTATTTGCAATGCTTAAGTACAATTTAGAAGGTTTTTTTAACAATTAACAACAACAAAATTTGGCGCAAATGGGTTGAGGTTGTTATTTTTAGTGACTTGCAATTCTAAGACCGCAGTTTACCGCGGCTGGAATCAATTTTAATATGTTCCAGAGATTTCAGAGAATTTTTTAAGGTATGTTAGAAGACAGCGGTCGACAGCGGAAATAACTAGCATCATTGGTTTGATAAAAACTTGCAGTATAATTATATATTCACCCCTACACCACCATTATGGTAGATGGGGATTTTAGATTATATATATATATATATATATATATATATATTTCTTTGAAATTGTTTTTTTTTTACTTAGTCAATAATAAATATTTATATTTTATCGATTTATTTATTATAAATAGTATTCGGTAGTTATTTTGTGTTCGATTTGTGAACACACCATAGACTATGGTAAACCTAAACATACAAAAAATAAAATTTCTGCGAACACGAAATAAGTGAGTGTTTCGTAGCTTAAGTATGTATTTTAGAAATACTACATCAGTTAGACGATTAATTGGCCTGCCAAAAACAGACTTATTTCCGCTCTCCAACCACTGAATTTATTGCCAGCTTCACACGCATATATTCCCCATGTTTGAGATAAAATAAAAAATCAAGAAGAAATGTGTGTGTGTTATAATTTACAAAATTGACGAAAGCTTTTTATAAAATGTTGAACCAGCACTCATCTAGCGTATGGATAACTAATGATGGCTACGCCAGATAAATAATGGTTGAACATTTTATGAATTTCGTTTCCTGTTCTCATAAACAGGACAAGTTCGCCTTCCTTTACTGGACGAAACAACAATTCTCGATTTTCTACCTTATAGACTCGAATCGTTAACCACATGGAATTAGACTTGCGTCGTCTTTCATTTAATTTAGGCGTGATTGATATACGCGCAAATGCATATTTGTTAACTCACCGTCTTAAATAGCCGTGCGGGTTTGCGTAATCCCCCCATAGTTTGAACAGTGATGAAAACATCCTAATCCTCGCGTACCCTTTGGGAACGTCAGGATCGCTTTCCACGACCGAGTATTTAGGCTCGAGGTCCAGGGGATACAAAACGGGCTTCGATAAACTATCCAAGCGGAGTAAGTATTGTAAATTCGACGAGGTTTCCTAAACAACAAAAAACAGTTAGAATGAATTATCTAAGAAATTGATATCACTTATAGGTTCCAATAATAAGATATTTATGAAATTGAAGAAATTCCAGTGTACAACATTGAGATATAATTTCAATTAAAATAATATAAGTAGAAAAAAAAACACCTCTGATGGGATTTGAACCCATGTCCTTCCGATTTCTAGCTGAGTATTTTACACTAGAATTTATTCAATTTCATAGATATAAATGTAATTTAAAAGGAATATCAATTTAATATTATATTAAATAAAAATGATTTGAAAATAATTAATAAATTATTTCCACATTTAGCTCTGTGACTTTTGACTTACGTTATGTAAGTACGTTAAACAAATGCACATTAAAACAACTACTTCCCAGGCAAATACCCACGCCGGACATTGAATTACATGATGTACACCTACTGTTGCACATCAATAAAATATTGCATAATACAACAAATTTTTGATCCGAGAAAAATTTAATGTAAAAACAACAAAAGGAACGTTACTTAATATAAGGCCATATGTAGACAAGTGTTTCGGGATCTAGCCCTCATCAGTACAGCTATGCCTTACATAATTTAAAGATGTTAAAATAAATCAATTAAATTAATTCAAATACAATCATTTTTATTTAATATATTTAAATAACTGTGACCAAGTGAATGACTACTCTTTTCTATTTAATTTAATATTATGTTTCACTTTATTTTATTCAACGTCAATATAATGTTAATTCAGTATATCTATATGGTCGGTTTAACAAAGCTTGAGCCTTATCCAAAATTTCTGCGACACACATCGACATCATTAATATTAATTATTAATGTCTATTTTCTTTAAATCAATCTCTTCTTTTATGGCGCTACTATCAGGTTTCGTAAATGCTATTATTTCTAATTATATTTCTACGTAATAATAGCATTTACGAAATCTGATACTTACATCATAAAATAAAATATTGATTAGCAACAAATAATTCGTAATTTCTCCATACCCCTAACCGAGGGAAAGTATTGTGATCGTAAAAATTTTCGAATCGCCAGTTTTAACAAATATGCACGTTTTGAGGTCCCCTTAGTCCATTACATCGAGTATTGAAAAATGTATGTATTTAAGAGAATACTTACGTCATTTTCATGTAAATTGATTAAATACTTGGATGAAAATTTCGGATCCAAAATGCCGACTCCACATACCAATCTTTGTACTAAGCGTTCCGTCACAGATCGAGCTAATATAATATTTTCTTCTGCAAAAAAAAAAAAATTATTCCTCATGTGTTGGAGAGAAAAAAAAAACATTTTTTCTGGTATCAAAATTATTTTTTTAAGTGTAATTGTCGTTAGAAAGGCATTTCCCGCTGCAGCTCGGAGTATTCAAGGTTTTTTTATCATAAGAGTTTAGATTTATTAATCGGAGAAAATACTCATTTTTCATAAAATCTCTATTCCAAGTAACATTCGCTAATTATATCGGCTAATGCACAGGTATTATTCGGTAGAGTAACCACATCCAGGGACTCAGACCAACTGGCGTTTGGTAAGTTATAGTCACCGCAAATTGAAACTTTTTCGTTATTGAACCTTACCAGTAAATTATCTATAGTAGCACAATGATTTTCGCAACAAATAGGGCTAGAAGAAGGTGGTATATAGCCTGCACCTATAATTAATGAATTATTTATCCTAACATAGAGTTTTTCTACGTGCACATTATCCAGATTTACTTTATATAAATATAGATTATCTCTCACTGCAACTAAAACACCACCTCCTTTAGATTTTTCACTCGTGAAAGAGTTACAGTCTTGTCTGTATGTAGTATAATTTTTGAATGCTAATTCTGTGTCATAGACGGACGAATCTAGCCATGACTCAATTAAAATTATAATATCGTATGACGAGCAATTGACAGCAATATCTGAGAGTTTAGACTTCATACCACCAGCGTATTGCATGCAGATAGTTAGTTTTTTTACTGGCGAGGTAACATTGATGTTATTTTGTTGTGTGGCGACATTGATGTTATTGCCAGACACAATAGTAGGGCGGTTGTTAACAAATTTAATGTATGCATTCGCTTCCCCACTATTTTTACTAACTGTTAATTTGGTGTCGCTAATTAGTTTTTCCGCGAAATGCTTCATGAAAATTTCCGCAAACAATGGGAAAGTTGGTCTTCTTGTGCATAACAGTTGTTGTTGAAACGGAAGTAATTTCAGTCAATGCATGTTTCCACTAGTCCATGGGGTGGCCGGATATTGTTATGTGTTCCTTTTTTAATTGAATAACTGCGGCTACTTTATTTTGTTTGTGCTATTATTTTGTTTATCTAATATATATCAAATTTGTGTTACTTTTAAACTGATTTTACCCTTTTATTGGATGTACTGTATGTGTTGGGTAATAAATAAATAAATAAATCCATAATTGGTATGGATGTGAGCAGAGTTTTGACATCAAACGACACTAACACCACTTTTTTGTTTAACAAAATGTTTTTGCTTTTTGACACAAACTCAATGTTGTCTTTAATAGTCCGAACGGCAAGGCATAAGTTGTAGTAACATTCTATTAAGGTATTTACGTATTTTATAAATTGGAGCGTGCCTATTGCCAGGCTTCAACTTAAACAACTGGTCACGTAGGAATATTTTCTTTATGGATTTTTGGTGGACTGTAAGGGATAGATGCTGTTGGGTTCATTTCTTTCAGTTAAAATGTATGTTCTTCCAGGATACATTTTCATGTTTTTATTATCTCAATTATTTGTTATTGGAATTTCGATGTTGGGTCCTTTGTTAGCAGTTTGAACTTATTTTCTTTCAAGATTCAACTTTTTGTATGTCTTGTGGTTTTTCCAAAATCGCGATAGTATTTCCCTTCTCTGGCTTTGATATTGTTAGATTCTCTTCTTTACACTTTTTGTTCATTTGTTTGATGATTCTGTCTTCTGTGTACTTCCTATTGCAGCTAGTTTTAAATTGCTTAAGGTTTTTTTAATTATAATAATAATATTTATTCCTAATAGATAATTACATCTTACAAGGAAATATTTCAAGTTGATAATATTTATGAAAAATATATTGTAACAATAATTAGAGATAGGTAAACATAATTACAACAACCACACTTATTGTTAATAAACACACACTCTTGAGCCTTTATTTTGAATTCAGACAAAACAGATACAGTATGCTATTTTGTCTGAATTCAAAATAAAGGCTCAAGAGTGTGTGTTTATTAACAATAAGTGTATTGTTGTATATGGTGATATTTGTGGATCATTTTTGTAATAGGAGAATAGTTGTGGTGCTTAGAATTGGGTGTAGAGAAGGAAAAGTTTGGGCATTTTCTAGCATTTGATCGTGGTACTTGAAAAGACAATCTTCTAATACATGGATGTCATCTATATGATTACGTAGAATTCTATACAGAGTGAAAATAATGAGATTATGATTATTGGCAATGGATACCATATTAAATTCTGCGAGTTAATTGTTGCAAGGGTAACCGCGAATATAGTAGATGCCTTATTATTATTATTCTTATTATTATGTTCATAATTGTTCATTTGTCCATGTTGTCGGTATAGCCGGTTGTGTCTCCTTTTTTTTAATTTACTGCGGATGATGTTATTTTACTTGCGAGTGAATGGAAAGCAAAGATGTAGAGGTTTATGCATGAAAAAGGACTAAGTCTGAAAGTTAGAAAAACGAAGTGGATGAAATTTAGAAACAGAATGGAAGAGTTATGTGGAAAGAAGAGATCAAGGAGAGATTGCTAATATTTGAAAGAAAATTGAAGAAGCAAAAAATAATAATTTATAGGTTGAATTTAATTTAATTTATAGGTTGAATGGAAGATCAGCCGCACTTCGGTTGCGCTGAATTCATACCCTTTAGTTTTTCCCCTGGTAGGATCATTTTGTAATTATTTCTTTTAATACAAGATGTAACATTTTTTTCTTATTTTACTTGATGAAAAAATAAATAAATAAATAAAAATACACCTAAATTTTCATATAAATCTACCTGACTTTATCCGACCATCCCCATCCAACTTCTCCTGAAAAATAAAATTCAAATTCTGCAACTGCTCCGGCGTGAACTTCAGCCGGCTCGCCGGCAACACCAAATCCTCCACCTTCACCTTCCCAATCCTCGAAGCCCTCTTCTTAATCCTCATCGCCCTTTTTCCGCTTCCGCCCCTCTTCAGCATCTCCCCTCCACATTCACGAACATTACACCAGCTCGCCGAAGAGCGACAAGGACTGATTGGTCATCGCGCTGTAAAGTTACAAAATTGCACTTTAATTACGTTACGTGCACAATTACAATCGAATTAAGTACGTGAGGCGATGTTTGTCGTTTGTTTATGGGTGTAAGTTTAGATAGTGTGCATGCAGCGCGGGGAAGTTTGTATTAAATTGCATGTCATGTGTGTGACGTTTTGTTTTGTTCTGTTCCGTTGCGCTGGATGTTTTGCGCGACAAATGTTCGTTCTCTGCGTTGACATGTTTGTAAAATGATTGCGATTTATTTATATGAAAATATCTCGTGCTTTTGCATTAAAATAAATAGTAATGCCTTAGGTATGGGATAAGGAATGGCACTTTTCGCGTTTTTTTTAACATAATTTTAGAAAATTAATTCATATTTAATAATATCTTAACCCCTACACCACCATTATGGTAGATGGAGATTTTAGATTATATATATATATACAAATAGAAAAGAGTATTCATTCACTTGGTCACATCATCATTTTTATTTAATATATAAATATATATATAATAATATCTTACAGAAAAACTGAAAGAATTAAAATGTGTTTAAAATTTAAAAACCCGTCGAAATTTATGCTTTCTTCAGATTAAGAATCGACGCATTATCAATAAATATTAAATTGAATGTAATTAAATTAGCCAAATGACGCATTGACATTGATTTATTTTAAAAGTAAATGAATCGTCGTTTTTAATTGATATCAAAATGTTTAACAGATTTTAACTCTTGCATTTTTTCTCTGAAATAAGCTTTCTTCTAGAATATTTTGAATTATTTATGGCCGTACCAATACTCGCAGCTTAGTTCTGGAATCAATCTAGAATTCATGAATCGCCAATGTTATTGATGGATCCAAGGATTGTTTTCAATATAATCACAACAGAAAAAAAAAATACAATTAATATAGAAAAACAGCGTTTTTAAAATAAATTATAATCATAATAAATGAAAGACGTCGCAAGCGCCATCTTTTGCCTTATATCACATGGAATAGTCAATGACGATGCAAGCGCCATCTTTTGCCTTATTTCACATGGAATCGTCAACGATTCGATTCTACAAGATAGACAACCGAAAATCGTTGTTTCGTCCATTAAATGGCCATCACTCGTTATTCATGCGCTAGATTAATGGCAGTTGAACATTTTATTAAATTTATAATGTTTCACACTTTAATTGCAACTTTTACAGAATCATGAAACAGTTATTAAGTTTCACTAAATTTAGTGAAACGAATAACCGCAATGAATTCGCCGCAATGTTTCACTAAGTTTAGTAAAACGAATAACCAAATGTATTAATTAAAATAATTAATAATTATTAGATGGGTGAACAAACTCATTTAGCAATTAATAATTTTTACTCCTATCCCGAAAGATATTCTCATTTTGTTTGTTGTCCCAATCAGGTTGATTGTTCCCACTTTTGTCTCTTTTTACCCGTACCACTTCGGACTTCCCTTAATAATCAATATTTATATCAATAATTGAAACTTAGATTTACCTGCTTTGGTTACACTTTTTTTTGTTTGTTTTTATTATTATTAAAATATGTTTATTGTCGTAATTAATACTATTATTGTTATTGATAAATTCGTGATGGTTTTCTGCACTTGTTTCGAACGCAGGTGAACTACAACTGCGGAAAAAAGTGTAGGAAAATCACGTGACTTTGTACAATAAAAATCGACAATTGCCCGCAAACAAATGAAGTGCTTGTTATATTTCCCCACCCAGCCACTTCCGATTAATTCATTACGGGCCGGAAGTCGTCTTTCCGGACGGACGCCCGACGCTTTTGCGTGAACCGATGTAACGAAATAAAGGTTAATCTCGTTTATTTATAGGATACAAAATCTTTTCGCCGCAATGTTTAAAACCCACCGATATTGATATTTCTTAAAAATATTGAAATAAGTCATTAGATTCGTATTTTTAATATTTAATCAGTAGTAGTAGATCATATTATGAAAAAGGATCACACCAAAATCATTGAATTAATCTATTTTTGCTAGACTCACCATTTATCGAGTAGTTTCTTTTAATATCTCGTAAAATGCATGTTTGATGGAAATTGACTGAGAAATGTTTAATTAGTTTCAAGTGGTTGATCTTCAAGATAAAAATCCATATTGTTTGCGAGGAAAAGAATAGACATTTTATAAAATCGTGTTTACAAGAATCAAAATAGAATCAAACTCTGTTTGTTATCAATGAACCACCTCACGTGCCGGTTTCGTTAATTGCCGAATAAGTTGTGCGTTATCAGCGCGGGACGTCTCGTAAATAACATAATTAATTGGCGTTTTATTGTTGTTGTGAGTCAAACTGGCGGCCGGCAATCGGTTTCGCACATGCAGAAAAGTCCGAAGCGATTAGAATATACTAGTGTTTTATTGATCGCCGGTTATTTCGAAGGTCGCACGATAAAGAATTTACTCTTAATCGTGTCGGTGTTACGATTGCGGTTTTAATTAAACAGGTTTTTATTATTATTTTTTTTAATCAAGAATTTGTTTCATATGGTTATTATAAAGAGATTTGTTTATTCCTTAAAGCGGTTTGATATTAATAAACAAGGATTTTCTATTGATACAAGCAAACTTATAAACAATCTAAAAGTTTTAATAATTATTTAACAATTAAGTTAGGCCATGTAAATTTTATATGATAGGACTTTTATTTCATTCTTTGAGACGTTTACTTCGTGGTAAATTTTCAATATTAGGATAAAGAAATCGCTTAGTAACTGTTTATACCACTTATCAATTTATTTTGCTGTGACTAGTTTCGACTATACGGTAATCTTTCTCAAACTGAGTATTTATAATATGGATTATATTGTTTTTATATACCTACATATTAGGAAACTTCAAATTTCATTATTATTATTATTATTATATGATATTTTTCAAATTTTGTTTTTAATTAGCAACTAATTTCATTTTAAATGTTGCCAATCACCCCTTAAATACTCTTTAGAGGCTTAGAAAGTTCTGGGGATAATTGACCTTATTTCCTTTGACCATCCCCCCACTGATAATTCTATGGTAGAATTTCAATCAAGCTTTAAAAATATAAATTGAAATATAATCTATAAACGACTAAACACAAAAGCCACACTAACTCCCAGATATTTAATGGAACTTACTCTATTGATTTTGATAGTAATTGATTGTACTCGCCAGGCCGGGCTAGCTCCATAGGAAATCTGCCCCTAAAATCTGTCTCTCGCTCTGACGTATGTCATTCTCTCTCTTATTTAGAGATCATATCTGGTTTAGATCATCATCGTTTCCGTGGCCCAGATGGCGCTAGTTTTAATCGTTGACGCAAATATTGCACGTCTGCTTTTGTATCAAGTTGTTTTGTTGAATGTATTTGACATTCTGTCAAAATTAGTTTGTAAAATATGTTAAGTGTATTAAACCATGAAAATTTCTTTTATTATCGATGGCCATGAGAAGATTAATGAGTGAAAAGTGTTTCGCGTCTTTGCAACTATCAAGTAAAACAATAATTATATATCGGTACAGTTTAATGTTCTTTTTACTTTCCCTGGACCCTTGTCCAAGGAAAATTATTGTGATCGTGACAATTTTCGAACCGCTAATTTCAACAAATATGCACGTTTTGAGGTCCCCTGAGTCCATTCCATCGAGTTTTGAAAAATATCTGTGTTTCCGCGATAGCGCCAAACGGCTAAATGGATTAAGCCCAAACTTTATGTCTAAGCTTTTTATAACAGTGGAATGATCAGAAAAGCTTTTGGTTAGAATCAAAACTCATTAAGTGCAACTTTACTCTTAGCGATTTTTCATTTTTTAATTTGGATAGAAAAATGTTTCAAAATGTTTCTGTTATAAAACTTTTATTGTAGGACCTCCGGTTTTCATTTTATAAGCGTTTACCTGATAAATTCCCTTAGAGATTTTGATTATTGAAATAATTATTTTAATGACAAATAAAACGTCAAAGTGCCGTCATATTCAGCACATTCGCATAGTTTGAAAAATGAAGAAGAGTGTGGAGAAATGATTTTAACCCATTGTAAGGTAAGAAATAACACACTTAATTATAATATTCTTCTAAATACTCGGCTTTAACTTTAAAAGACAACAATCAATTTATTCAATTAATAATTTTTTCTTTCCTATTAAATTTTCAATCAAAAACTTATTTGACCGTATTCACCAGGGAAAGTACTATGATGGACACATCACCAATTTTTTAATGTAAGAATGTATTCATTTAATTTAAAAATTGTGTATGATGATAAATTATATTTCAAAGTATTTGTTATACATTTTTATATTTATTTCGTTACACGTGGATAATGTGAGGACTCATGTTGCAACTGTCGGAGATGATTATAAACATTTCTTATGAAAATATATTAGTCTCAACATAATTATTAGCTCTGTGCGATTTTTGACTATAAAATAAATCTTTCCGCGAATAAAAGCATCTCTCTAACGAGATAAATTAATAATAAGAGGAACAGATTCCTGTAATTTATTTTACTTTATACAGCGCCACCTAGAATGCGGAAACGCTATTGAGTGAAAAGAACATACCGTTGTTGAGTGTCTGTTGTAGTCTGTGGTACTTGCCGACCATAAAAAAATATGTACACAAAACGTTTTAAAATTTAATGATAGATAATTAATATATAATAGGTTTAGCAATTAAATCATTATCCATGCGCGATGATGATGAATGATTTTAAATGAATTTAATAAAATGTTCAACCAGCATTCATCTAGCGTATTCATTTCGGTTTTTCTAACCTCGTCAGACTAGTGTTTTATAGAATGTACAATACTTTGATGAAGGAGTTTGAACGGATCTTATGTTGAGGTTAAATACTTGTTATGAATCATTATAAATGAAATATAACGCAAGCGCCATCTTTTGCCTAATTTCATGTGGCATCGTCAACATGAAATTATAACATAGTTATACAATCTTCTTTATGTTGGTTGTTGGTCGTGGAGACTTTAATTATTTAAATAAAAATACTTGTCCTTTCTCCTAAGTAGGAGAAAGGACAAGTATTTTTATTTAAATAGTTATACAAGCCTTAACCTTCCCCTCCCCCATATCTACGCCACTGGCTACAATATATAAGGTATGCTCATATATAAATAACATATTGCCGGAATAGATAATAATGTATTTGAATTTATATTTAATATTAAATGCTGCTTCGCCATCTGTGATTAGCGAAGATGCACGAAACTATACAGTTAACTGCCGATTTATGCGTATGTTAATAATAAAGAATGAATAAATATGGAAAAAAAATAATTAATTATTTTCAAATCATTTTTATTTAATTTATAAAGAATGATATGTTAAGAGCAACAGTTGGCTTAAAAGTTAAGGAAAACAAAAAAAGACTATTAGTTTATGAGATATAGCATTTTGAGTGGAGCAACTTTTATTAGTTTTAAAAAAAGGATGAAAATGAATTTCGTTTGTTAATAAAGTTCTAATTTTGACAAAAAAAACACTGTTGAAGCCAAGGCTTGGCTTGATAAACATTATTCGGACTGTGCACCAGGAAAATCAACCGTTGAGAAGTGGTCAGCTAAGTTTAAACGATACGAAATGAGCACCAAGGACGATGCACGCCCCAAAGAATCTTTTATCGACGAAAACATAAAAAAAGTCCACAGATAGTTTTGGATGACCGTATAGTAAAATTGATCGAGATAGCTGAGACTCTAAAGATATCAAAATAACGTGCTGGACATATCGTGAATGAATATTTGGGTATGCGAAAACTCTGTTCAAAGTGGGTTCCACGCGAGCTTACAATCGATCTAAAACAACAACGAATTGATGATTCTGCGGAGTGTTTAGAGTTGTTCAATCGTAATAAATCCGAATTTTTGCGTCAATATGTGACAATGGATGAAAAATGGCTCCAACATTTCACAGCGGAGTCTAAACGACACTCGAGTGGACTGCACATGATGAACCGACTCCAAAGCGTGGAAAGATGCAACAGTCGGCTGTCGAGGCTATGGGATTAGTATTTTGGAATGCGCATGGTTAATATTCATAGACTATTTTGAAAATGGAAAAACCATCAACGGTAACAAATTATATTATATTATATTATATTATATTATATTATATTATATTATATTATATTATATTATAT
Source organism: Philonthus spinipes (assembly GCA_963082785.1). NCBI lineage: Eukaryota > Metazoa > Arthropoda > Insecta > Coleoptera > Staphylinidae > Philonthus > Philonthus spinipes. Next base: position 19,577,055 of record OY720314.1, on the reverse strand, counting down.
TATATTATATTATATTATATTATACCAGATTATCAATTCGGTTTCTTGCCCAAATAATCCACCACACTTCCTATTTCCATTCTCACTTCCAATATCCAAACTAAACACTTAGAAGGGCATAAATCAATGGTACTTTTTCTAGATACAGAAAAAGCATTTGATTCAGTGTGGCATGTTGGCCTCCTATATAAATGTTTCCATTTGAATATTCCACGTCATTCTTAATTTATAAATTCCTCTCCAATAGATACTGCCAGGTACGAATCCGCCAAACTCTTCCCGACTCATTTCCATTTCAACAAGGTGTCCCTCAAGGTTCTCCCTTATCCCTGCTCCTTTAAAATATTTACTGTTGCGATATTCATTATCCCGATGCAACGTATTTTAATCCCTCTCAATATGCTCTCCTCTTTGCAGGTGATACCACCTTAATAGCACATGCCAAATCCCTTCAAACCGCCCAACGATCCCTCCAAGCCTCTTTTGACGCAATCCAGTCCTGGTGTTCCAAATGGCGTATCAAAACAAACCCTCTCCAAATCGAAACTCTTTATCCCTTTGCACAGAATAAAACCACATCCTCAAAAATTATCATTCAAAATAACACAATCCCCCCATCTCATAATTGTCTATTATATTATATAATATTATTGGAGCGTTTGAAGAAGAGGAAAGTGCTGTTTCATCGACACAATGCACCGTGTCGCAATTCAAAGAAAACGATGGCATGGGCTTCGAATTGCTTCCGCATCCACCCTATTCTCCATATCTAGCCTCAGCGATATTTCCTATTCTCAGACTTCAATGTAATGCTTGTTGGAAAGAAATTTAACGTCGATGAAGAGGTAATCGTCGAAACAGAGTCCTGTTTTGAGGAGTACTATAAAAATAGTATCGAAAAATTGTATGACCGCTATAATCACCCTGGAAGGCAACTAGGTTGAATAATAAAATGAAATGTTGTTGTTTTTACATTGAATTTTTCTCGGATCAAAATTTGTTGCTTGTTGCAATATTTTATTGATGTGCAACAGCCGGTGTATATTATGTAATGTAATGTCCGGCGTGGGTATTTGCCCGGGAAGTAGTTGTTTTAATGTGCATTTGTTTAACGTACTTACGTAACGTAAGTCAAAAGTCACAGAGCTAAATGAGGAAATAATTTATTAATTATTATTATTATTAATAATTATTAATTATCATTTTTATTTAATAAATGAAATGTTATCAACATTTTTTTATAAATAGTAAAGATTATTTATTTTGACATTTTGATTTAGGTTAACCTTAAGCAAATGTATATTAAAATAACTACTTCTCTTTGTCAAAGCGGCTGCTTTGTCACATTTGTTTAAGGTACTTACGTAACGAAACTTTACTTACGTAAAGTCTAAATGTCACAGAGATAAAGGTGGAAATAATTTGATATTGTTTTCAAATACTTTTTATTTATAATAATAGAAAATGGGGATTTATTCACTTGACCACAGTTATTTAAATAAATGAAATCGCGAAACACGTATCTCCAGATAGCCTTATATTACGTAACTTTTATTTTTAATTTAAAAAATGTTTTTTTTTTGCATTAAATATTTTCGATTCAAAAATTGTTGCATTATACAATATGTTTTTGTTATGCAACAGCAAATGCCTATTATTAGACATTTGTTATAATACTTTCTTTCTTTCTTAATCTTATCCTCTTTTACCCGTATTGGGTGTCGAGGTTTTGTTATAGTACTTATGTAATATAAATCAAATTGTCACAATAGCTAAAGAGGAAATAATTTATTAATTTAATTATTTTCAAATTCTTTTTATTCAACCTTTTTATTTAATTTAATTTTGTATTTTCATCCCAACTGTTAAGTGTGGATTTTCTCCAAAACTCTTCTGTTCAGTTCGAGAAGTTGTGTTTTGTTGATTTTGACAGTGGTATGTTAAATTCTCGCACAGTACTCGTATCTTTCGACGTGAAACATTCGTTTACATCTAAACCGTAACAAAAAACTATCATTACGAAAGCACTACTGCAAAAAACTGTTGATTCATAAAATAATAAATAATTGAACTTAATTTTGTTTTAATCTGATAATTACCAATTGAATTTAAAACAAACACTCTTGTTTTGTTTTGTTTTGTTTTGTTTTGGCATATTTATATTCTCGAACAAGTTTCGTATAACGTCATTCATCCTATGTTAATTGCGTCGAAACAACAGCCAGCAGCCGCGATTAATAAATGAATGTATGCAACATTAACAAACTCATTTGTGTTTGAAATGAAACGATTGATTTTACACAGCTGATTAATAAATAATACATAAAAGCGTTTTATTTACAAGTACGGTACAATTACACAGTAACTTTAACAATAAAAAAAATGCCGCATATGTGTCACCTTTGTTTAAACATTTTTTCTTAGACGCATATAACGAAAAATGGAAATTTTCAAAGTGTTTTGAATCGATTTTGTTAATCAAAAATCTTAAGTAAGGCTTTGTTTGTAATATTAAACAATAAAAAAATGTCACATATGTTTCACCTTTGTTTAAATTTTTTGTTTTATTAGACGCATATAGCGAAATATTAATTTTTGATAGTGTCTAAAGTTATTATTGGGCGCAGTTTTCAATCGATTTTATTGGTTTTAAGAATTATGTAGTGGATTTGAAGGATGTCGATGTTCTAAGGAAAGCTCACTCCCTAACCTGGGTGTGATGTAGAGTGGGATTCTGGATTGTGGAAAGTAGGGCGGGTGCATAATCATTTACGGGGCGACAATTCATTCTATAGATCAGAACAGCTGTTTTGGTGTTTTTGCTTGTGTGTCAAATTTCTAAATGCCTTAAATGTTATCTTGTTTTTAATGTCACATTCATGTTTATTGAACTTAAGTTTCTAATCAAAAGTAAATCCAAGATATTTAATGTGATTGGAAGCATAAATGGGGTTTTGTGATATGTAAATAATATATTTCCATATGACAAAACCCCAGTTAGGGTAGTTAGTTATTTCGGGGTTAATTCAGGATGATTTAATTGAAATTAAAACACTTGGTTTGTTTCATTAAATAAGTGAATTATTAAATCATCCTGAATTAATTCAAAAATATTTCACCACGGGTTAAATGAGAAATTAATTAAGCATGTAGACTTTCGAGGATACATTTTGATTCTCCACTTAGCAAACCAGCGTTCTAGTGTGTTAATGGGTTCTTGTAGAGCTTTGGGATATAAGGGGGGTATCATCAACAAAAACGTATTTGGAGGATTAAAGTGTTTTGTGTCAGGATTATATATGTCGGAACAGAAGATGTTGTTAAGGAGTGGAGATAGAGGGAACCTTGTGGAACCCCTTTTTCGGGTATGAAGGTAGAAGAATGGCAGTTATTCATGATTTCAAAAAATGCAGTTGTAGGATACCTTTATTAGAATCCCCTTAATTTTATTGCATAGAAATGTGCGAGGAAGAACAAGAATTTTACTTAATTATTAAAAAGTCTCCGTATCCAGCTCCTAAAAGATTACTAATGTTTTTTTTTTTTCAAGATAAATTTAAAGTTAAATAAAACATACTAACTTTCATTAAATATTTTAAAATAAAAGGCAACCATTAAATAATCTAAAATAAAATGGCAAAAGAATTTCTATATATTTTAAAATTGGCGGCAATATCCATTGTTGCCTGGTTGTATAGTGCTTATTGTGTCGTACATTACATTACAGATATGTTACAATTAGATAACTTACAGAACTAACATAAAAATTAGAATTATCAAAAACACAGTCAAAACATATAATAAGAAAATAAAATACAAAAGTAAAAAACTAGAGGGAACCTTGTGGAACCCCTTTTTCGGGTATGAAAGTAGAAAAGTGGCAGTTGTTTATTCTCACTTTGAGGGGTTTATTAAAAGGGATGATTGTAGGATGTGTATAAGATATGAAGGGATATTGAGGAGATTTTTTAATATCAAGGAAGAGTATTACAGAGGATTTACCTTTGATATGGGGGGTCTTAAGGTTGGACGTAAGGATAGTAAGTGGGAGACTGATTTCACCAAATTCTAAATTTTTGATAGCTTATTGGTTGTTATTTTATGTGAAAACTTTATTTACATGACAAAAGTATTACATTACTGCCTGTCTCCGTCCAGTTCTTGCCGTTTTATTCAATTATCACGATTCCTAACGTCATTGTCTAAGTTCTCCAAATCATTTAAGATTAATTGATGAATAGTGAAAGGATATTTAGAATTAATGTTAGGATTACGAGGAATAAATAATAAAGTGTGGAAGTTTTTTCGGTTGTTGAGATCTTCTGGTTCTGAGATCCAACCGATGGTTCATAGATGTGGAGATTGAAATAAAATATATTTAACACTAATACTTCTATTAACTCCAACAAACAATATTTACAGATACTATACAGTTTAAACTTTACAAAATACGTTTTTCTTCTTCGAATGATCGTAAGTAAGTGATTCTAAAAATTGTTTAAGATAAAATTTACACTACAACTATGTGGGGGTGTGTGCTGCGCATGTTACAGGACGCGTCGCACGTAACAAAAATGGTTTAGGGGAGAAAATATGCAAATTAAGGTGACCGTTTTCGTGCACGTCCGAGTGCATCCCAGATGTTCGGTTTCACCGCGATTTCACGAATTCCCAAAAAACGGTCGTTTATTGCCGTATTTGTGGAATTCGAGGAAGTTTATTCTTCTATCTTATGAGAAAAGATAAATAACAATGACGAAAAAATATAATAAAAATCCTTTGTTAAAAATCACGTCGAGTCCTGAACAAAGTGTTTTATAATAGGAGCTATGTGAGGATTGGTGGCGAATTTTAAAGAAAGGATTTAAATTCTGTGTTTAATATTATTATTATTATAAAAATCAAATTTTAAACTCACATGTAATTAATTCCCAATTTTCTCCTCATTTAAAATCTGCCTTACTCTTGCGTTAAATACATCGCATCCTTTAAAATTTTAAAACGAGTAATAATATCTTTTTCGTTCTTGTTTTTTTTTTTATTATTTAACGCACACTACAAACCAAATGTATTGTTAGTTTCTGCGTTAGCACCGCACCGCACTGAAAACAACATTGCATAACCGTAAATTATTCTCGTTTGTAAAACATAAATAGTAATTTTGTTTCGATTTAACCTTCACGCTCGGACAAGTGAAATTATACCTGCGCTCGTAACGATTTCACGCCGCTGTCTTTAACGTCCGGGTCTCGACTGTCAGGTGGGAATCAAGCAGATTTTTTTATTAAGTCGCAGGAAAGAAAAGGATAATCGTCGAGTTGTAGACGAAACTAGGTGGATTAATTAAAAGTTCGTTTTTTTATTTTGGTTCCTGTTACCGATTATTTTCGTCGTTAGCCCAGTTTTTTTTTTGTTGTAGTTGTTTTTGTGCAGTTGGATTAGTTTAGGAATTGAGATTGTTGGTGGGGATTTGATTTTAATTAGTGATTAGAAATTACAGTTAAAGATGGGGTTTGCGTTATTTTCAAGTTTTTTTTATTTACTTCCTTTTAAGGGTGCGGTTTAGGCGAAAGAGATAGCTATATAAATATTTGCAATCACTAATTCGAGTTAGATTGCTGTTGTGATCAATGAATAATATTGTTTTATACATTAAAGTAATCTTAAAATAAGCAGGAATTTCATCAGATGAATTAAAAATTATTTTAATGTTTAGTTTGTGTAAAAAACAATTATGAAAAACAATGAAAATTGATCAAATTTATAGCAAATTTCAAATTATATTTTTGCTAATAAAAACTTGTGCAATGAAAATTTAAAGGATTTCACTAAATTCTGCATTAAAATAACTTAGCAGACATGACCTATTAATTTCATTATATCTTACAATTTTCTTTTCTAACTTGAACTAGTAAATTGACGTAATACACGAAAATTAACGATTTATTTTTTTATTTAGACTAATACTGTATACTTGGTAGATAAAAAATGTAAATACAAATTAAGAAAGGTTATTAGTATATTATTAGTATATTTCTCAGTGTGAGGTGTAAAATTAATTTAAATATTTTTTAACTAGTAGTACTTTCAACCATACAAAAAGTCTTATTACAAATTTAAATTAGAAAGTAGTGCAGGGAAAGAAGGTAAGAGAAAAAATGATAAACTCATATACGGATACTATTATTAATGAAAGAAAAATAACATGGTTCAACTTTCGTGAATGCGTTCATATTTCAGCAATTGCTGACAATGTTTTTCTATAAATCAATCAATAAAGTGATTCACTGTTTTCGTGCATATTTACATTTCATCAATGCCGAACCGAAAACAAGTGAAATAAACTAAATTACGCAGTTTTCGTAAAAATAGCACGGTTATCGTCGGCGCGCGCCAATTTTATGTTAGCGGGTTATCGAATTTTTGCGCTTTTCTGAAGAACAATCTGAACCGTCTGCAATTATCGGCGGCGTTTTTTCGCGCGCAAAGTCCGGCTCTGGGCGCAATTTTTACCGGCTGGCGAGTTGTTTTGATGAACGCTTAACTTTGATTTTTAATTCCACCAAAAAACGAAAACATAAACAAACTATCCACAAATGGATTGAACTTTAAAATAAATCGACGCAAAATATAAAAAATATCTAAAATAAAATTGTTTAAATAAATTTAATAAAATGTTCAGCCATTATTCATTCAGCGTATGGATAACTAGTGATGGCTATTTCGGTTTTTCGAACCTCGCCAGACTAATGTTTTCCATGTACAATACCTTGATGAAGGCGACTCCAGTTACAAATTGATTTAAATATATGAATACACACATAAATAAACTAAAAATTAAACTGTACAATAAACACAATATCAGCGCATAAAAAAAATATTCCAAATACTCAACAATCGAATTAAAGAATGCTCTAGAAGGTATGCAATTAAAAATATCAATATCAGGATGAAGGGAAACTAAATTATTGTATAGTAAACAAATTGAATGTAATGGAGATTTAAGCAAAATATTTTTATTTGGAAGTGACAACTGAAAAAGTCGTTTATTTCTTACATTAATATTAATTTGTATAAGTAATTCAGGGAAATCTATAAGATTGTTGATTATTTTATAAAAAGTGGTTGCAGCATGTGCTTTTCGGCGAATTTCTAAGGAGTGTAAGTCGAATTGACGCAGTAGTTCAGTATAATTGTAATCGACCTAAGGATACGAACTGAGCTTCTTAAAGATATTTGACAAATCGTTTCTGGATTGTTTCGATCATCGAGGAATATTTTATATAATATGGATCCCAAGCGCAACAGGCATATTCAAGTTTTTAGATCTCACGAAATAATAGTACAGTATCTTAATGGCGACAATATTCCTGAATTGTTTAGTATTTCGTGTAATAAAGCATAGAGAGCGATTAGTAGCCATTACTGTTTTGACAATATGACTGTTGAATAATAATTTCTTGTCAAATATCACTCCCAAGTCTTTGAAAGTTTCAACTTGGGATAATACATAACCATTTATCGTATAATCGTACGTTATTTGAGATTTATTCCTAGTATAAGACAATGTCTTACATTTTGAAACATTTAAAGTTAAACTATTGTTTCACACCATGCCACTATCTGGTCGAGATTATGCTGAAGATTTACACAATCATCAAAGGTATTAATATGATGATAAATTTTCAGATCGTCTGCAAACATTAACATTTTATGATTAACTACGTCAGCATTATCGTTAATAAAACAATTGTAAAGTATCGGTCCAAGGTTTGAGCCCTGTGGGATACCCGATGAAGCGATAAAAATATTAGATTTAAAACTTTTATACTTCATAAATAGCGACCTATTCGTTAGGTAATTATAAAGTAACTCACAGAGGTTTGAGGAGAGTCCGAAGGTCTTAAGCTTATTTACAAATATACCGTGATCAATTCTATCAAAAGCTTTACGTATATCTGTGTAAATGACGTCGAGTTGGATTCGGTTATCTAAATTATCCGAGAGTATTTGTGATATTTGCAAAATATTCGATAAAGTTGATCTTTTTGTTCTAAACCCATGTTGGTTAAATGATAATTTGTTATTTATGTAGGAAGTAATGTATTGACATAATATCAACTCAAAACACTTAGCTACATTTGAAATAATAGCAATAAGTCGATAGTTAAATACATCTTTTTTGTTACCAGATTTATAAACTGGTACGATTCGTGAATATTTCTGGAATTATTTTGTGCTGGAGACATAAATTAAATATATGAGCTGCTAAAACATTACGGCAATCCTTAAGTATTACCGCAGGTATACCATCGGGTCAAGGTAAGTGCAAGAATATGAAAATCACTAACAGCAGTATTAGAACAAATAGACAAGTAGATGCCGCAGTAAATGATTTCACCAAACATATTCTGCAAGCAGCAGAAAAACACGTACCAAAAACCAGCGGTAAGATACGTGGTCCTATAGTACCTTGGTGGAATGCGGAAATTTAAAAGCAAAATTCCTGCTTACATAACCTGATAGCCTTCAAGAAATCCCGGGCGATCGCACGACGTAGGATAATGGAAAGCAAGAAGAAGTCTTGGGAAAGCTACGTGACATCAATTACCACTACTACACCTATGAGCGAAGTGTGAAAAAAAAAATAGTGCTATTTCAGGAAGAAACCTATCTGTAACAATACCAGTAATAACAATTGATGGACAGAATATCACCAATCCTAGAGATATTGCTGAAGCATTTGCCTCCCACTTCCAGGCAACAAGTAGTTCCCAGAATTATGATCCGGTATTCCTTCAGAGGAAAACGGAAATAGAAATCCAGTTAGATTTTTCTACTCAACAAAACTATGCATATGATGCCCCAATAACTATGGGAGAATTAGAGCAAGCCATCACCTCAGCAGGTACGTCTAGGGCAACAGGCCCTGATGATATTCCCTTTAAATTTATAAGGATTCATATGCGAGAAAGTCTACTGGAGTTGTTCAACCTCATATAGGAAAATGGTGAATATCCACGGTGTTGGAAAGAGGCTACAATTTTGCCAATACTAAAGCCCAACAAGGATGCCACAGTTATAGCAAACCATCGGCCGATCTCACTTACTTGCTGCTTGGGAAAAATCCTTGAAAAAATAATCAACAATAGATTGGTATGGCTATTGGAAAGATCGGGTTTCTTTGATCATCACCAAGCAGGTTTCAGAAAATACCGTAATACCACCGACCAACTGATCGCCCTGGACTGTTCGATACAGAATGCCTTCCTAGAGAGAAAACACCTTGTTGCTGTGTTCTTCGATCTAGAGAAGGCATTCGATATGACATGGAGACACGGAATATTAAGAAAGCTGCATGATTGGGGAGCAAGAGGACAATTACCAACATTCCTGTGATCATTTATGACTGATCGCACCTTTAAAGTTAGAATTGGTAAACTTGGAAAATGGAGTACCACAAGGCTCAACAATTAGTGCGACGTTGTTCCTCATAGCCATAAATGACATTACTAGAAAAATTGAAAACCCTATTAAAAAATGCATATATATGGATGACCTGGCCATATATATATCCGGCGATATGATTCCCAGTATATCGAATAAACTTCAAGCAGCAATTAACGATATAAACAGCAATGCCGAATCTGTAGGTTTTCGATTCTCACCCTCAAAAACTACGTGCCTCCATTTCTGTAGACTCTGGCGACCGCACCACAACCCACGCTTATACCTTAAAAATATTAGAATTAGATGCGTGGAAGATACTCGTTTCCTAGGCTTAACGCTAGATAGGACCTTGTCATATAGACAACACATAAAGAAGGTAATACTAAAAGCAAAACAAGCTCTCAATTTAATTAAATGCTTGGCAAATACAACTTGGGGAGCAAGAAGAGATGTCCTGTTCCGCCTCTACAAGGCGATGGTACTTTCCAAAATAGACTATGGTTGTGTTGCATACTCAACAGCTAGGAAATCATGGCTGAAAACCATGAATGTAGTGCATAATATGGGAATAAGATACGCGACTGGAGCTTTCTATACAAGTCCAACGGAAAGCCTCCACTGCGATTCTAACATCGAGTCATTACTACACCGACGAAACAAATTTGTCCTACAATATGATGCAGGAATGCATTATAAGAAAGGACATTTTAATGAAATCTTGTTCCTAAACCAATTTAAACTACAGAAAAAGTATGCCATTAAACCAACCATAACAAGACCAGCAAATATAAGAGCCAAGGAAATCAAGGATCGACTCCACATAACACTGCCTAGGGTGTTTAAGGTTGGGTTTACCGAATTTCCTTATTGGTACTTTCGGAAACCCAAAATCAGACTTGATCTGGCTGCCTTTAATAAGCAATCCAACTGTCTGGAATTGTTGAAAGCAGAGTTTTCGAAATTACTACATGAATATCCGAAGGCAATCAATATAAACACTGCCGGAATAAGAGCCAACACGGGAACAGGATCCGCTTTCTCTATTGGCGGAATTGTACATTCGTGGACCCTCCACCAGTCAACCAGTGCCTTCACGGCAGAACTGTACGCTATTTATCAGCCAATTCTCTATATTAATATGGCAACGTTTGAAACTGCAATAATTTGCACAAATTCTCAATCTGCTATTGATGGAATCTCTGAAATACTTACTTACGACCCCCTAATACAACTCATCCAATCACAGATTTTCCAGCTGCGACAGCGTTCGACCCTAATATTTATTTGGATATCAGCGCATAGTGGTATGGAAGATGTTGAGCTAGCAATTGAGGGCGCCCGATTAGCGGCGGCCGGGGAGAATACAAACGATATCCCAGTAAGACAGGAGGATGTTAAGAGATACATCAATAGCAAAATTGTAGAGGATTGGCAGAGGAAATGGAACGACTCTAGGAGATACTTGAGATCCATTAAACCAAAAATAGAATCGTGAAAATCACCACGTTACCTAACGAGGAAAGAGGAAGTAGCCATCTGTCGACTCCGTATAGGACACACACGACTTACATCGGCTTACCGTTCGCGGGAGAAGAGCAACCCGTTTGCTCAACCTGCAAAATTGCATTATCGGTCAAGCATTTGCTGGAGGATTGTGTGGTATATGCAAATGCGCGAAATAGATTGAAGCTAAAAAACAAAATTGAAAATATACTAACCAATGATGAAAATGAAACAAGGAAATGCATGAGATTCCTAGAAGAAACGGGTCTCATGCAATATATTTAAAAACATAGTAATTAAGGCAGTGAAGTGAGTAGTAAGTTCGATAGTTATACCATTTTTTGGGCGTGCTAATTCAGTTGTCATTTACTTTAATAATTCTTTGTTAGAGATGTCACCCATTTTTATTAATAAAAAAAATCAACAGTTATTTAACACAAGTCATTAGTAATTGCCCGGCCACTCATATGAGGATGGAATTTTAAATAAAAAAAACTCGGCGCGACTCATACATTCAGCAATGAAATATATAGCAATTTGTTACAAACAAGATTGCCTGTGAATGAGTGAATCGAACTTAATCAAATTAAGACACTGTTTAGTTATTATAATAGATAATCATCTCACCAAAATTTACAATTATCGGAAGAGGATAACTCAAGAAAATTCACTTTATAAACACAGCACCAACACCGTACGTCCTTTGCCAAATATGCAATAAATAAATGAAAAACAACGCAAGCGCCATCTTTGGCCTAATTTCATGTGGCATCGTCAATTAGGCGAAAGATGGCGCTTGTGTTGTCTTTCATTTATTATGTTTAAATAAATATTTAAATAACTATGACCAAGTTAATAATTTTTTTTTCTATTTAAAATTGTTTAATATTTCTAAAATTTTAAACATTGGCAGTTCATATTATAGTAATAATAAATATTTATTTATGACACAAATTTATAAATAACACAAATAAAAACACAGATTTAAAGTAAAATTATTATTATGTTGGGATGAAGTAATCAGTGAGGCTTTACAGAAAAGAAGTATAACAAGAAGAGAGGCAACTATAATGGCACGAGACAGAAAAATATGGAAACAATTTATAGAAAACTAGTTTAGAAAGATACCCTACACCCATGTGGGTAGAAAGGGGTCATTGAATATATATATATATACAGAGAGGTTTTTTTAACAGTATACATATCTTGAAATTCGACATTTCTTCATTTGTATACATTTTCGATCAAAGATTTCACACAATTTGAAGTTTAGCGTTTGACGTTTAGTTGTGTGTTATAGGCAACTAAATATACACACATTAATCGGTTCAATGCGTTTGACTTGGTTTTTTTTTGCAGGTATACACTTCCCCTAATGTATACTGACAAAAAAACCTCTCTGTATATTATTAAGTTATTTAAATTGTGTTTTTAATTGTTTTATCGGTAGATTTTTAATAATTTATTCATATTTATTATTTAAAAAAGTTATTTATTTGTCTGCTGAAACTAATAATAATCTTTATTAACAGATATATTGCCTTACACCACACAGTGGTACAAAGGTCAATGATTAAAAAAAATAACAGATATATACAGCAAAAAAATAAACAAAATAAATAGTAAAAATTAAAAAATCAAATGAATAAATTATATCTGTTAATTTGGCTATCGACCAGTGGTCTTTCCGCTTTGATAAAACTATTATGTCGTGAAATAATAGTCTTATTATCAACTTATTGATAGTGAATTCTCGTATAATTGATATAACTGTACGTTAATATCACTCCTTGCGTGTAAGATATTTGTTTATATGGATCATAGAAAGAGCGGAAAAATAAATTATTATTAAACAGTTAGTTTTGAAATATCTTGAATACCTTTATCACTTAACACTTGGTGTTAACCATTTTAAAACCAAATATTTTTTATTTATTTATACTAATACAAAAATAAACACTCACTTTTATTATATTACTTATGTTAACGCGTTCGAACACAAAGAGATACAAACTGAAAATAATACGCGGAGCGCAAAAATGACCTTAACAGTGATAAAAAAATCATCCCCGTGAATCGATCGATCCCAGCGGAAGAAAACAAATTTCGATTTAAATAAATAAGGGTCGCCGGCAATGGTGGATTCATTCGTTCGGCGGCGAGGAAGCCGACACACGAAAGACACCGCAGCAACGTTTATTTTTATTTATTTATTCGATTCATACGAAGGACGAAAGTGTGTACCTACGTCGAGAGATAAAAATAAAACGGTTGCGTTGTTAAAAGGTGACGAATTAAAATCGCTGCGTAACGATATAAATATAGGCTTATTTAAATAATATTTCTTTATTTCATAAAAGTGTTAGTTCATTGATAATGGTCACTTTGTATCCGAAATTTACATTTGGTAATTCAAATAACACCTCACACTGAGAAGTAGAGAGGAACATATAACGATGTTATATAAGTCTAAATAAATAAATAATTTAAATAAAAGTGTGAGGAAAGGTTATTAGTGTTTTATTCGCCAAAAAAATATTTACATTGTATGATTTTGTTATTATACATAAAACTTGATTATCTTCATTTAGGATTGGCTATCGACAGTTTTTTTAAGATGGAGATTAGTTATTGAAAGAATTATCTATGCTTCTTAGTATTCGGTATAGGGGAGATGTGCTGCCCGCACATGCATGCATAGGCCACGTTAGGCCCCTAATGCTTCCTCCCTTTAGGAATCTCTTTCCATTCCTCAGCATTGCCAGCCCATTCTGTTTAGGTAAGCCAACAGTGCAGAGGTGGGTATGTCCCCAATTTTCGCCATATCTGGCCATTCCTCTCCCAGTATGGATTTCCTATTGGATTTTATCGAAACTGCGGAGCATATGCAGTTTCATCATCGAGACAGCACCCTCTGCAGTCTGGCGATTCCACGATCCCCAGCCAATAGAGGTTTGGATTTCCTGTTAGAATTGCGACAATACGTCTTAAATTCTCTCTGGACAACCGCAGGTACTGATTGGCTGTTCTTTCATTCGGATAACATAGAGTTTCCTTGGAAAGTCTACAGCCTGAAGTTACATCCCATCTACATCTAAACTTGTTTAGGGTATTGGCATGAATTAGTTCATACAGGAGTTTTAAAGGCGGACGAATTAGTGTGCCGCGACTCCAGCCAGCTCGCTAGCCTTCTTGATCCGTGGTCTTCGCTGTGCCCTTTGACTCAGGATACTTCGATTTTGTTATGTAACGAGGCCTGCCTGCGTTTATCGTGACACTCTTTTACTGTCTCTGAGCAGGAGATTTTATGGCCTGACCGCTGTCTGTAAGGATCAGCAAACTTTTATGCGCAACTCCCCGCTGAGTTATGATTTCAGCCGCGTATGTAATGCCCATCAGCTCTAGCTGCTCGATGGTTGTTCCTCTACCCATTGGTATTTTCTTATTAATGTTTAGGGTTCTGGAAAAGATTCCAAACCCTAAACCTTCTGCCTTCAGGGATCCGTCCGTGTATAGTCTAATGGCTGATTCCCTCATATACTTTATGGTGTTGGTGGTAACTTCGTAGGGTGCGCCCGATACGCAGGTGGGAGCCCTGGTGTCGGTGCCAGCCTCGAGTTGAGGTATATCCTTGCAGACTTGCCTTCAGAGGTGACATATCACCTTCCCTACTTATTCACTCTTCCAGACAGCGCTGCATTTAAGGCGAAGTATGGCCGCTGTGGTCTCCCTTTCCACGTGGAGATCCAGTGGTGGTAGACACAGCATAACTTCCATCGCCATTGTTGGTGTTGCGTGCATGGCGCCGTCCTCTACACCTATGTAAGTCGCTTAGTGTCGATGCCCAGTTTTGACCAGACCACTGCGCCATATGTAAGCATTGGCCTTATGACGGCTGTGTAGAGCCATATCGTCGTGCGTGGGTTCAGATCCCATGTCTTTCCCACGGCGCGACGACATTGCCAGAAGTCTTTGTTGACTTTGAATTCGATGTGATTTTGCCAATTTAGTTTCTTGTCAAGGGTGACACCAAGGAATTTCACATCCTCGCTAAATTGTAACATCGTTTTCAATAGCATTGGCGCTTCATATCTCACCTTTCTTTTCCTGGTGAGCAAATTACAAACCATCTCCGTTTTAGCCGGATTAACCGACAAGGAGTGATCCTCACACCACTCTGTTAGAGTGTTGATGGCAATTTGCATCCTGTCGCAAATTACATCCTCATGTTTATCGCTTACTAAGATTGCTAGATCGTAGGCGTAGGCTGTTACGAAGAAATTCCTTTTGAGCAGTTGTTCTAGAAGGCTGTCCAGTACTAGGTTCCAAAGTAATGGAGATAATACTCCTCTCTGTGGACAGCCTCTGTTTATCACGCAGGTTATTTGTTGATGACCTGCGTCTACTTTGACTGTTCTGTTGGCTAGTGCGTCACTGATCCAGTCACATAATCTAGATGGTACTCCATGTCTGTTAAGCGCGTTCCTTATCTTTATATTGGTCGTTTTATCAAACGCACCTTCTATATCCACCAAAACACTTAGGGTGAGCTCAATAGAATCGAAAGATCAATGGACTCCAACCATTGATCTTTAGATTATACTCACTACTTCATGTAGGGCTGAATCGGTTGATCTTTCCTTGGTGTATGCATGTTGAGCATGCATTAGTGGTTTGGCTACGAGCGAAGTAGCTCTTATGATCTTTTTACAAAGTCTCTCTAGTTTTTTCAATAGAAACGATGAGAGGGTGATTGGTCGGTATGCCTTGGGAACAGTATAGTCTGCTCTACCAGGCTTAGGAATGAAGACGACCCTGCCTTTTTTCCAAGCCTTGGGGATATACCCTAGAGCCAAACTGGATCTGAATAGCATAACCATCTGCTCTAATAGTTCCTCTTATCCCCACTGTAGCAGGACCGGGAAGATGCCGTCAGTTCCGGGCGCTTTAAAGACGGAGAAGCTATTAATAGCAGTCAGGGTGGTTTCCTTATTTACCACTCGATTAGCCAACGTCCAGTCAGGAGCTGCCTCTTCTTTGGTTGTCATTACTTCCTTAGTTGTCGGTTTAATAATGGTGCAACCTGTGAAGTGGGTTCTGAGCAGAAGATGCAGACTATCTTGGAGGTCAACAGTGTATGTGCCGTCCTCCTTTTTCAAGATTCCCACGAATTGTTGTTGGTGATCCCGTAAGAATAGCTTTTTAAGTCACCTCCTGGGTGTCTTCTATGTTTTTGCAGAAGGCACGCCAGGAGGACCTCTGACGCAGTCTTAGGAGCTTCTTGTATTCTCTAAGACAGTCCCTATAAAGGGTCCAGTCAGAGTTTAATTCTTCTTAGTATTTAGCAAGACAAAATTTTATTCTTAAAAGAAGCAATTCAAAATTATTTTATGATAATAATGGGAATTTTCTAAAATTGATAGAAACTTTTCCCCAATTTGATAATGTTTTAAATCTTATTCAAGTTAATGGAACTAATATGCCTCATTATTAGGTGACAGAATTCAAAATGAAGTAATATTTTTAATAAGAGAGAAAACATAAATAAAACAGGCTGAAAGACCAATGGTCGATAGCCATTTGGTTCGTATTAAATTAAATATTGTATTATAACTTAATAACGATGTTATATAGGGCAAGGTTGCTTAAGTCGTACGAAAAAAATTATATAAAAATTAGAATTTATCAAATAAATAGAAATTAGATATGTTATTGAAAACTTGTGTTAATATTGTTGTTATTTATTATAAAGAAATTAAAAAAATCCATATGCTTTCAGGTAAAATAAACAAAATGTTTCCAAATTTACGTCGACACGACTAAGGCAATCGGTTTCTTAAGTCGTACCACCTATAGCCTAAGTCGTACCTTTCAAATTTCAAATTCAATTAAGCAACAATAATAATTAAAACATATTTTTTATTAGTCTATAACACATAAGTATTCATTCAGTACATCGTGCACCCATGATTTGCATTTCAAACATCGAATCATGTTATCATCCCGATCTTCTTCACAAATAAAACAGAACCAATCGCTTTTCTTTTAATTTTTAATTCCTTTTTATTAATCACCGCGTTTCTTCTATTTGCAGCATTTTTCTTTATTTTGCGTTGACGGCAGTGGTAGAGCATCCACGGAACTGTTTGCTTTGGTTTATTATTGGAATAGAAGCTAAAATATTCAATAGCAGTTTTATTTGAGGCGCGTCTGTTTCTTCCTCAAGGATTTCTTCACTTTCTTGTGTAACTGCAGAAAGCTCTTCTTGATTATTGATGTCCAACTGAGGAGTAGGTAGTCATCAATCGCAAGTGTAGGAGCGTAAAAAATTATCATCATCGAATTCATACCTGTTGCATGGCCAAATACCAGTAGATTTAAAACCATTCAAAGATATCATACGAACAGATTTTGGGTATGCAATTCCCAATAGTTCTGACACATTAGTTTGTTTAATTATCTTTCCGGGATTAGTTCTTAACAAAGAAGAGGAGGCTTCATTATAATTATTTTTTAGAAATTTGAAAAAAGATCTATCTAAAGGTTGGAGACGGTATGCAGGAAAGGATAACATTATAATGCCATACTCACATGCTAGCTCTATGGCTTCAATATTTTTTGTATGGGTAGTGTGTCCATCCAAAAGAAAAAGTACTTGCTTATTGTTAATCTTATTCAACTTTGTGTACTTGATGAAATGTTCGAACCATTTAACAAAAAATACTGACGTTATCCATCCGTTTTTTGAGCATCCAAATAGAGTACCCATTGGTGCTCCTTTCTTTAAGCAATCGTTCATCCGCACACGTTTAAATATTAACACCCCTGCAGCATTCATACAGCATACATCTGTAGTGATCACACCCCTTTCGCCACTTGTAATTGCACCAACATGATGTTTGCCTTTCCGAGCAATTATTTTGGATGGTTTGTGAACAGTGTTTCGTCAACGTTATATATCTGGTTATCATCGAACTTATATTCATCTAATATGGATTCGTATTTTCAAAGAATTCATTAACACTTTCTTTATTGAAAGCCCTGGCCCTGGCCATTGATGTTGCCTTGGGGGTTCGTAAAAATAAACAAGGATTGTCTTTCATGAATTTATAGTACCACTTCTTCGCTGCAATTTCTTTTTCTCTATTGAAACGGTGTGTTAATTTATATTTTTCTGCCAACTGATGAACAAGTCTTCTTAAATCAGTTGCAGTAATCCCAAAAAAGCTTGATTCTAAATTGAGAACGAGTGCAACCAACTCCTTCTCCATATTTTCAGTCATATCAGCCATGGGCCTTCCAGATTTGACATTCTTATTTATTCCTTTAAAATTACGCCGTAACGTTGGTTTAGGGATGTAGTATCTACTAGCTTCATTGAATCCAATAACTCCTTCCGATAATCTAGTTAATGTCTCGTCCATATTTTCTTGTTTCCATTTATTATAAATTCGCTTTGACTGCGTTGACATAATTACGGCCTACAGATAAGAATGAAAGCAACGTCATTTGACTGTAGGTAAAAATGAGAAGTAATTTCCTAAGTCGTACCAGTGCGACTTAGGAATCTCATATGGGTACGACTTAAGACACGACAAAATTAAATTTAAAAGTAAACATAACTTAACAATGAATAAAATTAATACGATTTCGTTTCGACCACACGATTATGTAAATTCCACTGAATTTACATTTAACAAGAAACACAATTTTATCAATAATTTACTTACAAGATTAACTACCAAACATATGCGGAAAATTATAAGAAATTTGAAATAAACTTACTTGATGACAGGATTTATAACGATGCTTGTTTATGGCGGACAATAATACGTAAAACAATATGGTTGACTATGATGTATTCAGGTTGCCGACGTATGTGCTGTTGTCACCGTTATTCGTTTAAAATTCAAGTGGTACGACTTAAGCTCTGGTATTACTTGAGAAACTTTACCCTATATAAATAACACACAGCATAATTGGTTAACTAAAACTGTGCAAATATTACAGTGAGTACAGTCTAGTATTCATCATCTTAGCCACCAAGATCAAATAACAATCATTGTACGGTATAAATTACATAAAAAAATGAAATTAGGGAACATTTTTATAGTCTTATCTTATTTTAGATTGCACTGAAGAGGGATAACAATTTGGGTTTCTTAAATTTTTTAATCCGAGAAAATATTAGCATTTTTCATATACAAGGACAGGGATACGACAATAGTGCAAATATGAAAAGAAAACATAATGGCCTTAAAAAAATGTAAATCGTAAGGCTTTCCATGTACCATGTGCTGCTATTTCTATTTTGATAACGAATTACTGAAAGCGAACCTGGCGATATTCGCGTGTGCCAATTAAATAATTGATCATCTCATGAAAGTGAAATCACCGGCCGGATTGCGCGACTTGCCAAATTCGCGTATTAAAAACTTTTGGCTCGTGAAATTTTAAACTTAATGCCGAATCCTGGCATCCCCGGCTTGCCCATAAAAAATAAGTATGCTTTATAAAGGGAACACTTTTTTTTTTCAGTTGGCAACGAAATCGCGCTCAGTGAGAGTAATTTTACTTCGCACGCTGCACTTTGGATTTGTTAAAAATAATTTTTGATAATAATGCATTCGAAAATAGAAGTTTACGCGGAATGTATTACAGAAATACCCACCTTCGAAATCATTGAGAATATGTGAAAAATCTATTTTATTTTTTCTACTGCTTTTAGTACTTCAACCATCTCAGCCTACGGCAATCATCTAAAACCGAGAGGTAGTAATACACGATTAGTACAGATAATAATAATAATATTTATTGCCCAACAGGAAAAAAAATCCCAATTACAAGACAATTTAGTGTTAACAAAACGCATTAAAAGTAACAATTATAAATAATAACATTACATTTCGCAATTAATAAAATTCTAGCAAAAGGTGGCGCTTGCGTCGTCTTTAATTTATTAAGGATGTCAAAGGTTGAAAAAATACATCGCAAGTTGGTAGAAGTTGATTAAACATATTGCAAATCGCATTAATAGGCGATTTAAAACCAAAATTAGTTCTATGATAATTAATATTGAACGTAGGCTTAAATCTAGTGTTGAAGGTTGGAATATGCAAGCCAACAAGCTGTAAAATATCAGGACAGTCAATACGATCATGCATAAGTTTGTGTAAGAATGAGATGCCTAGTCTGCGACGAGAGAGTCAACATTAAATTTGTCAAGCAATAGTGAATTATCGCAGCCTCTATCAGGGTATAGGCCCTCAACTTTAAAATATAGAAATTTTAGAAACTTGCGTTGAACACTTTCCACAAGATTAATCTGAAGTTGAGTTTGTGGAAGCCAAATTAAAGATGCATATTCCAACTTCGAACGGACGTAAACATTAAATAGAGACTTCAAAGCATTCGGATTACGCAGATTTGAAGAATTACGATGAATGAATCCTAATAATTTGCAAGAGTTCTTAACAAGTGTCTAAACGTGAGGATTAATTGTAAAACTGTCATCAAACCAGACACCTAAATCTTTAAAAACTCCGACTTTTTCAATAGAATTGTTGCTAATTATATAATTAAAAGAAATCGATTATGGGTGTAAAATCTGATACTATTGCAATGAATCTTTTTTCCTACTCCCGAATTTTAATCTGTCAATTATAATTTCAATATTATTATTGTTTGACTTGTGAGGGTGTGGTGACCTAAAGAACTTTTGTGTCTCCCGTTACGAAAAATAATTTAATTTAATTTGTTACCTCACAGGATATACCTATCCTTTTGAAGTACTCTAAAAGGTTTTTATTCTTGAAATATCTTAGTTCGTCAAGAGTGGGGAAGTAATTCCCCAAGTACCTTTGTCTTACGCGAGTTTTTGCATTATGTTCTGTTCTTTTTTGTAAATTAATAAATAGTGATAAAAATAAAGTATTTAGTTCATTTATTATTACAGTATATTTCTTCATTTTGTTTGTGCATTCAATTTTATACGAAAAGATATTTTTAGAATAATTTAAAATTTCATTTTTGTGTGAGTTTTAATTGGGTTCCATTGAAATATACGTCTCGAGCTTAAGGATGACGTTATTGTGTATTATAGAAGAAACATCTGCATTTCGGTTCCTTTTGTCGCTCCCAGGTGCTTCAACGGAATACGTTGAAGTACACAACAATAATATAATCCCTGATTTCCAATTATCCTTCATGTTCACTGCTGTAGCCAATACAATGATATATACAATTAAAATAAAAATGACCTTAATCCTTGGAGATTTGTGTAAGAATAATGGTTACATTGCTATTGTTGGATTTTTTCTTGCAGACAATTCAAATACTTTAATTAACAGCAACAAAAAAATAGAATTTAGAGGTTTTTATTACGTTGACAATTACATGAGATTTTAAATTCGTAATCGTTCAATACACAGAATTTTGCATAATAGTATAACATGGAATAATATAGAGCGTATATATATTGTTATACCTAAAATGTAACATAAATTAATAAAGATGTATGATATTATTTATGAGATGAGATGAATTCTAACTTGACAATGTTTGTATAAAACATTGCCTTTTTTGTCTTTTACATAAAATTGACATTATCTAGTACATAAAATTGATAAAAAAAGCACTAAAATCCTTTCTTCACAATTTTATTTTTATTCCAATCACAATATGCGCATTATTATGTACATACGGAATAAAAATATAATTATGAAGAAAAGATATTAGTGCTTTTTATCAATTACATTTGATCTTCACATGACTCACTCAATCAATTTAGTGCATAAAATATTTAAATTTTGTTAAGAGCATGATGTGAATAATATACAGGGTGTCCCACCGAGAATGCACATTAAAAGTGTATGAACTTCCAATTAATAGACTGTATTGAAATATTTACCATTTATGTAAAGCAGTATGTTCTTTTTAATGAAAGTATTTTTATTAAAAGGATCATACTGATTATAAATTATAAGTATTATTAGTATGTTTTGATTACGACATGAGAGAACTAACACGATACGTGATTTTTTGTCAAATATAACTTTAACTTTATTTTACGGAATTCTCCATTATAATTGTTCATACAATAATTTACATATTTGTATATATTCAGGTATTCATAAACTATTAATAATTAATAAATAAGAGAAGTGCATTCCCAAACGGTTCAAAAAATTGATTCAGTGTTGCTTATGACCTCACAAACTAATAATATCTACGGGTATATAATTACATAATATAATATAGTTAAATATATTTTATTTTATAGTAAATATATTGTTTTTTTATATTTATTTTTCAGATAGCTTTTCGATTTCTTATTTGCATGTTTATTTTTTTATTTAATCGGCCGACAAATGTCTCTCGAGCGCCTTAGCCGCGGATATTTGCATGTTCTAATGACAATCTATATTTATAATATATAAAAAATCGTAATAATTATACTTTACGCAACTCTTATAGTAATTGTTTGTGATTACTTTTGTTTTGATTAAAATAGTGACATAAAAATAATATAACTATTCAAAAATCCCGCCATTTGTCATTCGATAGTTTATACACAAACCTAACCTCAACGACCGTATAAAGGTTTGCAACTTAGGAAATAGTTGACCACTTGAGCACTAGATGTCGCGCGTTTCCCGCCCTCTTATGATCTACCTCTATGCTTAGAATGTGATGATAAAAATAAGTTATATTTATGGGCAAAATCGATTAATATTAGTAATCGAGTATTACTAAATGTGTCATTTTAAGTATTTAAAACAAAAGAGAGACTTTAAATTTATGTTTATTAATAAATAATAAGTTATTGTTGATATTTTTATAACAAGTATCATTCATAAAATGATAATATACTTAATTTAGCAGTAATAAAAGATCGACTTTGCCCATCACTAAAAATAACATACACGTTAAACTTAACATTATCCTTGCGGTATTGCCTCGTATATCAAATATTAAATTAAATAAAATAAATAACTGTGCCCGAGTGAATATACATTCTGTTTTATTAATATTATTTTTATTTGAATTATTACGCATTTTGTAATAAACAAGTTTTTTGATAATAAAATCAAATGAAAATTTGCTTGTAGAGGATGATATTCGGCGCTATTCCGTACGAGAAATGTTAAGTTTAACGTTTAATTAGTAATTTAATTCACATTCTATGTTTATATATATCTATTAACAAAGCTGCTTAGACTGTGATGATAAAAACTAACGTACACGTTAAACTTAACATTTCCTCTACAGAATAGCCCCGATTAAATACCATTTTAACATATTTAATAAAAACACAAAATATTGAAATCTTTAATCCATACTCTTTGATTCTCGTGTTTTAGTTAAATTTGTTAAAAATAGATGGCGCCACATGTAGCAACCAAAACTGAATAAATTTAAATAGGGCTATTTCATTAAATATTCAGGGCTATTCTGTAAGGAAAATGTTAAGTTTAACGTATACGATATTTTAATCATCACAGTCTAAGCAACTTTTGTAATAGAAATGTATTCATAGATTGTGAATTTAATAAATAACGTACACGTTTAACGTTACATTTTCGGTAGGGAATAACCCCGATTGTTTTCTTATTGAAATAATTGTACTACTATAAACATTTTGGGGCCGTTTCACATTTATCCGGGAATGGTCCGGGAAATGGATAGGAAACGGATAGTATACACAAAATCCATAATCCGGATGATTGTGAAATGATGTGCGTAATCCTATGATTTATTGTTTCCGTTATCGTTATCGTTCGGGTCTATTCTGTATGTAAAATGTTATGTTTAACGTTATTAATAATGTCACATTCTATGAATACATATCTATTTAAAAAGCTGCTTAGACTGTGATGATAAAAATAACATACACGTTAAACATAACACTTTCTGCACGGATTGTGAATCGGTCTTTAAAATTAATAACATTTTTATTTATAATTAAACGCATTTTTTTAATAATTACAAAAATACATAGAGTTTGAAAATTATAGAGTATTGAAAATATTTGTCTATTTTATATAAAAAAACATTGATAAAGAACACAATATGTTTAAAATGTACATTTAGTTTAAAAATACAAAAGTGAAAAAAGGAATAAAATATTATTATAAGCTGAAAGACCTATGGTCGACAGCCATTTCGAAATATTTTACATATATGTATTATAAATAAATAATAATTATGTAAAATTACACGAATAAAAATGTATTTATATATATTATTATATTAAAATATATAGTATTGCATAGATCAAAATATTATAATAATAATAAATTTTTGATATATGGTATTGTTAATGGATAGGTGGCGCTAGATTGTTTCGACTAAATAATTTTCTATGGTTTCGAGTGACAGATACCTGTCAGAAAGGTGCATTTATTTTGTTTACGAAAACGCGTGCATCACACGCGTCATGTGATTGTGAATTTCACTCGCGATAACATTTGCGAAAAAAAAACGCGCGTCACACACGACGGTGCTATTTTCGTGCTGAATACACACACACAGCGAGCGACTCCGGCGGCCCAGTCATGTGCCAATGCGCGCGGTGAAGTGCGCGCGTCCGCCGACCCACCGAAACCAACACAAAAACACCGTAAGCAGGATAATAGTGCGTCCAGTTTTCCCCCCGAATCGACGCGAGTATTAAATCGAGGGTGGTGCGGGCGCAACTTACACGCATATAATGTTGAACGGGCGCGGGGCTCGCAGGTGCTGAGGCGAGACGATCTAACCCCACCTACTCCAGGGTGCTGTTATGTAATGTTTGTGTGGGGTGCTTGAGAGTGTTTTGGGAGTGAGACTATCCGGGGTGGACTGTTTGTTAGATGATGCACACGCTGTGGCTGAAGGGGAGGCTGTTGTCGCGCGCTCTCTGGAATGGGATCTCGAACATCGCGACTGCGACCGACACCGGGGTGCAGAAGAAGCAGGACGTGCAGCTGGTGAGCGCCGTGTGCGGGTTTTCCAAGGACAAGCGGGCCCAGTTGATGGTCAAGGGGCAGTTCGGGGACGACGCTTGGTTCACCACGAAATCGAAGAACGCTGATGTATTAGGTGAGAACAAATAGAACACGGCAGCACTTATATTGACACAACGTTAATGTGAACAAACACGATTTACGCATTTAAAACAAACAAAAAAACATGTATTTTTACCTGAAAATGATGAAAAATTAATATAATAATAAACTTTATTTAGCATCTTGCTATATGAATAAATTGTTGATAAAACCAAATATAGATAAGTATAATGAAAAACTTTAACAGTGAACTACGATTAAACGGTATGTTTCTTAAAGAAATAAACTTCAGATTCATAATTTTCTTAAAAAATTGCAAGAAACCCAATGAAATCATATTTACCAATTCAGGAGTTGAGCTGATAATAAATATTCATTTAATCATATATATATATTGTCATATAACTCGAGTGTTGGGTTTCATTTAATTAATTAAATTAAGTATCGTTAATAACACACTCGACCGGAAATCAGAGGACATGGGTTCAAATCCCATGAGAGATGTTTCTTTTCCACTTTATATTTAATTAATTTAAATCATACCTCAATTATACATTGATATTTCCACAATTCTTTAATGTTGTTTTAGAACAGTGGTTCTCAAAAGGGGTGGGACCATGAGGATGCCTCAACATTTTTAACACCATAAATTTACAGCAGTTTTTTTTTTACATATCACTGTGAAGTGGAATTCACAGCACTTTTAAATATATATAAATATCTTTATTCAGGGACTTTTAAATTACATTAGTTGTATAATACAGCACTTTAAATAATTTCGAGGTTGTCCTTTGAAAGGCTATCGACCCGAGGTCTTTCTGCCACACTTGTAAATATTAAAACAAGCAATAGAGAATGTATAATTGGTGAAAGTATGTGTTTCAAATAATTAAGTTTATTTGAAACACATACTTTCAACAATTACACATTCTGATTCACAGTTATCCGGAAACTGGAAGGTTTAAACATAAGATTTACGAGTATCGATTCACAATTACCCAGAAAGGGGCCTTTCTGTATTTGATTTGTTCCTGGGGGATTTTGAATTTTACTTTAAAAAAAACGTGTAATAATTTTCTTTACTAACTAGTGATGTTGTGTATTTTGTTTAATAATATCGGTGTACCTAATATACAAAAAAATGTTGGGAACCTCTGGTTTAGAAAATTTACTCAATTTAAAATAAACACTTTTAGAAGTTACAAAAACAATTTTGTATTTATATTCTTTCCTTTTAATTCGAATTGAATAAGTAAACATATCAAGAAAAAGACGAGACAAACGCCATCTTTTGCCTAATTTATATCGTATATGATGAGTTATTAAATTTTTATTAGTTATTATAAGCCGTATTAATAATTGCGATTAATTAATCTGTACTAAATAATTTTCTCGTGCTTTTTTTTATGAAAACAATTTTTAATTAGTCTCCATATTTTCTGAATTTAAACTTATTAATTTAATTACAGTTAACAGTGTTTCTCACCTCACACTGAGAAGTATAGAGGAACATATAACAGTGTTATATAAGACTAAATAATAAATAACGGTGTTTCTGCGCTGCTGTTGCATTTTTCCTTGATTGAGTGGTTTTTGTTGCGAAGATTTTCATCAAACTTGGCGGCTAGATTTGGCTAAGTTCATAACCGTTAAATTTGAATGGGATCGGCGTAATAATTGTTTTTAACATTATAGTTTGTAGGCGGTCCGACGTTATAAAATCAGTGGTCGTTTTTTTTTTTCTCGATGTAAATCTACGTGAATCAATCAGAGGTCAACGTTCAACGATTAATTTATTCACCTGCATTGAAGATAAATTGAACTCTAATTGTATTCATTTTTATGCGTACTTTTCACAATCCTCTGTTTTTCTTTGTGTTTTTACCCTTCCGTCGCCCTATTGATTGTTGAAATTCGTTAAGTCACAATTGTGTGAAAAATAGTGTCCTCGTATCTACTCCTCCTAATTTTATATAGTCTTATTTTGCTTCCATAAAATGAACTCGACTTGCTCGCATTGCAATGCAACTACTGATGAGTGTATGTTGGTAATTTGCTCATTATGCAAAAAGAAATTTAAATGTTCTTTTATTTTCATAAGCTCTTAAAATAAAACTAAATACATGTTGGAGTTGCTCTCAATGTAGCGAGCTGGGCAATGATATTAATTCACTAAAATGTGCCTTCAAAATGATATCAAACAATTCAAAACGTATTCTAAGTCCTCTAAACAGCCCGCCGTTGATACGAAGAAGATAATTCAGGAAATTGATGACAGAGAATGTCGTAAGTCGAATCTTATAATCTATGGTTTGACTGAGCCGAAGTCCAGTAACAAAACCCAGGCTACTGAACGTGATTTCCAAACTGTAAGTGAACTATTGCCGATTTTAAGCATAGATGTTCCTGATGTTCCACCAGTTCGATTTGGCGAGTTTGATGATACTCGTGGTCAACAAAATCGTCCTATAAAATTACGTCTCGGCTGTGAGAGTGATGTTTTTAAGGCCCTCAAAAACCCTCAAAAACAGTATGTTATTATCGAACTACTAAAAAGGAATTGACAAGAAGACTGGACGACGGTGAGAAGAATCTAAGAATTAAATTTGTTCGTAGTATACTTACTATTCACGATTAAAACACTTTTTATTCCTTACTTCACTTTTATTTTTTATATACGTTATATGTACATTTCGAGTGCCAAGCACTATATAAAAAATAAAAGTGAAGTAAGGAATAAAAAGTATTTTAATTGTGATTAACTAACTTCACATAACTCAAATTTAAACAATTAATACTATTGTTTAGATAATCAGAAAAACTAATAACACCCAACAATGAATCTGAAAAATTGAATGTCTACTATGAGAATACACAAAAACGCACTTATTATTTGCGGCAATCCATAATATTATGTATGTAATTGCCCTAACTGAGACGTGGTTGTATGATTCTGTTCTAAATACTGTATCAAAAATGGAACAATTTTTAGGTTAGTTTAAAATAATGTTCATTTTAAATGTTCTGAAAATAATTCTATATTTCGAAAATAAAACACTTTTTAGTTTTAGCTAAACAAATAAATGTCTGCGACATGAAATAATATACCTTTATCTGAAAATCAACGTTTATTTTGCATTTCTCAACGACTAACTGGAGGGTAACGACATTGGGTATTCACCTGGACTGCATCGGATTAAAGCCAACCGAATGCAATGACACGATTAAAATGTAAAATTTCTTTTATGATATTAATTATAAATACTCCTTACACCTAACGGTAGAAAGGAAAAAAGATAAAAATTTTTTTTTAATAATTTCATGTGTGATAAGATTGCAAGTATTTATTATTTAATCAATGATTATCATACAAATATGATGATATTAATTATTTAATTAATTAATCCCTGCAATTTTATTTTGTTCGGAGATATATATTTTCAAGTGAATTAGAAAAAAGCAATAATTTTTATCTGAATGACAAATATTTCGAAAACGGTTAAATTTGTAGGTTGTGTTACTTAATATATATAATAGCCCTGCGACTTTTGACTTACGTTATGTAAGTCAGAGTAAAAAAAAAAGTAACGTAAGTCAAAATGTCAAACAACTAAATATGCAAATAATTTATTAATTATTTTCAAATAATTTTAATTCAATTTATTAATAATTAAACATTAGTAGTTTATATTGTATAAAATATGAATTAGTATTATTCACTGTCGGTTTAGAATTATATTTCAGTTTGATTATCATTTACATACATTTATATATTTAGTTGTAATATTGATTTTTGTTGCATATGTTTTGTAAAAAGGAGATACCGTAAATAAATATATTATTAATAGATTATTAAAAATGAACCAATAAAATACAGATTATATTGAATTTTTAATAATCTATTCATATTTATTTTATAATTTGATTTATGATAAAAATTCTAGATAAAATCTGACATATATCAGTTGTTGTTAATTTCAGTGGAGCGGATATTCTAAACAATAGCTGTCGGAAAATACGTTGTACTAAACTTTAATGCATGTTTTATTATTATTATTATTCTGCTCATTCTTTGTTGAGTAAAATTGTTATCAAGCCACGAAATGTTTAATCACCATAAATTTCCAATGTTCATACATTCCTCGAAGCATAATAAATCATTCAACTTAATGAAGCACGCATATTTCATGTAAGGTTTCGAATGTTTTTTTTTTTTTAACAATAGCAAATAATAAAATGCGGAAAATCATTAAAAGTGCACCTCAGTAATATAATTATTTATGAGTTGCATTATGTTTTAGCAACAATTAAAAAAAAAACATGGTTTTAGTAAATATTTATTCAGTTTTTAATAATAAATGTATGTGCATTTATATATATTTTGTTCTATGTGCAAAGTTATTAAAAAAAATAAAGTCTGTTTTACATTTAATATGACTAAATTAAACCGTAATTGTAATATATAAATAGATGAAGCATGATATGGTGGGGATAGAATATTGTGTGTGTCATAGAGTTAGAATGACTAGAGGAAGCATACACATCGTTTGTTGACATCCAACATACAGGGGGGGAAAACATAAGCGGAATACGATTAATGAAAACACTTTTTTAAACTTTGTATAACTGAAATTTATTAGATAAACAAAATTATAACACAAATAAAAATTAAGTAGCGGCAGTTATTCAATAAAATATTCATTTATATGTCTGGTATTATAATTCGATTGTCCAATAGATTTTCTTTTGTTGGAATTTTATTCGAATTAAGCATTTGAGATCTATTAGCTGTTAAAAAAAATAATTAAAAAACATTGTTGTGTGTAATGAATTTTTGTAGCAAATACAGATCGAAAACAGCATGACACTTGTTTACATACGCGCTGTGAATTATCACCAAGAGGCAAACATCGGTGCGATTGCGCAATAATGCATGATTCGTCCTCTCTCCTTTAACGTCAATTATCACCACAAGCGCGCACACAAAAGGCGGGTTTTTAGTGATGTTTCAATTCAACCTCGAAAATTAACACAATTTAAACATCTCTTCGTGTTTAAATTATGTTGATCCTTCAAAAACAAGACAATCTATTTTTTATTTTCATGTTTAAACTTGATTAATTCTGTATTTGACACTGTTAAGCGTATAAATTCTAATTTAAGTTGTATTATTTTATAAGTTATATATATATATATTATAAAATAATACAACTTAAATAAGTTATATACAGGGTGAATTTTTTTTCAATGTTCTCTATGGGGATCTCGGAAACTATAAGAGATAGAAAAACTGTTAAATGGGGAAAGAAGTGTAGTTTTATAAGACGAATAAAATGACACTTTCAAAATATTTGAAAAAGTCTAGGGTAACTAGATATTTTGAAAAAAGTAAAATGTGTCAATTTTTTGAAATCAATATATCTCTATTATTATCATAGATAGAAAAAAAACTGTAAAGGACAAAGTTATAGAAAATTTTACAAAGATTAATAACAAAAAATCAAAAAAAAATGTTCGCCCATATTTTAGGAGATATGACACAAACTTACCTTTTTTAAATGGAAACAATAGTTGGCTATGGCTTTATTAAAAGGGCTATTTTTTTCCCTTTAATCCGATATAACATATGCTATAGTTATTTTTAAAATAAAATAAGTTACAGTCGTTTTTAATTTAACCATACACCAAAAAATAGTTAGCCATGAAAAAGGCAAAAGTAAAACAAATATTTTGAAAGTGTCATTTTATTTGTCTTTTAAAACTACACTTCTTTCCCCATTTAACCATTTTTCTATATCTTATAGTTTCCGAGATCCCCATAGAGAACATTGAAAAAAACTCACCCTGTATATATATTATTTTACGATAGATATTGTATGATAAGTATTGTTTATAATAATATGCCAAATATTATATATATATATATATTATAAGTTAATAACATAAGACATTTTATATATATATATATATATACAGGGTGTCCTAAATAGAGTAGGATTGCATGGGTATTTTTCTTATTCTTAAAGTTAGAGATCTGGTTAAATGGGCAATGTTGTGCAGTTTTGTATGCTGGTTCAGATTATGTTGAGAAATTTTCAAAATTCTGAGCAGTTTAAAATTATTTAAAGAAAACTGAAATTTGTGTTTTTCTAAAAAAAATCAAATATCTCAATAATTATTAAAGATGCAAAAAAATGTTTCAAATAAATGTTACATGGTTTAATTAGGTAAATATAAAAATCAAGTCAAAATAAAATTCAAGATGACGGTTTTCACGATATGAATATCAACTTTCTTATTTCAAATGACTGCCATGTTTGATTTCTACACACCTAAATAGATTTTTTTTCTCTTTTCAACGATGTATAACAACCTATGTCAAAATAAAAAAAAATTATAAACTTGTTTTAAACATACAACACTTAGTATTTAAGTGTTGTATGTTTAAAACAAGTAGGCATGAATAAAAATAAACAAAATTTATTATAACAACTAACTGTCATGTTACATTAGTTTATCAGTTGTATAAATCATTCATACATGTGTATTGTTGTTAATAATAAGAATATTAACAGATATATACAGTAAAAAATACTAAATACATATTAAAAAAATTACAAAATCAAATATATATTTTATATCTGTTAATTGGCTACCGACCAATGGACTTTCCGCTATGTATATATTTCTTGTTTTTTTTATATATATATAGCAAATGTGCTAAATAAATTCTCTTTGTTATTATTATTATTCACTTTATCCTACACCAATATGTGGTAGAAGGATATAAGATTATATATATATATATTATTCACTTTCAATAATTGAAAATTGTTAATTACTTTAAAAAAATTTATGAGGAAAATATGATGTACCACCATTTGTTTTTATCTCTCTTAACACTAATTGAAGCCACATTGAGCACACATTAGGTTAATTAGGTTATTCAATAAGGTGCAATTTGAGCTGATGAGGTCACTCCTTTTTTTTAACAGTAAGGTTTCATTATTAAAATGTATGGATGTGGAATTTCTTTATTTTTTTTTTTAGTTGTCATGAAAATGGTTTTACATAAATTAACATACATATATATGTATGTCTAAGTTCAGTTTAGTTACGGATTACCGGTGAGTAATCTATTCCAGGTAAAATAAAATTGTGTTAAAGTGTTGTTTATTGGAATTGCAACCATGAAAATTAAAAATGTTTACAAGCAGTTTGTTAACAAGGAAAATCGTTGAATTAATTTATCGTAAGTTCATTATTCTTTCATTGATAAATATTGTAAATAATAATAGTGCGTTACACAATAACGGTTTAATGAATGCTATTATTATCAGAGGAGATAATGGCTATTAAAGAGAATGTTATTGAGGACTTCTGACTGACTGACCAAGTAAAGAAAATTTCTAGGAAAAAAATACTGCTTGTAAACTTAAGCACTTTGAAAAACAACTCAACTACATGAAATACAAGGTGTACAGAAAATGAGTGAAAAGCTTTAGGTAGCGTGACTGACTAATTTTTAGATAAAAATATTAACGAAAATAAGTCACACGGTCCTTCCTTAAGCCTCACGGGCCACTTAAAAGAACTATACATTTGGCAACGCTGGATCAAACAAGTGTGCATTTATCCTGTTTATAACTGCTACATCATCCGCTGCAGGTGTTGCATACACCTTTTCTTTTACAAACGAGCGTGCGTCATTGCCAGATCTTTTTTCGTTAAAAGAATGCTTCTGATGAAGTTATAAAATTGTAAAAATATCCGATTTTTTAATCATTTACATCAATGGAATTATACACGTGTCTAATTGTTAATGCTATTGATTTTTTACAAAATATTTAAAAAACAATACTAATTTATAGTCACATATTTAAAATTCCGAAGACCTCGTGAGCCTCAATGAAGAACCATACAACATTTTTTTATTTGGATTTTCTATTAAAAATTAATTAATGAATTGAGTTACCTGAAGGTTTTCACTCATTTTCTGTACACCTTGTATAATACAATTAAATATTAACCGGGTTTTTTTTGAAGCTGTATAAATTGATTTTAATCATGTAATTTAATTTACTTTTAGTTTGAGAATGACTACTAGATAGTCGACACTGTAGTCTCATAATTAAGTGAGAAAAATACAGTGGTAAAACAAAGTTAAAAAGTGTTTTTATTTACAAGTGAAATTAAATATTAATCTCGACACCCAATAAGGGTAAAAGAGGATAAGATTAAGAAAGAAAGAAAGAAAGAAATTAAATAGTAATCAAATACAAAAGTATTTATTATAAGATTTGAATGAAAAGTCTCAGAACGGTTGTGCTATTTTTATCCTTATAAATATTTTTGTGTTTGATTGATGTATAAGTTAAACTTGATTTATTATTTTTTTTATGTCTTAATCAAATATAAATAGTTCTTCGAAATCCATAATTTATAGTGGAGATCGGTAAAATCAATCTTTTGTTAAGTTTAATCAATCGGTGATGAGATCAATCCACGAAGGTTGGATCGAAATGATCGATTCTTAAAAATGTGATCGAAGAGATCGCATTGAAATTTTGTGAAGAAAAGATCGAGCTGTACATTTTTTTAGTGATCGTTTATTTCGGCACGATCGTCTCGGCTTGAAATATTTAAATTAAATATAAATAACTATCTATACACCTTACACTGAGAAGTAGAGAGGAACATATAACGATGTTATAAGACTAAATAAATAAGTAAACTATTTATAATTATTTAACAATATATTTCTTACAGTGAAATTAAAATTATTTTAATGCTATAAACAAGCAATTCGTGCCCGTTTATAGTTTGTCTATAAACAAATTCATTGCTGAGTCGTATTTCCAACACCAAAGGCGATTTTTTAGATACAATACGATACGATACAATGAATTTGTTTATAGACGAATTATAAACAGGCACAAATTTTTGATTGCTTATAATACTTCTAGAAACAATGTTTAAACTATTTATAAAAGAAAAAATTTAAAAAAACGTCCACCGTCTGGGAAATATTGTTTATAAAATAAATAGAAAAAAGTATTTACTTACTTTATCACAATTATTTAAATAAATTAAATAAAAATGATTTGCAAATAATTAATAAATTATTTTCACATTTAGCTCTGTGACTTTTTACTTACGTTACGTAATAGCTCTGTTAAAAAATGTGGAAATAATTGATTGATTATTTTCATTTTTATTATTATAGTATTAAACTATATAACATGCTTCCTCAAACTATGAGAGATCTTCCTGAAAGAAAATTTAAACAAACTGTGAAAGATATACTTTTGGGATGTGCATTCTATAGTTTAGAGGAATATTTTAATCATGATTTTAATGTGTAGTGTATTTATGTATGATTATTTTTATTGTCCAGTACTGACTTGTATAAGAATATGATTTTTTTTTTATTTTTAAGCAACAATAAATTATTATTATTATTGATTGCAGTGTTTAATAACACTCATGGATTACACAGTCAGCTTATTCGCGTTTAAGTCATTTTGAAGTATAGTTCTGTAATTGTATTATTTTTATTATAAATTTGATATTTTATTGTTTCTTTTTTTTTGCATAATGTTTAATTTTGTTTGCTAATATTAATTTATACTTTGTTCTCTTTTTTTCTGTTTAAATTTAACTAACTTTGCTTGTACTCTTCTTATATTATGATTTTGATTCCTTGTTGGATTCTTCCGTTGGAAAATAAAAATTATTATTATTATTATATATTTTAATTTGTTGCGTTCGTTATTGATTTTAGTCTTTATATTCAAATTTATTATGTGTATGTGTGTGTGTATGTATATATATAACACATTTTTTTTAATTTTATTTTTTAAATTATATCATTTTTCTTAAATCCTATTACTGTAGTCTTTCTTACTATTTTATTTCTTTTCATATTGTAAATCTTATTAGTTCTAAGGTTTGGATGGCAGAACAGTTTGGGGTATACTCCAAAACTGAATCCCGCCTTAAGATTGGCTAGTAGTAATAATTTTTTTGTTATTTTGGTCACTAATATCAACCATGTATGTTATGTTTTTACTATTTGGCTAATAAAGACATTTATTATTATTATTATTATTATTATTGTATATGAATTACTTTTGTAGTTTTATGTGATGTTTTTTCTTTAATGTATTCTGATCATGTATCCTGACCTGTGTAAAACTACCGTTAAGAGCACCAATAAAGTATTATTATTATTATTTAGTTTATAAAATATTCACAATTTTTTAAAGCATATGTAGTATGAAGATTTATGAATGAATAACAGTAAATTTTATTGCGTTGTATTTAATTGTTCTTAGTATTACTTATAATTGAACAATTAAATAAGTCTTGTTTTTCTTTAAATATTTAAAAAAAAAAAGTCTCGATATGGAGGCATCGGATTTCATTGCTGAATTCATTGCCAGCTTCACATATTCATAATTTGGAGACCCATCACACAAATAATTATAATTTTAGTCTATCCAATTAAGAAATTAAATACGAAATGAATGGCTGGTATATTTATAAAATTCAATTTGTGTAAATTTTTAGAAACAACATCGCACGGCTTTCGAATTATGTCGATTCAGTGTTGTAATCAAGATAAATGGAAAGATAAAATCCGATGGTATTATATCAAGCTGAGAAAATCGATTCGATAGATTATTCTGTAAAGTTCGATCTTTCACTATTGTTCAGTATGATCAATCCGGTCAATCACAAGCAAAGATTGAACGGCTTAATCTTTTTGATCGATCTTTCCCATCACTAATTTATATATTGATTGTATTCAAATTCCACAAAGTATCTTGCACTGTCGGCCAAATGTCAATGTTTTATTTCCCAGTTGGTGGACATTTTTTCAAATTTTCTTTTATAAATAGTTTAAAGAGTGTTTCTAGAAGTATTATAAGCAATCAAAAATGTGTGCCCGTTTATAATTTATCTATAAACAAATTCATTGTATCGTATCTCAAAAATCGTCTTTGGTGTTGCAATTGCAAAATGAATTTTGATAATGAGGCATGAATTTTAGATTTAAATAAAAACACAGTAATTATATAAGCTGTTGAAAAAGTATGGAACCGATTAAGTCTCAATTAAATAAAGAGAATTTGAAAATAATTAATAAATTATTCCCTCTTTTGCTATTATGACATTTTGACTTACATTAAGTAAGTACTTTAAAACAAATGCACTTCTCGGGCATGTACCCCGCCAAACATAATGGACACTTGATGTTGCATATCAATAATATATAAATATCAATAATATATATATCATCTTTATTGTAGAAGTATAATACAATACATTTTATATAATATTCTTACTAAATGGCTATCGATTATCGGTCTTTCATCCATATCAATAATATTTTACATAATACAACAATTTTTTTTGAATTACATATATATATATATATATATATATTTAAGGATAGGTGAAAGATAGGATATTGAGGTATAGGTGATGAAATGAGGATGAATACATGCTTTGGCTACTCGGCCATTAGCCATCATCTAATTTATATATATTTATTTATTTATTTTATATGTTATATAAAACTAATATAACATCGTTATATGCTCCTCTCTACTTCTCCAAATACAAGATGAGAACAATCACTACACCCATGGAATCCAGCAAGATTTAGACAAGAAACATTATACCTATTTACAAGGTACAATGAAAAATAACTGTATTTATAGATTATGTTAATTAGGGTTGGGTTGAGACGATTGTAAAGTCGTAACAATTATTATTATAAAAAAAATATATATATATAATCTAAAATCCCCATCTACCATAATGGTGGTGTAGGGGTTAAAAAATATATATAACATCGTTATATGTTCCTCTCTACTTCTCAGTGTGAGGTGTATTATATAAAACATGTTTAAAATGTTTATCTCGTAATTGTGATTAAATCCCAGTGTAAGCTTTTAAACAAAAGACTTGTTCTAAGTGTTTGTTACGCAGAACAGATTAAATCCTCGCTGACCCACTATTCGATGCAGTTATCACTGAAAAGGAAAAGTTCCAGTGAAAGTTTTGCTTTCAAATTGAACACAATCTAAATCGTGCTACCTCTCATTTGCATGTCGAAAATATTCGTTTTCACAAAAGAAACACAACATTTGTTTATTTGTGTCATTAAAAAATTTTCTTTGGTAGTTTGAATGAATTCATATCATTGGCTGCATTCAGCCCTATAAAAAAATTCTTCATTTGCTACGAGGCCCTTAGGGCGTCGGGTATATAAAAAATTAAAAATGCAAAATCGCCTCACACTGAGAAGTAGAGAGAAACATATAACGATGTTATGTAAGACTAAATAAATAAATAAAAAATGCAAAATTCGAAAAACGGGTAATTCGATTTAAGTAAGAACAAAAATATGTACTTGAAATTCAATTTTTTTTTATGATTGCATTTATTAGCTTATACATTTATACTTAATTATCATTGTTTTATTTTTGAATGAACAATAATTAATGTTTTTAATTGTTTATGTAAAATATAATAACAAATTTAACTAATCTTTGGTAAGATAATACAGAAAAAAATACTAATTAAGATAAGTGTATTTTATTACCAAATAAATAATTATTATTATTGTTGTTGTCGAATAAGTAATTCATTATTTATTTTATTGGTAATAGAGGCTTCTACTTCGTTATGCATTGTTTTAAGTTTTAATAAAAACACTGATTCACTTTATTTGTATAACTTTAATTTTATATAAATGACTATAGTTTCATCAATTTTAACTTCATTGGGGGTTATTCCGTATTGAAAATATTTTGCTACTGTATAGCAAAATACAATATATAAATACATATATATTTTATGTTATCATATAGCAAGATGCTAAATAAAGATTATTATTATTAATTGTGGC
Source organism: Philonthus spinipes (assembly GCA_963082785.1). Taxonomy (NCBI): domain Eukaryota; kingdom Metazoa; phylum Arthropoda; class Insecta; order Coleoptera; family Staphylinidae; genus Philonthus; species Philonthus spinipes. The sequence goes on along the minus strand of OY720314.1, from coordinate 19,539,132 downwards.
AGTATTTATAATAAAGTATTTAAAACTCAAAAAAGCGTATGTTTTTACTTATAAAAAGTTTTATCAAGTAATAGCCTCAACCATAGAATAACGAAAAGATTTTTTTTTTTAATTAATTTCCTATTTATTTTATTTAGTCTTATATAACATCGTTATATGTTCCTCTACCTCTCAGTGTGAGTTGAATTTCCTATTTAAATAAACTCTTTTCTATTATTAATACAATTATTCTATCAAATAATAACAGAAGATATTAACTCCATATTCAACTAGCAGTGATTAAATAACCATTGATCGGCGTGTAGTAATTACACACAGTTTAAATTCGTCGCATCAATTGATTCCGATACGACTCCAAAGTTCAACGTCGACAATAATCTCACTTTTTCACTGCTGCATGCGTGTTTATGCAATTGCATAATGTTTACTAGAATTATATAGATTACTGCGCTGTTATCGAGCTATAAATAGTAAACGGATTGTTGTTGTTGTTTTTTGCAGGTGTGGCGGACGGAGTGGGCGGCTGGCGGGCCTACGGCATCGACCCCGGCGAGTTCTCCCTGCACCTGATGCGGACCTGCGAGAGGCTAGTCAACATGGGCCGGTTCACCCCCAGTAATCCCTCGGATTTGTTGGCCAAGAGTTACTACGAGCTGTTGCACCATAAGAAGCCCATATTGGGTGAGTAGTGATTAATGAAATGAATAAAAAGCTATGTGTTTTAATAATGTCATTATTTCTTTTCCTACAAATTTTTACTAAATTGCACTGAATCAAGACGAAAAGTACTTACGATGGTTCTCTTTAATAATTTAAGGAAACTATTTTATTTTTTTAATAAACTTCTTGAAACAAAATAAACAAAAAAAAAATATATTTTCAATTGTTTGTGATTTATTTTTCATTACATTTATATTGCAAGCATTCAGTCAAATATAAGCTATAATGACCTTAAACTCAACATTAGGCAATAATAGTTAGTTATAGTGATGCTTAAGTTAAATATAGGCAACTACAATGAGTTATAGTGATCATAAACTCAAGATTAGTAATTATTGTGAGTTATAATGATATTAAAGTCAAATATAGGCAACTACAATGAGCTATAGTGATACTAAAGTCAAATATAGGCAACTAAAATGAGCTATAGTGATCATAGACTCAAGTTTAGTCATTAACAGTGAGTTATAGTGATACTAAAGTCAAATATAGGCAACTACAATGAGCTATAGTGATCTTAGACTCAAGCTTAGTCATTAATAGTGAGTTATAGTGAGACTAAAGTCAAATATAAGCAACTACAATGAGCTATAGTGATCTTACACTCAAGTTTAGTCATTAACAGTGAGTTATAGTGATACTAAAGTCAAATATAGGCAACTACAGTGAGATATAGTGATCTTACACTCAAGTTTAGTCATTAATAGTAAGTTATAGTTATACTAAAGTCAAATATAGGCAACTACAATGAGCTATAGTGATATAAAACTCAAGTTCAGACATTAATAGTGAGTTATAGTGATACTTAAGTCAAATATAGGCAACTTCAATAAGCTATAGTGATATAAAACTCAAGATCAAGCATTAATAGTGAGTTATAGTGATGATTAAGTCAAATATAGGCAACTACAATAAGCTATAGTGATCTTAAGCTCAAGTTTAGGCGCTAATAGTGAGTTATAGTGATACTAAAGTCAAAAATAGACAACTGTAATGAGCTATAGTGATATTGAACTCAAGATTAGTAATTAATAATGAGTTATAGTGATGCTTGAGTCAAATATAGGCAACTTCAATAAGCTATAGTGATCTAAAACTAAAGATCAGGCATTAATAGTGAGTTATGGTATTCTTAAGCTCAAGTTTAGTCATTAATAGTGAGTTATAGTGATACTATAGTCAAATATAGGCAACTACAATGAGCTATAGTGATCTTAAACTCAAGTCTAGTCATTAATAGTGAGTTATAGTGATACTAAAGTCAAATATAAGCAACTACAATGAGCTATAGTGATCTTACACTCAAGTTTAATCATTAATAGTGATACTAAAGTCAAAAATAGGCAACTACAATGAGCTATAGTGATCTAAAACTCAAGATCAGGCATTAATAATGAGTTATAGTGATGCTTAAGTCAAATATAGGCAACCACAATAAGCTATAGTGATCTTAAGCTCAAGTTTTTGGCATTAATAGTGAATTATAGTGATATTAAAGTCAAATGTAGGCAACTGCAATGAGCTATAGTGATATTGAACTCAATATTAGTCATTAATAGTGAGTTATGGTGATGCTTAAGTCAAATATAGGCAACTTCAACAAGCTATAGTGATCTAAAACTCAAGATTAGTCATTAATAATAGCGAATTATGGTATTCTTAAACTCAAGTTTAGTCATTAAAAGTGAGTTATAGTGATGCTTAAGTCAAATATGGGCAACTACAATAAACTACAGTGATCTTAAGATTAGGCATTAAGAATGAGTTATAGTGTCCTTAAACTCAAGATTAGTCATTAATTAATAAATGAATATTGATTTTCATTATTCGAACACCGCACTAATCAGCAATATTTTTTTTATCATTTTTTTAGGTAGCAGTACTGCTTGTGTAGTGATATTAAACAGGGAGAACAACACGCTGTACACTGCGAACATCGGCGACAGCGGCTTCATGGTGGTGCGGCACGGTAAAGTGATACACAGGTCGGAGGAGCAACAGCACTACTTCAACACACCCTTTCAGCTGTCACTGCCTCCGCCCGGCTACCGGGCGGATGTCCTCTCCGATCAGCCCGACTCCGCCATGACGGATAACTTCCCAGTTGAAGATGGCGATGTCATCCTGTTGGCCACTGATGGCGTCTTCGATAACCTTCCACAAAATTTACTCATCAACGAATTACGAAAAGTAAGGAATGGAATTCAATAAAAAAAAAAAATGAAATAAGGAGAATTACTAAAAATAATAAACTAAAATTTGTTGCAATGTACAAAAAACATTACATTCATTTTCCATGGGGAATTCATAGTATATACAAAATTCTTAGTGTGGATTCACAATGGACGTAAGCGTAAGGAATACATAAGCATAAGAATTACATAAAGTTTGATTCTGTGTTTTTCAATGGCGTTGTTCACAATGAATTACGTTTTATGTTATGGTTATGGTCGAACATAACTATCCGTACGTAATACATAAGAAAGTTTGTAATTTTAACTTTTTACGTAAATCTTATGGATATCCATAGATATAGGATATTATATATTACATCTATATCATAGAGATAGAGAATCTATGTGGATATCCAAAAATATCAGGCAACCAATTAAGCAGCGATGTATGCTATTATTTATTTGGGGTTTATTTTAAATTTCGCGCGTGACTTTAAAATGGCCGTCGTTTGTTTTTAACAATTGTTCGGTATCATATCATGATTAGCATGAACACAGCGATGACGATTTACCATTAAAATGTGTAGGTTAGGTTAAACAAATGTCATCGGAAGCCGACGAAAGCGTACGGCACATGCGTTGAACGTAATTTTTATGTACATTGTGAACAGTAAATATTATGTGATTCTTATGTAACTCTTATGCTTATGTATCCCTTACGCTTATGTCCATTGTGAATCCACACATACTTTATTGACATATAAAACCTCATCTTGTAATGTGTGAAATTATAATGAATTTTATTAAGACAGTGGCACTAGTTATCAATCAATAAATATGAATTGATCGACATGGTTGTGTTTTCTATCTTAGCCCAATATTATGGCAATAAAACTTACAATTTACTTAGATCCGTGGTTCCCAAAGTTGACTAATCTAACAAAAGATTCTCTAGTGGCGAGTTGTGGAACTACTTCATGCTATCTTATTTGTTCTAATTGAAATTAAAAAAATATATGTTTTTTTTTAATTCATGTATGGCCCACTCAATATTCACTCTTGACACATGGTTTGGAAAATACTGTCGTATATTTAAGGGAAGTGGTTCAGGTAAAAAGAGACAAAAGTGGAAACAATCAACGTGATTGGGACAACAAACAAAATGAGAATATCTTTCAGGATAGGAGTGAAAATAAAAAATGTTAATAAACACACAACTTAGTGACTATTTAAATGGAATCTAAATTTTAAAAGTATAGATTTTGTTTTTATATTATTATAATATTAGTTAATATGAAAAAAAAAGCAATAATCAATATTGTCATTGATTAATTTATAATTAGCCTAGTTAAATGGAATTTATTGATGATATAGCATTTCATCATTGTGAGGTTATATCATTATTATTATTTAATTGTATTTTTATGTTAGGTACAAGGAGAAAGGTGCGCAACCCGCCTACAAACAGTCGCGAATTCCATAGCGTGGATGGCGAGGAACCTGTCATTCGACGAGACGTTCATTTCACCGTTCGCCGAAAGCGCCTTCGAAAACGGTATTAACACCATCGGTAAGTTTCATACGTGACAGATTACAAAACTAAATACAAACCTTTCTGAATTAAGAAAATGTTCGAAATACAAAAAATTACAATCCCACAAAGACAAAATATATTACAAATCCATGTGCAATGCATTGATTTTTAATGAAGGCATTGCACATGAAACACACTCGTCTGACGAAACCTAAAAAAACTAAAATGGCCATCATCTGTTGTCTAAATGATAGATCAATGATGATTGAACTTTTTTTTTATTAATTCTTGGATCTTGGAGGCTTTCACTTCGTGGTACATTTTCAATTTTGATATAAAGAAAACACTTAATTTTTTTATACCACTTGTTAAATACTTACACTTATTAAATAAATTAAATAACTTACACTTATTAAATATGAAAAGCTATTTCAATACACAACAGGTTCTAAGCTAGTGCTTTATTTATTTTTCTATAGAGGTTGGGGGCGTAATCTCTATACAAAAATAAATAAAGTAATAATAATAAGTGAAGTTACGCCCCCAACCTCTACAAAAAAATAAAGGAAGTAATAATAGTTTAACGGATCCAATGATGTGAGTTTCTCAAAATAACGAGAACACAATAATTTATATATTCAAAATAGTGTATATGAGTTTAAAAAAAAAATTACACTTACGCAACACAACGTTAATGTGTTAACAGATATCACTCAAGATAGGGTGTCTAGTCAACTATATTAAGAGATCAAAATGGTCTCCTCCTCCTCGTGTTACCACAATTCCTTAAAGATTGGAATTGTGGTAACACGAGGAGACTTCAAAGACCTAAATGACCAAAGGGCTGCCACTGCAATCTAACCTACACTACACGACTGATTAACGTCTTTATTTTTGATTTCAGGTGGCAAACCCGATGACATAACGGTTATTCTGGCGACGGTGGCAATATGAACGAGAGACGAGGAATAAATGAAGAAAACTCTGTGTGAAACGTTGCCTTAGTCATATACTTTTTTTTTTTGGTTATTATTGAAGCATAGAATGCACTCATTTCAACAACACTATTCATCATCATAGAATGACTTAATTATGATAAAAATGATGATTTAGATAATTTGTACATTTTTTTTTCATTAGTTTAATTGAAGATCTGTTATAATTTTTTTTTGGAGACGCAGAAGGCATTAAAAATAACTCTTTGATAATGGTAATAATGACAGCATAATTGGGAATTGAACCCAGGACGATGAATCAGAAGTCTAAGCAATAGACCACACCAGTAGATAATGTTAAGTTAATGTGTATCTTATTAATTAACCTCACATTCTATGTGTATATACATCTATTACAAAAATTACTTAGACTGTGATAATAAAAAATAACATAAATATAAACTTAACATTTCCTGTATGGAATAGCTTCGAGTATATATAAACATAATAGCTAGCCTTGCCTACCGTCCGATGTAAGGCCACATTGGTAATAGTAACATTTATATAATGGAAACTCCTTTTACAATGTTTTTTTTTTTAGTATTGAGAAAAAATACATTTATGTATTAAGACACAGTTGTCAACAAGATAAGTTATTGATAATACTCTACATAACCCAAACAAATAGTGAACTTATAATAATAAAAAAACATGTTGTTTGTATAACTAAGGGTCGATTCACAATTGCCTGAGAAGGAGAAAGGAAACGGATCATATATATAAAATCCGTAAGGCCTGTTTTCGGGAAATTGTGAATCAAAACACGAAAATCATATGATTCATCTTTCTCTATTCTGTTATCATTCTCGGATAATTGCAAATTAGCCCTTATGTGTATCGCTTCACAATCGCTCAGGAGCACGAATGGAAACTGATTATATACAGAAAGTTTGTAAGGCTCCTTCCCAGGTGATTGTGAATTGATACATGTGAATCCTATGATTGATCGTTCTCATTCCCGGATGATTGTGAATATGCCCTAAGTTCAGTTATATAAACAAAGTAAAAATGTTTATCATTGTGATTATTGATGTATAATAAAGTAGAAGCCTTTGGTAATAAACAAGTGTAATATTTTTATTTCTTATAATATAACATCATTATATACGCCTCTCTACTTCTCAGTGTGAGGTATATTAGTGTAATAACGTATCATTAATAAAGAGAAAACAATGCCTCCTGCTGCTCCGTTCATTCTGATTCTTCCATCGTTCACCCTTATAATCGTTTATACTTCTAAGCAAAACATTGGTATTAATTCGACGTGTCTGCAGACTGTGGTTGTGAAACTTACTAGTTTTAGTGTGCGCGCGCCCGGAAAAGACTCGAGTGTTTCGAATAAAATTTCTATGCGCGCGCTCGGTTCCTCGAGAGAAAATGAAAGAGCGAGCGAAAGAGATAGAGCGAGAGAGAGAAAGAAAAAACGATAGAGAGGAGGTGTCTCTTTTGTAATTCCGACAGGATGCCAACGTACTCATAGGTAAATTATTTTTCTGTGTAATCGAATAAAGTTTCGCGTGCTTACCGATTCGGCGGGATCGAATAGATAGTTAATAAGCCCGAGTGAAAATTTCTTCCGAGTTTAACACTTTGAATGCCACCACAAAGATGAGTGATTGCGATGTTTTTGTTGTCGTGATTTAGTTCCAAGTTGTGAGGTAAAAAGAGAAAAAGAAATGGTTCTATAAAAAAAAAATAATTAAATGGAGATTTAAAGTGTGTTTCTTTTACAATTATTAATTGGAAAACAGCTATCCCATGTTGAAAATATCAGTTATCGTCTGATCACAATCACAAAAATATCTATAATTATTTATATGTATATATATATATATATATATATATACAGGGTGATCCGGGAGGTAATGGAAATACTTTAAAGCAATATTTATTTTATTTAGTCTTATATAACATCGTTATATGTTCCTTTCACCTCACACTGAGAAGTAGAGAGGAACATATAACGATGTTATATAAGACTAAATAAATAAATAAATATATGTTCCTCTCTACTTCTCAGTGTGAGGTGATTTGAAGCAATATAAGCCCGTATATTTAACTCCGATTTTCATTTGTTTCAAAAATATTTTGAGCAATAGCAATTTGTAAAATTAAATAAAAACGTATTGCTGAACTTACAAAAAAAAAGTATCATTAATTCACATTAAATTGGTGGACTTATTGAAAATTTAATGTGAATTAATGCCACTTGTTTTTTTTTTATAAGTTTTCCTTTAATTTTACAAATTGCTATTATTCAAAATATCTCTGAAATAAATGAAAATCAGACTTAAACAAACATATGGGCTTATTTTAGCTTCCTGGAAATGTCTTTAAAATATTTCCGTTTCCTCCTGAATCACCCTGTATATTTCCAAAAAACCTTTTCTTAAGAGTGTCAGGTTGAAATTAATTAACTAATATTAATTAGTCTGATGTTGTGGAAGAGAAGAAAGTTGTAAGAATAATTAATTGATGATATTGACTTCAAATTTATTAAATTCAAAACAGATTTGCATGTATATATAAAATTAATTTCTTCTATAAAGAAGCTTTTTCATTTCTGCCTATCAATTGCATAATTATCGATTCCAGAATCTTTTTATCTTTTTCTAATAAATTTTTCTATAATAAACATATTAAAATCTTCATTCCGCATTTGAAAATATTTATATTTTTTTGGAACTATTTTTTTTTTTTTCTGTTGATTAAAAACAAATTTTTAACAAGAATTAATTATTTGCAATCGATGTGGCGTTCAGAGTGTTAAAAAAAATGTTGACTTTATTTTTGTAAATCACTTAAACGAAAATATTTGTACTTTCTCTTGATTTTTTTGTATGTGTTCTTTTCGATGTATACACGCTGTTAATCAAATTTATTTTTAAATAGCCTGAACTGTGTCACACAATCAATTCGACCACTCCACTATCATCGCTCTTTTAAAACAAATACTCGATGATGGGGAGTAAATTATCTGAATTCATTATTATTATTTTTTTGATGATTTCAAGATATATATGCGGTTCCATTTTGATTGTGTGAAGCAAGCTTAAAACGATGCGCTGTAGTCGTGACTTAATTGCCGAAAATTATTAGCCTCAGAAGTATGAAGTCGTGACTAAATTGTCAAGAGTTATTAGCCTCAAAAGTATGAAGTCGTGACTAAATTTTGTAGAGTTAATAGTTTCAGGAGTATGTACTGATGAAATGAGAGTTAATAGCTTGAGAGTATGAAGTCATGACTTATTTGTTAAAATTGATAGCCTCTGTAATATGTTGTCATAATTTAATTGTCAAAAGTGATAGCCTAAGGAATATGTAGTCATGTCTTAATTGTCAGAATTTATAGCCTTAGGAGATTTAATAATGAGAATTGATAGCCTGAGGAGTATGTAGTCGTGAATTAATTATCAGAATTAATAGCCTCAGGAGCATGTAGTCATGACTTAAGGGCAGCAAGCACACCGCGTCCATGTAGGCTATAACCCCTGACCCATTGTAGTGTCTCCCATGTCATGACTTAATTGTCAAAATTAATTGGAGAACATACTTCGCAGTCATGAGTGCTAAGATTTAATGACCTCACTAGTATGTAGTTATGACTTCATTCCTGAGAGTTAATAGTCTCATGAGTATAAAGTCATGATTTAATTGTCAAGAGCTAATGGTCCTCACGTTAAAATCGTCTTGAACTACTCCCTGGCGTGAAGAGTATCTCGTATTAATCCTCTAGATTTAATTGTAAATTATAAATTTTTTGTTAGTGGCTGATTGGAGAAAATACAATGCCAAGAAAAATAGAAAACACGACTTAATTGTGGAAAGTTCACATATACAGGGCTATTAAAAGTTTACGGGGAGTCGACCGAGGAAAAATTTGAAAAAAAATATTCAAGGATAGAAGAACTAAAAATGAAGGGCATAGAATATTACATAGAAGAGAGTCAATTAAGATGGTGGGGACATATTTAAGAATGGACAAAAACACACAAGTCGGAGCAGTATGGGAAACAAGGAAAGAAGAAAAGAGGTAGTCCAAGAAAAACATGGGAAGAAACAATAGATGAGATACTAAAGCAAAGAGGACCGAAAGACGTGGAAAGAATATATAAACATGCAATTCTAAACCCATGTAGGTAGAAAGGGTCTTTGAATATATATATGTATATAATCGTTTGCCTTGTCTACCATTTGGTGTAAGGCCATAATCAAGACTTAATTATCATAAACTACTGAGGCTAATAATTCAAGAGCGTATAGTCATGTCTTAATTATGTACGCCGGAACTTGATATTAAAAAAAACTATTTAGAGTCGAAAAAAAAAATTAATAATCAACTCGCGAATTTAAAACTTGACTGACACAAAGTGCTTTATTTACCGGCGAATCGAAAACCCGAGAACAATCTTTACGCAATGGCAATGTAATAAAAATGAGAGAAAAAATCACGAGAATAATCGTTTCAAAATGTTACACGATGATATTATTGCAATCAATCGGAATGTTGTTATAAATCAAAAATGAAGTAATTCACTTTAGGAAATTAAAAAAAAAATAACACATCATTGTAAAGTGTCTATTAACGTAACTAAAAATGCAAACAAAAAAAAACTAGTAATTATTTTGTGTTTATTTTTAATGGCCTGATAATTTTGTGATATTCAGTTTCATTTTAGATTAAATTCCTCTTTTTAAAAATGGTCTGACTTAGTTAAAAAAAATAATATTAACAGCAAGTTTGTTTTTCAAATCGGTTTCACTTTAAAGACTTAATATTTAATAAATTGTAGTAGAAAAACAAAGATTATCAATAATAATAATAATTTGTTCAAAGTGGTTAAAGGAAAAAAAAAACATTAATGAAAACTTTTTCATATGATTGGTGTTTATATGTGTACTAATGATGGGCATCGATTGTTTTTGTGATTGAAAATGAAATAATCGATTGTTATTGTAATTGAAAACGAATAATCGATTGTTTTTCTAATCGAATTTTCATTTTCAATTACAAAAACAAATGAAATATTTGATTATTTTTGTAATTGAAAATGAAATCATCAATTGTTATCAATTACAAAAACAATCGATGTTTTCGTTTACAAAAATAATCGATTATTTTGTTTTCAATCACAAAAACAATCGATTATTTCATTTTCAATCACAAAAACAATCGATTATTTCATTGTCTTTATAATTGAAAATGAAAATTCGATTACAAAAACAATTGATTATTTCATTTTCAATTATAAAGACAATCGAGATAATCGATTGTTTTTGTAATTGAAAACGAAATAATCGATTGTTTTTCTAATTTTCAATTACAAAAACAAATGAAATATTTGATTATTTTATTATTTTGCTATCGAGATAATCGGTTGTCGAAAATGAAATAATCAATTATTTTTGTAATTGAAAATGAAGTCATTGATTGTTTTTGTAATTGAAAACAAAATAATCACAAATTATGGTTTGAGTTTCTGTGACGGTGTTTGATAACAATTAAAACAAAGTTGTTTATTCCTTACTTCATGTAAGTAAAAAAAATAAGTGAAGTAAGGAATAAACAGCATTGTTTTAATTGTCAACGAATTAATTGATAGGTTTTGTAACTAAAAGCGATTATTTTTGTAATTGAAAATGAAATAATCACAAATTATTAAACAATCTGCCTGTGTTTGATTTGGTCAATTGTTTCGTATTCGATTACATTATTTCTTGTAATCGAATTACATTATTTTTTGTAATTGAATACGAAACAATCGATTATTTTTTATAATCGGCACAAATAAACACCAACCAAATCAAACACAGGCAGATCGTTTGATTTATTTTATTTTAATTACCTCGAAAAGTATTTTTTTTTTATTATTTCGTATTTGATTACAAAAATAATAGATTTTGCCCATTACTACTACACACCACAAGGTAAAGATTAATGAAACGAAAGTTTCCACTATTGTTTTTACATCAGTTTCAGAAATTAAATAAAAATGAACATAAAATTTGTCTTATGATTTTTTTTAAAATAACAGCAACTTCAATAATCGATTTATAAATTTATTATAAATCTCGAAATGTGAATACATAAATCGATCAGCCTGTGCAAAGTGCTACTTTCATCTAGTTTGTTTATTTTTCTTTTGTACTGTGAATATTAGTATAATTAATTGCTAACAATCGAATAACTGGAGATATACCCCACTTTAGTTTTTAATTTTAAGTGATCAAAGAAACCAAATGTTGTACACACACGATATTAAACCTAATATTTAGGTAACCGCGTTGATTAAACTTTGATTTCTTCCTGCTATTATTTTTATTTTATTGTGTTATTATTATATTTTTTTTTTATTGTCCAATATTATTTCCTGTGTGGGCCGTGTTCGTGGCTCTATAATAAATAGTTGTTACTTAAATTTGTGGGGTTTTTCAATGATTTCCCAAAAAATGATTTGAAAATAATCAATAAATTATTTCCACATTCAGCTCTGTGACAATTTTGACATACATAACGTAAGTACTTTAAACAAATGCACATTAAGACAACTACTTCCCGGGCAAATACCCCACCGGACATTGATTTACCTGCTGTTGCACATCAATAAAATATTGCATCATGCAACAAATTTTTGATCCGACAAATATTCAATCGACAAATAACGTCCACATTTTTCGTTTTTTTACATTGAATTTTTCTCGGATCAAAAATTTGTTGCATGATGTAATATTTTATTCATATGCAACAGCAGGTGTACATTATGTAAGTCAATGTCCGGCGGGGTATTTGCCCGGAAAGTAGTTGTTTTAATGTGCATTTTATGCGTTTTTCCCATGTCTCTCTCCTATTTCCTCAATTATGTTGTTCATTGTCTTCCTAGGTCTGCTTAGTTTCCTCTTTCCATCCATGGCTGTTTGCAGCACCTGTTTTGTTAGTCTATGGTTGTTCATTCTCCTGACATGGGCATACTAAATTAGTTAAGAAAAATGAATTCAATATATTAAAAATATTCTTAAATAAAATGAAATAAGAATCATTTTTTTGCCAGAAATTTTCCTTGTTTAATTTCATTATAATGAAAAATATTGAATAATTAAAATTGCAACATAAATTAAAAATCTAATGACCTTACTAATAGTCGCAGTTCAATCCTGAAATCAATCTAGGATTCATTAATTGTGGATTTCCGAATGTTTTTGGTGGACCCACGGAGTGTTTTCAATATAATCAAGGATTATGTCGAATATTTTATAAATTTTGACACAATCCAAGAATGAATCCTTAATTCTAGATCAATACATGACTATTAGTAATCCATTATTTATTTATTGGACAATAAATTCATGTTTCCACTATTCCATTTCATATTTTGTTGACATTGACGTTTTAGCGGAAAATTTCGTATCATCCCTTAACGAATTTAACCTGTAGCATTTAATATTACATGCACGAAATATTTTTAAACAGCTCCTTCCGAATTAAAAATTACTTGTAAACGCATTTGAAATTAGTGGTTTTTGCAGAGAATTGTAAAGCTACTAAATAAAGGTTTCTGTATAATTTTATAGCAATTTTAAAGAAATCTGTAAAGTAATTTTGTAGAAATCTGTAAAGTAACTTTATAGAAATCTGTAAAGTAACTTTGTAGAAATCTGTAAAGTAATTTTGTAGAAATCTGTAAAGTAACTTTGTAGAAATCTGTAAAGCAACTTTGTAGAAATCTGTAAAGTAACTTTATAGAAGTCTGTAAAATAACTTTATAGAAATCTATAAAGTAATTTTACAGAAAACTGTAACTATTACGTTATTTTGGAAAAATCTGTAACAATATATTACAGGAAATTATTAAAAAGTACAGACATCTGCAAATTTAATAATTATATTTAAAGGTATGATAAATTTTCATTGTATTTATTAAAATAAACCAATTATACGTGGCGATGTAATCGGGCCTATTCCTAATGGGAAATGCTACGATTAACGTGTACGTTATTGATTAAATTAACTTTCTTCGAATATTTATCAATTACAGAAGTTGATGATAAAAGTAACGTATATGTTAAACTTAATATTTCTTTTACAGAATAGCTCAGATTGATTGTTCGAAGCCATTCCGTAGAAGAAATGTAAAGTTTAAAGTGTATTTTATTAAATCATAGAGTATTTATTATATCATCCTCTTTGATTAAATATTGTCTCATTCTATGAATATTTATCTATTATAAAAAGCTGCTTAGACTGTGATGGTATTAAATAACGTTACGTTAAACTTAATATTTCCCTTAGAGAATAGCCCCGATTTTTCAATAAGAAACCTTTATTCTTATAAATAATTCTTATAATAATAAAAATATTCATTGCACAAAAGTGCTGCCAAAATAACGAAACGCCACATTTTGACATTTGCCGGCTGATCCATCTCGTAAACGGCCAGTCGTTGATCAGCTGTTGTTTAGCAGGATCCTCCTGACGACGGCCGAAGATGTCCTCAAAGGATAAAGAGAATAAGTTCCTGCAGGACAAGCTGAAGAACTTTTTCCGCATAAACAAGGGCAACAATGGTGAGTCCCGCTCCTTTACCGCTTAACACCGCCGCTGATCGCCCTTTACTTTCATCTCCCCAGCAGGCGGCTTCAAGAAACGCGACGAGTTCGTCCTCACTGAAGAGGTCCAGCACGAGATCAGCAGGGACTCCTCGGCGCAGACGAGGACGAGGGCGATAAAGGATTTGTGCGATACTGTGACCACTTCGAAATTGGATGATGTGAGTGGATTTCTTTTTGTGGGGGACAAAGGTTTTTGATGGATTTTTTTTGAGTGTAAATTGCTAGATTTACTTGTGTTTTCGTTATTTAGTTGCCGAAATGTTAGTAAATTTTGCAATGCGATCTGTAAATAATTTCTTAACCCCGGAAAATTTCGTAATAAAAATGGATCCTTGGGGTTACAGTGGAACGTTTCTAGACTGCTAATAAAAATACTCGTCTTTAATTACAATCGATTGTGGGGGCCATCGTGTTTATATTTTCTATAAAAAATGGATCCTTGGGTTTACAGTGGAATGTTCCTAGACTGCTAATACAAATATTCATCTTTAATTGAAACCGATTGTGGGGACCATCATGTAACGTGTGCTTCTGCATTCACCACTATATTTTCCATTAAAAGTAATGACACAATAAACCCTTGCTAATGCAATGAAACATTCCTAGACTGCTAATACAAATCCTTACCTTTAATTTCAATCGATTGTGTGGGATCACCATATAACGTGTAGTTCTACATTGACAAATATTTACTGTTGGTGATCAGGGATGCCCCTTAGGTGAGTTCGAGAAATTTCCTGGTGGGCTGGTGACTAGATTGTCCTATGGGCCGGTAGGTAGACAAACGTTTTATCGGGATGACACTGTATATATAATATTTTTCAGGCCATTACTATGCTATCCATCTACCCCTGGTTAGTGATGGATAATTACTATTTTTTTTTATTTCCTCGTTTCGATTGTTAGGAATTTTCTTCTTTTTCTTGAGTGGTTTAAAGGGCCCTAGCATATTTGCTCTGCTGGCCGGTAATATTTTGAAACTTAGTTAGGAATTAACCTCGACACCCAATACGGGTAAAAGAGGATAAGATTAAGAAAGAACGAAAGTTAGGAATTAATTATTGATTACATTCAATAAATATTTTAGTAATCACCATTTATTATTTTTTTAAGTATAAAAAAGTAGACTAATATTTCCCAATATTATTTAAAATTAATAAAGTATTAAAAATCTACCAATGAAACAAATAATAACACAGATGAAATTTATTTAACTTATTAGTTGTTGAAACCCTACACTCTTATGGGTATAAAGGGTTATTTTTGATAATATATATGTATATTAATTGTTGAAGCTGACTTGACCGACACAAAGTGCTTTATTTACCGGTGAAACAAAAACCCGGGAACAATATTAACTCAATGGCAACTTAATAAAAAAAAATATGAAAGAAAAATCACAATCATTTCAAAGTGTTACACGATGATATTGCAATCAATCAAAATGTTGTTATAAATCAAAAATGGTAATATGTTCGTTATAGTACTTTCCCCCGGTGAATTCAGTCAAATGAGTTTTTTGAATGAACATTTAATAGTAAATGAAATGTTATTAAATGAAAATATGAATTGTTATCTTTTAAAGTTAAAACCGAATGTTTAGAATATGTTACAAGTTATTTTGTTATTGCTTACCTTACAATGACTTTATAAATCGACATCGCCTTTGACTAAGAGCTGCTGTATGTGGTCACAAATTGTTTAATTAATTTGTTTACACGGGATGTCCAAGATCAATAAAAAAATCATAGAATAAATTTATAATTTCATTACTACTACTACCCAACATCACGAGGCGAGAACAGATGGAATTGATGCAATTGAGCCTCATTGTAGTTGGTCCTACAATGAGTCTCAAATTAAATATGATTAATTTATATAATACACTGTATTATTGGTCACGTTCAGGGAATTGTAGTGGTTTCGCTGAACGGTACCGCTTTATCAAGCGGTAAAGCATATATTTTTTCTGCTTGATCGCTTTTCAAGCCGTGCAGCTGTAAACAAAACCGCCATATTTTCGTGAGCGTCCTTAACATGTCTAAAAATTCCCAGAACGCGCCCATTGTAATTGTATGAAATAAACATTATTGTAAAAATAAAAAAAAATTCTATATTCATCCTTTTTTATTTGTTTGCTTACACAGGGATTTGTACACAATGAAAAATCTATATTGACTCAATTTTATTCGAATTATTTTTTTATTGTACGATGTTATTCAGGTGGTGGCGACGAAAATTTGGGGCTGCATCCAGGACCTCCTGACAGAGCAATCCTCTGAAATGCGGCACCTGGCCTTCCACTTCCTCCAGCGCCTCATCGGCGGACAGAGCAAGCGGTTGAATCTGCTCCGCGCTCAGATCTTCAGGGTCATCACCGAGCACAGAAACAACGACGATGTCGTCCAGAGGTTCGAGCTGTTGCAGTGCTTAACTGAAAACGGAAAGGATATACAGACTTTCGAAGAAAACGTAAGTGTTTTATTAAATATTCGTTCAAAGATTTTCAATTCGAATAATAATAATAATAATAATTATGCCTTTATTTATCACAGAGGAAAATACAAAATGAAATGTCATTAGTGTAGGCGAAGTTCAGTCAGCTTAAACTGTTACTGATTTTTCATTTAACCTATGAATAATGAAACTTAAATATAATTGCAACAATAATAATAATCTATTTTAGATAGGTTGTGAGTTACATGAAAATTAATATAAATAATATATATATATATAATCTAAAATCCCCATCTACCATAATGGTGGTGTAGGGGTTAATATAAATAATAAAATAATTTATTATTTTATTGATCATTGCCAGTAATTTTTCTTTCTTTAATTTTATTATAATAAAAGAATCTTTTTTCTATGTATTTATTACATGATTGTAGAAAGAGTTATTAAATATATATAATCACTTTTTTCAGATTTTTTTTTTTTTTAAACAAAGAAACAGCCCATTTTTTCTCAATGGGATATTAATCAACAAGATATTCTGCAAAAGTGCCAAATTTAGACCTGCCCTCTATCTCTTATAATAAGCAAGATTCTCATGATGAAACTAAAAATTTTAAACACCCTGTATATATATTTCTATCATATTACTTCTAGTTCTATAAAATGGGACGAACATGATTTTTTACATCTTAAGAGATTTTTGAAACGACCAAAGGGATAATAAACGATTGTGTAAAATTTTGTACACTTCTATTCAGTTTATTAAGATCGTGCCGAATTGAAGGCGATAAGGGATAATTTATGAGCTACGGATTAAGTCGTAAACGACCGTTTTCTGACCAAACCTCCTAATTTCAAAATCCCCAAAATCTTGTTATCTTTTATTCTTATTTTTCTTTTTATAAGTTTCTGTGCCTCTTCTTGTCTCTAAACCCGACTTTTTCTATAATCTGACCAAAATTAAACATGTTAAACTTCCTCTCTGAGAGAGTGAGAATAACGTTGTGTTCTTCAGTTGCTTTTAATTTTACTTTATAGATTATTTTCTATGTTCTGAATCTTGTTTTATTTCTTATTTTAATATTACTCGGTAGTTGGAATAAAATCAAAACCGCAATTAATGGGATTTTTTATTCTATTCACGACATGGGATAAATCAACCGCTAATGGATTGCTCACCTCACACTAAGAAGTAAAGAGAAACATGTAACGATGTTATATACGACTAAATAAATAAATATTTATGGATTGCTATACCACTCTGGTTTATACCTTAACCACATAGGACTGCTTTAGTAGTTCAAATAAACATTATTTAAACCCAAAACGTGACCCTGCATATTTTACATGTTGATACATTCAAATCAAATAAAACTAATAAATAAAGAAATTTACATTTATTTACTCTTAATTACAAAAAAAAAAACAAATTAAAAAATTAATCTATTTATTTTAGATGGCTCCATTTTTACTGGAATGGTTCCCCGAGATCACCAAAGCTGGCAAAACGGCCGACTTCATGAGCCTCCTGATAAACCTGATAAAATTCAATTCTGCGTACATCAACGCGGAAGTCATCACAGGTTTCGTCAAGTGAGTGTAAATTACATTTCAACCACAATTTTTATCCTAATAGCGAATAGATGAAGATGAATTAACCTAACAGGGAAAGGTATCTATTAAAGAAATAAAGAGCATACGATATTTTAAATTACTAATGCCCGGTTGTACAGGGTGGCGGGTTACTATAAAGAATCTCGGTTATTAGAAGAAATAGAAAAAAAAATGATGGTGTATCCTCGAATTGTTTTGTGAGATAAACTCAATGGTGAAAACTGAAATTAGCTAAATTGATTGATTGAGTTACGTGAAGATCAAATTGAATTGATAAATAAAGCACTAATAACCTTTCTTCACACTTTATTTGTTTTACCAAATGTACATTTCATTTTTTTTTTTTTGGTTTGAAAGTGTTTGTTTAACTCAGTTGACCAGGAAGCCATTTTAATAAATTGATTGATTGAGTTACGTGTTAAATCCATTGATAATGGTCACTTTGTGTCCGAAATGTACATTTGGTAAAACAAATAAAGTGTGAAGAAAGGTTATTAGTGCTTTATTTATCAATGAAATTAGCTGTCGCCTAAAATTTAATATTTATGATTTTTATTTATATCTCATTTATTTAGTATTCTAACAAAATGAGAGTTGAAATAGTGCCTATTTAAAGGATAATTTAAAGCAACTTACATATTTTTTTTATATACATTATTTTAAAAGATACAGCACAAAGTTAATATTTTTTTAAATACAAATCATAGTTGTCTACGTCTTTAATAAATAGGATATTTATTTCTCTTTTTATTGATATACAATATTAGTGTTTTTAGTTTTTATTTTAATGAGATATAATTTATTTTATATAAATTTAAATACGCGTTCAAACAAATTCAATGGGCTTGTAAACAAAACAATATTTTCTACATTATGTAATTCAATGTCGGCGTGGGTATTTGCCCGGGAAGTAGTTGTTTTAATGTGCATTTGTTTAACGTACTTACGTAACGTAAGTCAAAAGTCACGGAGCTAAATGTGGAAATAATTTAGTAATTATTTTCAAAACATTTTTATTGTAAAATATTTTGTTTGTTTTATTTTATGTTTGTCACGTCAATTGGTTTTGTGTCGTACTTTAAATTAAATAAGTTTTGAAGTATGCAATACAAAAATTATGAAAAATTCTACTTTAGTTACGTTAAAAGTCAACTTATCATAAAACGATCCTACGAACCCCATCTACAATCTTAACACTAAAATGAACACCATTTTTCAAAAATATTTACAGTCGAATCTGCGTACTGTGCTGCAGCAACTCACCACAGGCGATCATCCAGAATGGTCTGCAGATATTCGACACGATCATCGCTTATTATTGCAACTTACCCTCAGATTCAATCCCTCAGTTCATCGGGGCTCTGTGCAGGGTGGTAAATGAAGAGTGCTACTGTACCATAAGTTGGAAAGTGAGTAATAATAATAATAAAAAACGCACATTACTACATAAAAATATATATAATCAATATTCCCATTGTACCCTTTCAAAATATAATTAAAAAAAAAACAAAGAGTACATTTCATAAAAATATATCAGTAAATCTGGAATTTGCATTTATAGACTTAAGGTAATAACCAGTCATACAAGGTAATATCAAGGTCCTTAAAGATATATTCATGTGCAACAGATTGTAATTTTTCTATAAACATTTATAATTGTCAATAATAATAATAATACATTTATTTGCGGGAGAGGCATTGCACATGGAACACACTGTTCTGATAAAGTTTGAAAAACCGAAATGGCCATCAACAGTTATCCATAAACTAGATGAATTTGAAAATTTTATTAAATTATTATTAAAATTCTTAATATTCTAAATAAATAATTCTAAATAATAATATGTTTTTTTTTTTCAATTCACATAAAAGGTGATGAGGAATTTATTGGGAACACACATGGGACACTCGGCGATATTCACAATGTGCCATATTTTGCAAGAGTCGTCCCTCAGTGAAAACACGAAGCTCATCAGAGGGGCCATCTTCTTCATAAACATCGGCCTCTGGGGCCACCAGTCCCTGCCAAATTTACGCTGTCCTCCCGGATCAGTCCTACCCTCAATTTTACAGGTATGTAATAATAAACAAACAATAATAACAATACCTTTATTTATCACAGAGAAAAATACAAAATGAAATGTCATGATTGTAAGCGAAGTTCAGTCAGCTTAAACTGTTACTGATCTTCTACTTAACCTACGAATAATGAAACTTAAATATAATTGCAACATGTGAGATAAGGTACAGATCTATTCCATATAGGAAATGTTAAGATTCATTGTATGACTTTACATTTTATATATTACAAAAATTCCCCCTCTAGAAGTGGAGACCGTGCTGTGGCTTGCTTAAAGATAACGTATATGTTAAACTTATCTTTTTCCTTACAGAATAGCTCTAATTTTGGGTGAAAGATGGTAGTTTACCTGAGATAGTCAGGAGGAGAGGGTAGGCCAACCTTATAAAAGAGCTAGCTCCTGACCACTCAGGAAAGTCTGCATCTAGCGTTCGCAAGATAAAAGTCGTATTTATTTATTTTTTCTTATATTATTTGTTATTTTCATATTTGTACGTGTATATACAGTATTATATTTTGAAATAGTAAATTTTTCTATTTCGCATTAAAAAGTTCTGATACAATCTATTATAGAGGTTGATTTTTGCATCCCCTTGTAATAATATTTTAGGGTTACAAAAATCGGCAAATTTTATGAGAAACAGTTGAACCAAAGAGGATATTATTATATATTATATTATATTATATTATATTATATTATATTATATTATATTATATTATTATATAATATCCTCTTCGGCTGAACAGAATTATTTACACTGAGATGAAGACGCTGTATAATAATTATTAATTTCAAGTCGGAGAAAATTCCCTTCCCACTAATAGACTTTAGTTATGTCATCAGTCAACTCATGATGAAACAATTGTGGGTGCAATCAATCCTTTTATCTTCTAAATTGTTCCATAGTAAATATATGAAATAAAAACATTTTTTCTTTATTAACTTTAGAAGGCTATAACTTGGAGAGGAAGGGATTTTGAAGAAAAAAAAAATATGAGAGACCCTCTTAATTTTTGCTGAAAAATCACCCTTTTAAAATCTTTCGCATCAATTTAGAAATACCCTGTATATATTTTGTTCTTGTTGTTATTATTGTTAATACACTCGTTAAACCGTTTAGGGTTATTTTAAATAATTTTTGCTAGTCGGTGGGTTTACATTCGGTATTTAATTTTTTATGAAAAATTGAAGCCTACCCGAAAGCACTGTTAATAATCTTCTTCTCGAACCCTTATACCCTTTCAGGTGTCGATTCCAATAATAATCTTCTACAATGTATAATTATAAGAGAGAGATGTATATATACAGGGCAGTCCATTTAAAGTGTTTTCAGGAAATATCTCGGAAATAATTAATTTTACGCAGAAACTACCTGAACAAAAAATGATCGTATATGATCGTAATAACGCTATATATTGGTTTTATCCTAGATGGCGCTGTTGTCGCTAAATCATTTTTTTTTAAATGATAACCCCTATTTTTTTATTACAGAATGAAATTCCTCGTTTGTTGAGGTTTTTAATACTTATAAAAAATTGAAGCAAGAAAAGAAACTTTCTTCCAAAAAATTAATTGAATCAGCTGATAATTGTTGAAAGTTCATATTCACTTTTAAATTGAATAAAACAACTGTTTAACTTTCAAAATATATATAGATATTGAAAATCTTTATTTCTGAGTATTACATTATATAATTTTATAATACATATAAATACAATCATTTACACATTGTTAGACCTCAGAAAATGGCTATTAACCGTCGGTCTTTCTGCCTGTCTCTGTCCAGTTCTTGTCGTTTTAGTTAATCGTCATGATTGCTTATGTCATTGTCTAAGTTCTCAGATTTTAGTGAGATGAATTGATGAATTGTTAATGAGGGATGTGTATATCTAGGATTAATATTCGGATTACGTGGGATGCAGAGGTAATTGATAATGGGAGCTATGTAGGGATTTACAGCGAATTTTAAGGAAAGGGTTTCTAGTCTCTGTTTAATAGTGGTAATTTTACACATTTCGTAGAGGGATACATTCGAGGGGTTGTGGAGAGGGTTATTAGGGTGTCTAATTTTTTTAAGCTCTCTAAGAGCTGTGTGTTCTCTGACTTCGAGATTTCTTAGGACATTAGGGCGAGGATTGTGGTGTAGGATAGCTGCATATTCAAGCAGTGGTCGATATATCATTTTATAAATGTGGACTGCGGTTTCAGTTGAAATGCCTTGGTTTTTATACTTTCAAAATATTATATAATATTTTGAAAGTTAAACAGTTGTTTTATTCAATTTAAAAGTTTCTTCCAAAAGATTTTTTATTTACTTTTTATATGAAAAAATATGATATTAATAAAAGAACATGTTTGTCAAACATGTAATAATAATTTTATAAAATAATATTAACAATTAAATAAACTACTAAACAGCAATACTACTCTCCACTTTCTGTTTAAAATGTAAGAACCGTAGTCTTTAATGCAAAGAATAACTAATTACTTATTATTTTTATGATAATAATTTTAATTTATTTACTTTTTCACATAAAGGCTGTGGAAAGGCGACAACCCATTGTTATGGTTGAAGTGATACTAAGCATGAAGGGCCTCGTGACGAAACACGGAATCGATTTGCAGGATCCATCCTGGCAGACACTTTTACAGATACTCTCCATTATTATTAAACAATTAGGTGGGTTCAATTTTTTTTATAAGAATCTATATTATTGCATAACATGAAACATAATCAGATAAATCAGGTAATCCAAATGAGGAAGATATTTGTTTTTCTTTTTTGTTTTTCTGTTAATGAGTTTACCAACTACTAATCTAAGCCATTTTTGAAACTAATTAAGGTAGGTCGTGAATGGGTTAGTTTTTTTTTTACATCAATGGTGGAGGTAAGGACTATAGACTTTCAGTTTCAAAATCATAAGTTGAAGTTGTCAAAACTATAGTTACAGTTATACAAAGTTAAAAATTCAATAAAAAAGAGCACTTGGTCACAGTTATTAAAATAAATTGAATATAAAGAGTTTGAAAATAATTAATAATTGTGACATTTTGACTTTTTTTATCTTTTTTCCTTTCTACCGTTAGGTGTAAGGAGGCATCTTGAATTACTTTATGTAAATATTTTTAAAAAAATGTACATTGAAACAACTACTTCTCGGGCAAATACCCTACCAGACATTGAATTGTATAATGCAATATGTTATCGATATACAGCAACAAGTATTCATTATGTAATTCAATGTCTGGTAGGGTATTTGCCTAAGAAGTAGTTGTTTCAATGTGCATTTGTTTTAAAGTACTTAATTAGTCTAAATGTCACAGAGCTAAAGGTGAAAATAATTTATTAATTATTTTCAAATTCCTTTTTATTTAATTTATTTAAAGTTAAAAATTGTTTATTTTGTCAATTACTAAATAGTAGCCTCCACTGTTAACATATTTAACCCAATTTAGAAATGATTTCTTCAACAATTTGAGTCTACAAGGTTGACAATTGAATCGTTGTCCACTTTGAACAATTTTTATACAAATAATAATAATGAAGACCTTCGGGTATTAGCCATTTCATCTAATACATGTGAATATAAATCTTCAAATACATTGTAAATAAACTATGTATAAATGTTACATGAATAAAGATGTTTAGTACTAATAATATATATATATATATATATATATATTCAGTGACCCTTTCTACCTTTTCAGGTGTAGGGTAGTAGTAATAATAATAATTACTAAATAAATTACCCGTATTGGATGTCGAGTCATAATTTATTTAATATTCATTATTATTATTTTTATGAAAAAATTTAAAAAATTTTAAAACAAAGGGATTAAGTTTAAGAAAAAAAGAATAAATAAATTATGAATAGCGTTTGGGACATTTTAATATGAAGTTGTGATGCATTCCCCATACTAAACAGTAATATGTTGTTATTTTTTTTTTTATATAGAAATTGATCCGCAAATGCCGCAGTACACATTGATCTCCCAAAACCTGCACGACACGCTCTCAATCATCGAAGCCCTCATCCACACGGGCAACTTCAATGGGAACACCACGCACTTCTACAATCTGATCGAAGAGTGCTCTTCGAGCCGGCCCGAAATATCGATATTGAGCCTGATTTCCTATTTAGCCGAGGATATTAATCCCAGCAAAAATATGTGGCTGAGCAAACTTAAATGTCTGCTCAATAAATATTATCGGAATGACAAGGAGAAGAGGACGAATATTCGACTTAAAGTCTTGGAGATACTGTCCAACGTTGTTCAGTTAAACAGGTGTGTTTGATTTGTTCCATATACGTAGTTGAAGATAAATCAAGAACACTATAAGTTGATTGAACAATTTGTTACGGAATAATATTTTTCCTATTCCAAGTAAATAAAATGTTCAACCATCATTCATCTAGCGCAAAAGATGGCGCTTGCGTCGTTTTTATTTACTATTTCAAGTGTTTCGGATTTTTCTTACAACCGAAGAGCGAGTCATTTATCTTGAGATACTCATAAATTCAAACTAATATTGATTTTTTTTTTATTTAAAATTGAAGTCTCTACAATAAACGTAAAGAAGATTGTTTTTGATTTAATGAGGAAAAGTTTCAACCCCCCATATTTTAATTTAAATTCATTATTGGGATTACAATGATGTATTAAAAACATATGAAAAACGACTCAAGCGCCATCTTGAGATGAATGGTGGTTGAACATTTTATTTACTTGAAATAGGAAAAATATTATTCCGTAACAAATTGTTCAATCAATTTATAGTTATAATTTATAATTTTACACCCTAATATAATCTTTTAAAGTAAACTCTATTTATGCCAGCAGTATTTATTGTGAATAGAAATTTTTTTTGAGTAAAAAAAATCGGAACACAAATAGTGTTTTCTGCTTACACAGAACCGGGGCGCACTAGTCCGCACTGAATGAGAGCTGTGACGTATTACACTGTACCAGTTTTCAAACACTTGGTGCAATTTAGCACTGACAGCGAGCAGTAAAATGCGTGAAATATGAATTGACAGCCGATTTTAAAACATAACCCGCATAAAAAATTAATACATAATGATTACCCATCTACAATTATGCCGGGTGACACGAGATAAATATATTTAATTATAGATACGACAAAAATATTACTAAAAAATAGATGATACTTCATTTTCCTTCATAATAAATATTCCAAAAATTCATTACAAACTATCACATAACTCTTTGCTTTGTCGGCCATGTTGCACTGGAACTCGTGCACTCACTCCCTGAGTCAGTGTCGTTTTCTTGCACTCAATCATTTTTATGTAAGCAAAAATGGATGTTGACTGGGCGCTCTGAAAAAGTGCACAAGCAGAAAACGCAAAAATCCGAGCGAGTGCGCACTGGTGTAGTAAGCAGAAAACACTATAAGAATTTATTGGACGATCTTTGTGCTATTTTTTCAAAACATTAAAGAATATTTAATAATTTCATCACCTCACACTGAGAAGTAGAGAGGAACATGTAACGATGTTATATAAGACTAAATAAATAATAATTTCGTTAGAATGCAATACGAGGATGAGCTTATTGACGGTATCGTAGTTCCTCACCTGATGTCACTTCCGTACGACACCGACACCACCATCAGATCAGCAGGGGCCAATCTGTTGATTGACCTCTGTTTATACTGCGTTTCGAAACGTTGCCTTGAAATGTTGGACATCCTGGAAAAAGTAAGTCGCTCAAAAATACCAAAAAAATAATGATGTCTATGATATGTTCAGCCATGTGATATTTAAATTTGAATAGCTTGCGTAATCAATAAAACTTTAGTTACTGAAGATGAGTCATGTATGCAAGGTTGAATTTGTAATTACCAAATTTATGTTAATTAAAACCCTTTTAAACTTTTTTTTTTGTATAATTGACATTTATTTTGTGACTATAATTATGATGTCACTATTGTTAGACGCGTTAAAACAATAGTGTTAGTTTGATAACGACGCGTTAATCACGTTGAAATTATAGACACTAAATAAATTTCAGTTATCTCATTTCTTTGTTGTATTTTTTAAACATATGCTGATTCTCACGCTGTATATATGCATACTACATATATACAGCGTGAGAAGAGAATCTAAGCTGTATTTTCAGTGATGGTATTCTGCGCTGACTCTCTTCAGCCTCAATAGCTCCCCCACAGTAACAGTATAAAATAGTAGTGTTGGAAAAAATTGGTTAATCACCCTGATAATTTGTTTCTAATGCAACAAGCACCAAATTTACAGTGAAATAAAACTCTTTTTCTGAATGAAAAAAGGCGTATTCAACAAAAACAAACTTTTTTCTTTAGTATCACTAAAAAAATATATTTTTCTTTTAAGTTGTTAAACCGACCTTTTGTCATACACGCGAATGATAACAATCCGGCTGTCGATGCGGATACTTCGGACGTAAAGAGGGTCGTCACGGGATTAGTGAGGTTGTTTGTGGTGAAAATCCACAAGTTGCCGTCGTTGCACGCTGTAAGGATTTACAACATGCTGGTCAACCATTTGGAGCTGCATTACAACAAGCCGGAAATTTTTGAAAATTGCAACATCGTCCGAATCAAGGTAATTGTTTCAAAAAAAGCATACTCCATCAATGTTCAGCCCTTTTATTCTAAATTATTACTCTGTAATTGGGTCTCTTCCTGTTTGGTAATAAAAAAATATTATTATTATTAAAAATACATTTTTAATTCACAATAAAAAAAAATTAACTTTCTATATTGATTGTTTGACGAGTACTTAGATTGGAAATTTACTGTTACAATTAAATTTGTATACAATATATTTATGAATTTGCAGCAATATATTCATGCATATATTAATTGAATAATGCAATTCATAAATTGGCTATTGACAAAAGACATTCAATTTGTATTTTATTATGAGATAATCTCTATAAGAGTTAATGTATTTTATCAAAAGATTAACAATAAATAATTTGAAAATGTAATAAAAATAATTAAATTAAAATATATTGGGTAGAAATATAACAGGGTATCTGTGGTTTGGATTTTTTTCATAATTGTAATTTAAGAATATTTCCTTTTGTGAAAAGTAAATGAAAAAAATATAAAATCATGAGAAAAGTTAACATTTGTTTCTAAAATCAGTAGAAGCGTATTTTTTCACATGGTCACAGCTTATTTAAATAAATTATTTAACTCTGTGACATTTTGACTTACGTTATGTAAGTACTTTAAACAAATGCACATTAAAACAACTACTTCCCGGGCAAATACCCCGCCGAACATTGAATTACATAATATACACCTGCTGCTGCATATCAATAACATCATGCAATATTTGATCTGAGAAAAATTCTATACAAAGAACAAAAAAAAATGTTACTTAATATATGGTTATCGGTTCCTTACATTGATTTTTTTCTGATCAAAAATTGTTGTATGATGCAATATGTTATTGATATGGAACAGCAGGTGTACATTGTGTAATTCAAAGTGGGGTATTTGCCCGAGAAATAGTTGTTTTAATATGCATTTCTATAAAGTACTTACGCAACGTAAGTCAACGTAATCTCACAGAGCTAAATGTGAAAATAATTTATTAGTTATTTTAAAATCATTTTTATTTAATTTAATTGTTTAACTTTAGATTTTAAGGTTATAAATAAACCGTTTTTATTGAGAGTCAAAAAAATCAATGTGGACTAAAATGGGTTAAAGCCACAGATAAAATTAAAAACGACTGATTCAATTAATTTCTACATTATGAAATGTTAAGTTTTCCTTTGTTGTAGATATTCGAATATTTCTTAAGGATGCGCGCTGATAATTTCTACAGACTCGGCTGTCCCGATCCGAACGGGGTGATGAGGTACAGTCCTTACTTGTGCGTCACTTACATGTCCAACGAGAGGAACACGGTCGCTTCGCCTCCGCCCCCGTCGCCTGCCATAATGCAGCATGCTCCGTGTACGGTCACGTACGTGCCCATGAAAGCCGGATTTAAGATATTCGTAACGTGTCTTAATTTAGAGAAAGGTAATTTTTATCTTGTTCTTTCTTCGAAACTATCGAGAGTCAAAGAATTATTAAAATCTTGGGTGTTCCTCAGGAGATGAACTTTTTTTTATTTTGACGTAATTAAAAAAAATTAATTAATCAATAGAAAAAGAGTCAATTTTTTTAAATAAATTAAATAAAAATGAATTTGAAAATAATTTTTAAAAAACTTACCCTTAAAATCAATCATTTTAAAATGATAATAAATGAAAGACAAGGCAAGCGGCATTTTTCAATCCTTGTATTGAGGTTTGAATAATTAATATAGAGTATTAATTACTAAAAAAGAAAAGCTCTAAACTTACGTGGGGTATCAAAATTGCATTTATTATACAGAGTGATTCGCAGGGGAAATGGAAACATTTTAAAAACATGTCTAGGTAGCAAAAATAACAATTAAAGGATAAAAATTATATATTTAATTTTGTAATTTTCATTGCTTATTTTATATATGTATATTTTTATATATTTAAAGTTACCTTACTCCTGAAAGGATAGAAAGGCATCAAGATTAAAGAAAAGAACAATATATATTTATAGTTTACAATAAAATGCCCGCAGTGTATATACAACTACTCATTTCAGATTGGAACGTTTTGAACAGTGTTTTAAACAGAATTCCCGAAGCACTTCAAAATAAATCTCTTATACTGGGAAAGCACGGAAATAATGATATTGGGCTATTGGTTGATACGATTGTTAATAGAGTGAGTATTTTTTTTTGCTTATGATTGTTATACCACTCATTTAGCGCCATCTTTGAACCAATTACTGTAAAAAAAATCAAATATTTTTTTACAATTATAAATGTGATGGAGTTACGTGAAGTTTTTCAATATAGAAAAAATATAGACCATATTTTTTTTTACAAGTAATGTTCAATCGTTGATAAAATAATTTCAGTTCGGTTATAAATCGTCAGACTCTCTTAACGCCAATATAAACAAGCCGGACTTCTTCTCATCCGTCCTGATGGTGATCCCGGGGTTGGCTTCGTACCACTCTTACTTGGACCCGTCGCACCAGCAAAAGATGATCCGCCTCTTGTGCTCGTACAAGTGCGGCCTGGGTCTACGCTGCTTCCCGCAGTGCATCACGGTCCTGACCGCTTGCACGCTGGAAATGCAAGATGTCATGGTGAAGATGCTCCCAGAGGTTTTGCTGATTCTGTCGAAATCGTCGGCCACTGTACACATAGCCATTCCGGTTCTAGAATTTCTATCAAGTGAGTATTGAAAATGATTAAACATTATTTTTAACCTCGCAATTTAAGAATTTACAGTGCGTTCACAATGAAAGGAACAAATTCAAAAACACTGCTGGTCATTGTGTTTCTCAAAAACACTGCTGGTCTTTGTTTTTGAGAAAAACACTACTGGTTTTTGTTTTTCTCAAAAACACTGCTGGTCATTGTTTTTCTCAAAAACACTGCTGATCTTTGTTTTTCTCAAAAACACTGCTGGTCATTGTTTTTCTCAAAAACACTGCTGGTCTTTGTTTTTCTCAAAAATACTGCTGGTCTTTTTTTTTTCTCAAAAACACTGCTGGTCTTTGTTTTTCTCAAAAATACTGCTGGTCTTTGTTTTTCTCAAAAACACTACTGGTCTTTGTTTTTGAGAAAAACTATCAGACAGAGTGAGTATTCATAAGTTTATAAAGAAAGAAATTACGAGGGGTGTCGCAAAATGATAATATTTCAAAATCATCATTTAGCTCAGAAATCAAGCCAGCTTTGAAAATGTCAAATGCACCTTTGATGTATTGCCATCTCTTAGACAAAAAGGCAAGAACTAAATAATTATATGAATACACGGAAGAACTGGCTATAAAAAACATAATAGTACATAATATAATAATTTAAAATTTTATTTGTGTTTTTATTACTTTATGATGTAGAGTAGCATTAAATTCTACAAAATCCAACACGAATAAAATTTCAAACAAATACAAAACTACACAACAAGACGAAAATCTGATATCAGAACTGACAAATACAAGACAAAAAAAAAATACGGGCAACACCTAACAACAGACAGTATAGATATACAATTAATGATCAAAATATACCAAAACACGGAATATGGTTCCTTTAAAGTTAAAAACAAAACAACAACTCAATAGATAGGAAGTAGGAAAACTGTCTAAAACCAAACATGTATCCTTCGCTAGCTGGCGATCGGATTATGTACCATATATCACAAAAAATAATTAATTGTTAAATGGCTATCGACTATAGGTCTTTCTGCCAAAATTATTAATTATTTTTATTTAAATAGAAAAGAGTATTTATTCTCTTGGTCACAGTTATTTAAATGTATTAAATAAAAATGATTTGAAAATAATTAATAAATTATTTCCACATTTAGCTCTGTGACTTTTGACTTACGTTACGTAAGTACGTTAAACAAATTTTAATATATTTTTATTTAATTTGTTAACAAAGTGTTTCTTTGTATCAAATAAAGAAGAATTCATCTGTGTTAAATTGTTAAACATTTAGGTATTTATATTATAAATTAATTTCAGCTTTGACGATACTCCCGTCGGTGTTCTCCTGTTTCGTGGCCGATCAGTACATGGCTATCTTCGCCATTCTTCTACCCTACACAAACCCCTTCAAATACAACCACTACACCGTGTTCCTCGCTCATCACGTGATCGCAGTGTGGTTCCTGAAGTGCAGATTGCCGTTCCGGAAAGAGTTCGTCAGGTTCATCACAAACGTATGTAAAAAAAAAAATTAATATGAAAATATATAGTGTATTAATTTTCAAGAGGCATTGGGATTGTTATAACCTCCTACTGCCACTGATCAGATGTAATGTTATTATTTAGGCCCAATTTTAAAAACCTCAAGTAACGTTACTCTTGATTTTTTCACCCGGTTAGCAGCACTGTCTTATAGATAATCAAATTGAGACAATCATAGACATCGCGAATACGTTACTTACACCTTATTTGTGTATTGTAAAATTGGGCCTTAGTCTTATATAACATCGTTAATGTGCCTCTCTACTTCTCAGTGTGAGGTGGTCTTACATCTTACAATTGTTGTTATCAGGGCCTTCAAGCGAACGCAGTAATGCCATTCGAGGAAACACAATTATTGAAAACTACCGAGAATTTAAACAGGTTCAATCAGGACAGTTCTGACAGGAAGAGGAGCTCCAGTCTGACTGAGCAGAGGTCCACACATCGGGAAAGGACGGCAACTGTCGTCGGTAAACCTACCCTCGATTTTAGAAATCCCGCAATGGATAAGGACAAGGCATTGCAGTCATTCTACACAGAACTCACAGAAACGTGCATAGATTTAATGGCTAGATACACGTTCTCACCTTGCAGTGCTCTACCTAAAAGGTGAGGATTTAGTTAATAATTTTTTATATAGTGAAAGTAACTGATAGAGTTATTTTAATAGTATTTCTTTTAATTTACACAAATAATTACAATATATCAAGTATGAATTTACTATATTTTCCTCAATAATACGTCACACGATTTGATTTATTGAGATCAAGCGGCACTTTGGTATATAGTCATTGGATCTGTCCAAGCATTGACAAATTAATTTTGACATGTATTCTACCCCTTTTTTCGATAGTCGTTTTAAAGGTCCAGCTATTTTCGCATAATATTTTTGGTAATAGTTTGTGTGTGCATTAGTTTTCAGACTAACCTTAAAGATTCAGCTTATAATAATAATACTTTATTTCCAATACAGGTCGAAGCCTAATTACAAAGGAAATTACAAAACAAAAAATAATATAATGCAAATAAACCATACTTAAAACTAATAAAATATATAACATGCAGCTAAATATAATTATTATAAAGAAGATTTTAATGTTGCAATAAAATTCGATTTTGATGGATTAAAAATATCAACAGAGTACTGTACCACATGGTATCTGCGTAACATATAAATAAGCGGGGAAAACGAATGATGAGTTGTACGGGGAATAGGAAAATGATATTCATTATGAAATACTTTTGATAAGATTTTCTTTTTATATTTAATATTTTGTAATGTAGGATTCATTACAATATTTTGTAGAAGCATATAACATTATATATATATATATATATATATATAATGTTATATCCTCTTGTAAATTAAATTATTTTCTGTGCAGACTTCCAAATGCCGACTTTCTTTTGTGCGGTGGACAGTCGATGAGCTGGCTATTGGGTAATCGCGTAATCACGGTGACAACTAGTGGCTGTTCTCAGAAAGCACTGAAGTATGGATTATGCGACAAATGTTACTCTATCTGCAAGGCCGTCACCAATAAGACGTCCGATGAACACATCCTGAAAACCAGCCGCAGCGGCAGCAACGAGAAAGACGACAGCACGCGGGTCACTCGACAGAATTCCGGCTCGAACAACACGTCAGCCAGCTCGCCAATGGAAGAAGGTAAAACCAATATAAAAATAAAACTTAAGAAGTCGAATGTGTGGAAAATTTTTTTCTTCGTATTGTTCTTATTTATTGGCTAAAAGTAAACTAAAATTAAGTTGGAAACAACTAATAATAGAACTGTATTATATTGTTCTCATAAGACTTTCTCTACATTTAGTGCATAAACTAAATGTCTGTATTTAAATTCTGCAAGTGTACAAATTAAAAATCGAAAGAGTAAGTTATTTTCGAGATTTTTTTAACACTAAAACATAAATGGAAATAATAAATAATTTTTTTAAGCCAATTTAAAACATTCTGTTTCTTTAATTAATTGTTGGTTGAGTAAAAATATATCACGATATATGTTTTTGTTATTATTACGTTTACTTCTAGAGATAAATTCTCAGAGTTACTAAAATTACACAATTTTTATTACATTACACAAAAAAAAACGTACAAACGTGAAAAAAATCTGCGAAACATCCCAAGGAATATTTTAAGCAAATTAAAAATTTTTTGAAAGTTTGGAATCTTATACAGATAATCTTCTTTGTAATGATAATCTTATATAGTTAAGACTGTTACGTAATGAAGCTACAATAGAATCGACAATTGTTTTGATACAGAGCAATTAATATAGTTTGCTCTATATAATGCCATTTATTTTAATTTAAATTAAATAAAAAAAATGAGAACAATTAATTTACAATTTAATTTATATATTATTAATTTGATATATCTATCAATAATGTAATAACTATTGAATGTTTCTTGTGAAAAACGTACTTAAATTGCTGGAATTTAGGAAGGGATATTACAGATAAACTGGAACAGCTCCCGGGAAAACTGCAGCAACTGGCCGTGCTCGATCAGGCTACCAGAAACGAGAGGCAACGCTGCGTCTGTTGGTGTCAGGGGTGGGCTGAAATTTACATACGTCGTCCCACAGGTATAAACAAAATTTAAACTTAGCTTAAGTCGATAACTAAATGAAAACTGTCATTTCATTTTTGCATCTGAATATTTTTAATAATGTTTTTATTTTATTTTTATATTTAAGAAAGCTTCATGTTCAATTAACAAATATCAGAATTAAGCGTAGCGTATAATAAATGAAAAACTTCGCAAGCGCCATCTTTCGCCTAATTTCATGTGGCATTAGGCGAAAGATGGCGCTTGCGTCGTCTTTCATTTATTATAATATATCAGGTATATAGCCACAATACAAGATCCGTTCAGTCGCCTTCATCAAGGCATTTGACATGGAACACACTGGTCTGATGAGGTTTGAAAAACCGAAATGACCACCACTAGTTATTCATACGCCAGATGAATGGTGGCTGAACATTTTTTATAGCTTAAGCATATGGAGACTGGGAAAAAAAACTTTAATATAATTCACCTGTCTGCATCTATTAATTTATAGCTTTACGCCAAAATAATAATAGAAAATGAGTATTTATTCACTTGGTCACAATTATTTAAATTAAACAAAAACAGAATTTGAAAATAATTAATTTACTCAATTGAATGATAATTAATAATTTTTTCTTTATTTACTGTTTCTTTTTGACATACATAACGTTCCTACGTTACGTCAAAAATAATTAAAAAAAACAACAAAAATCCATTGAAACAATTACTTCTCGAGCAAATACCCTGCATTAAATATTCTTGAATCAAAAATAGTTGGATTATAAAATTATTTGTTATGCTACAGCAAATATTCGGAGAGGCCTTCACAGCCAGATCAATATCTGGCGGTGTATTTGCCTTAGAAGTAGCTGTTTCAATGGCTGCACGCTGTGAAGGCCTCCCTGTTCTGGACTTGTGGGGAAAGGGGTACGCCCTTTTTTTTTTATTTAATAAAAATTAATTTTTAAAATATAACCAAAAGAATGTTTGCTTGAATATAGAAAACCTGAATGTGCCAACTCTAATAGATTTTGAAAAAAATAATTGCAAAAGTAGCCTTCTTTTCAGCTTTAATTACCGAAAAAAGACCTTAATTAAAAAATACTTCATGTATTCACTAATACTTAATCATTTAATCCGCATTTCCTTTGCATTTTTTTTTTTATTGAAAACAAAATAGTTTAATAAATTATTTTTGTTAAGGAAATATGTCTTGGGTGATGAGAATCCAGAATCAAACGTCGCATCAGCAAAGCATTTATGATTTCCCGCTGAACGAGGTCTCAACGCTGTTCATGCCCAGCCTGAGTTCCGGCTCGAACTCGAGCGGTTCAGGCGAGTCGATCAGCAGGCCTTATCAATTATCCCTCGACGAGGACAGCTGCAATAAACCGGCAGGGAGCGGCGATGAGCACTGCGGGGGTAGCATTCCTATTAGTATTCCAGGTAGGGTGACAGCAACAACAAAAATCAATGTTTATAAAAATTAGTGTACAATGTAAGTGTACACTAATTTTGAGTGCGAGAGATGGATCTAATTTTTATTTTATTTGTATGTAATTCAATTGTTGCTTTAAAAGGTACACGTTTTTCACACATCCATGAATTACATTTTCAATCCATGTCATAGATTCTTTAAGTACAAGTTAATTTTAAAATTAATTAATTTATAGAATTTTCGCCATTCCACTTGTGTATTTTATAATAAATAATCCACCCGAAATAATCTAGTAATGGTTTTCTATCTATATGTTTTTTTTTTTTTTTAATGTATATATAGGATCTCCAAACAAGCAGTCACCGTCAAGACAAAGTTCGCGCGACAGCAACGACGAAGACATGGACAACATTTACGAGGACGGCGGGAAAGTCAGGAACCCGGTGAGGAGGTCGAATTCCAGCCCGGAAATGTCCGCCAACTGGAAAAACCCGTTCTTGTCCCAGAAGCAAGACCGCGACGAGTTCCGCTCCTGCGAGGAAGCGGACAACGGCAAGAAGTCCACCAAGAACTTCTCCAAAGACATGCGCGTGAGTTGTGAGGCTATACCGGAAGAAATCGCTGGAATGGGTAAGGACCTATTTGAATTTGCTTTGCTCCTATAGTTATACACTTGAATTTTAAATAACCCCACATTTAATAAATTTAATTTATTATTATTATTATTTAATCGGCCGACGAAGGACGCGCAATCTCTTGCCATAGTTGGCAAGATTCTTGAAAGTGGCATTGAGCTGAAACTAGTTGAAAGTAACTAATGTATCTGTAAAACAAACCAACTGAAATCATATAAAGTATAAAAGTAGTATTTTAGTAGCTATTTTATCATTATTATTCAAATGTCCAACAGATTTCGTAATTGCTGTAAACTTCGAAAATTGTTGGACATGATATAAATGCCAGAATTTTTAATTTCAATGATTTTTGTTTACATCTTACAATTAAATTAATGATTAATTTCATGTTTGTATGGAGGGGTTAAGTAGTGTTAGATACGAAGTATTGATGCTATCTTGCAATCAGGAGTTTAATAAAGGATTTTAATAAGTCAAATTATCCCTGCAGCAGATTTGTTTATATTTTAATTTTAAGTTAAATCTGTCAACTCACTTTGAGTGTTGGCATTTAATAAAAAAAAATGTGATTGATAAGTAAATGAAAATTAGTTTTAAAATACCGTAAAATTATGATAATGCCTTTATTTATCACACAGAAAAATGATAAAAAATGAAATCTTATGAGTGTAGGCAAAGTTCAGTCAGGTTAACCCGTTACTGATTTTCCACTTAACCAAGACAATTGAATTATTTTGAATTAAACTGGATTCAGGTACGACTCCTCCCCTTCACGATTCAATACAACAAGGCAGCCATCCGTCACTTCTGACTTCTCTAAGTTGTCCTGGACCGACGAACCCCAATGAACCAGTGCCGGTTTCCAAGGCTTATCAAACGGTTCCGCCTTCCCCGAATATAATCACCCAGCAGTCTGGCACGACTTACCCGAACAACAGAGCCCTGGGCACGTTGACCAAATCATCGAAAACCGACTCCTCGGAGAGCGTCTCGTCGGATAAGTCATTCGAGAGGCCAGCTAATTTGCCCAACATCCCCAACTGGATCATGGGAAAACCGCCGCAGAGTCCCACACAGACCTCGCCCAGGCTTTCAAGGCATAATCTTAGAGAAAGGGAAGCCGGTAAGAAATTTAAGTGTTATTGTTTAAAATTAATCTAAAAAATTCTGAACTCCTTAATTTGATGTTGTTGAGTTTAATTGGGTACACTTTTTTTATACAATTAGAACATCCTATATTTTTCAACAGTAACATTTTATAACTAACATCCGGTATAGTATAGTATTAGTTGCATGTTGTTGAATTTTTATGTTTTCTTTATTTTTTACAGGATATGAAATTCAAAAGAGTGTATCCTTAGGTATGCACAAGCAGAAAGATAAAAAGTACGATGTTTTCGGACAGAGCAGCAATGAAAACACGCAGATGCGCGACAGGAGCCACACTTTATCGGTAATGAGCCCTGTGCGCAAGCCCCGTTTGGAAAATTTACGCCACGAGCATACGCGCCCCAACAAGGAAATGCCTAAAAGCGGCATCAACCCCAGTTTTGTGTTTCTGCAACTCTACCACGCTTCGCAATTCGGAAACACCGGTGACAAACCACTTCTGATCGATTCAAGTGATATTGTCCAGCGTGCCTTGAAAGTGTTGGACTTGATTCCTCCGTACGAAACGCATCAGATTGGTGTGATTTATGTCGGACACGGGCAAGCCGGGAGGGAGACGGATATTTTGAGGAACAAGTACGGGTCGGTGCGATATGTGGATTTTCTGAAGAAGCTGGGGACGTTGATTAAACTGCAGGATGTCGACCCGCAGGTTTTCTTTTTGGGCAGCTTGGATAAGAACGGCGGAGACGGGAAGTTTGCGTACATCTGGCAGGATGACGTCATCAGGGTGATGTTCCACGTCGCCACACTGATGCCCAACAAGGAATCAGACCCGAATTGCAACAACAAAAAATCGCATATTGGTAACAATAATGTTACTATAGTTTATAATGAAAGTGGGGAGGATTATAATATCAATACAATAAAGGTACGAATCCATTAACGCCCATGGCGTTTTTTATTTTCTCGTTT
This sequence comes from Philonthus spinipes, assembly GCA_963082785.1. Lineage (NCBI taxonomy): Eukaryota > Metazoa > Arthropoda > Insecta > Coleoptera > Staphylinidae > Philonthus > Philonthus spinipes. The sequence goes on along the minus strand of OY720314.1, from coordinate 19,501,404 downwards.
CAGAGTTTTTTTTTTTTATTGTAGAAACACTACTACAATTGTTTCACCAACCATTTTAATGTTGTAATCATTAAATTGTGTATAATAGTGATTTTTTCCTACTTCTTAGGGGCAATTTAATTTTGCTAGTGTGATCATCCAGCCCTTGGATCACAACAGCAACAAGGTGACTGTGAAAGCTAAGGATGAGCTATTTGAATCCATTGGAAATAACGAACCAAAGATTGTGTCCGACCAAAATGTTGCACTGCTCGCTAGGCAATTAGCTTTACATGCAAACGTGAGTATTAGTAAGAGAAAAAAGGATTTCTTCACTTGGCCACAGTTATTTAAACAAATTAAATAAAAAAAAATTAAAATAATTAGTATTACCAGTAGTATTATATATACAAATATCTTTATTCAGACAATTACATTTTTATTGTTACAACAAACATTGAGTATATATATAACTTTAACACCCAATATGGGAAAAAGAGGATAAGGTTAAGAAAGAAAGAGTATATACATTAAAATAAAGTCTGTCCTGGGCTATCGACCGGAGGTCTTTCTGCCCTAGTAGTATTATTTTTTGTATATATATATATATAATCGATGTCCCCTTTTACTAATTGATGTCGAGGTTTATTATTTTTTGTTTTTTTTTTTAATTAAGAAAAAAATTTGAATGAAGTGTTATCTACTGAACTTATTTTATCCAGTTGGCGTCTCTGGTGTTTTCGAAATCACGCAAGAACAGCAATCAAGACCCGTACGCGCCGAACTGGCTGGAGCGTTTGCGGAGGATTAAAAACTTGAGGAAGAAGATCCTGCAGGAGTCGAAGCGGGATCACCTGGGCAGTCAGATCGAGGAGCATTCGTCGAAAACGAAGCGCAGCCAAATGGACGATTTCACCGAGTACACATAAGCTGCTGATGTTTTTATATCTATAATTAATTAGTAATAACCTTCGTACTACAAGGAGATGAACTGTTGAATTACATTCAGAAATGATTTTGTATAATGAATATTGAATATTATATTGTATGTAAAATAAAATAATTATTAATGTTTATTGTTTTTATTATTTGAATTATTTTTATTTGATTCTATACAAGGTCTGTTCTGGGTCATTAATTTGTAAACATTAAACAAATATACAGGGTGTTCTTATTTCTTTGGAAATACGTGGGTATCTCGGTTATATGAAGAATAATATCTCGAAAACAAACAAAAAATATTTTAAATTAGTTTTTGGATTATTGTTGGGCTCCAAATAGGGCAAAGATGTGAAATTTGGAGCCCAACAATAATCAGAAAACTATTTTTTTTTTTTTTCGATATATTGCCAAGAAACTATTTTATCAAATTTCGTTTTTATTATTTTTTTTTATTCAAAAACTATTGCATCTAGGAATTTGCAACTTTTTAATCAGGAATTTAGTTGTGTAATTGCATTTAAAATAACTTGAATATTTGTACAAGAACCAAAGCCAACTTTTATTTTTTTTTTTTTCTCCTGAAAATTATCCACAAGGTAGATAAACCTTTTGTGTCAAAATCGAAAATCTCACCTCTTCTGTAGAATTCTCTTGATAATGGGCAGATAACCTGAAACTATTCGAGAATTTAAAGTTATTCAATTTTATTTGTTTTATTTATTTTATTGGTAGATTTTTAATAATCTATTCATTTGTATTGCAAACTAATACTGTGTATTCATTTCACAGCTACAAAACAAACGAAAGGCGCTTACAGGACAACCTAATATCAATACCTCAATATTGACCCTGTTCATCAAATATTAAAAGTTCATTGCGTACTTTATATCACTTGAAATTATATCGATCCTCAATTTCCTGAACAAACAAATTAAAATGACGTGCTATAATTTAATCATGCGGAAGCATGAATGGCCAATTAAATTAAATGGTCAATATTTTAATTAAATTTTCATACAATTAGTTGATTGCCTGATAAAAGTGCCATATTAAAAGATAATTAATTGTTGCTGGTGCAACTGTTAATAAATTTACAACAAATTGTTTTATATCGCGCGCAGAGAGTAATAAAATGCGAGTTGTGTATAAATGTGTGAATATTTTAGTTATTGCCAGCGATTTTTCGGGTAATTTTTGCACCAAAAATAAAGTATATTGATAGAGAAAAAGTGTCGCTATTATTTAACATAAATAATTAAGAAAAAAATAAACATATCACTGTCTTTTTTCTTAATACAAAAATGCGAGTTATGTATAAATGTGTGGATATTTAATTATTTCATGCAATTTTTGCACAAAAGAAAAACAAAATATATTGATAGAAAAATTGTATTCATTATATTGCAGTTATTTTACGTAAATAATTAGGAATAATAAATTAATTCCCTTTCTTTTTCTTTTTTAAAACGATCAAAGTTTGGGTATGTTTAATGCGAATTATTATACGTCTGATTCAATAGCAGGGGGATTTTTATCACTCAATTTTTTAGATGTTGTCAATTGATCGTCAACGAGAATTATAAAATATAAATTTAACAACACAGAAGATTAGGAAACCGTGTTGGTACCGGTAGCTTAAGCTGGGGTAGGGCGATTATTTTCAACTTGAGCTGTTGATATTTGAGGATGTCTTGGTTTCCTAATCTTCTGTGTTGTTCAATTTATTCTGTTACTTAAAATTAGATTTTTTATCATCCTTGACACCTCACACTGAGAAGTAGAGAGGAACATATAACGATGTTATATAAGACTAAATAAATAAAATTATCCTCGAGGTGAAGAAGAAAGGAAGAAACCCATTATTTGAATCAGCACTTGTCTATGTGTGTATATATAAATATAAGAGTACTTTGTTTGGATTTAACTTTGCGAATACCACGCCATCTATCAAAATTTAAAAAAAGTCTTCAGATAAAACTTTTATCATTTTCGGCCTAGGATCCGAATCTGTAATAAAAGATATGGGTTTTCATTTAAGATTTCAAACTTGACCATCTCTCCCGCCCCCTGGGGAGTGGCAGTGAACATTTTTTTTACACAATCGCATGCCCCACTCGAAACCTTAAACTTTTGTTTGAAACATTTTTTTGTACGTTGCATATTTGTCTAGATATTCCACTGGATGAATTAAAATTGTTCACCCTGTATTACGTACAGTTATGTAATTATAGTTATATATGTAAAAGCACCCAAATGAGTAGATTGTGAAGAATTTTGTAAGGAAACTCGAATATTCGGTGATTATAATTCCCTGCTGTTAAAGCAACGCTTTAATTTTGAGTAGTAAGTTTTGTTAAGAATTGACATTTTATACATTATTGTAACGACAATCTTAAATAAAGTAATAATAAACTTTATTGAAGAGTGTCGTTACAATAAATGCCAAACTTGGTCATGTGAAAGAGAAAAAGACAGTGTACAAACTATAAAATAGTTCACTAATAAGAGAGAATAAAGACGTATTTTAGGCTGGAATAAAATTAATAAAAGAAAATGTTGAAATTAATGAAGATCAGCCCAAACGACAATTACTCTTCATTGAAGCCGTATTCCTTCGTGGCTTTCATTTACGGATTAAAGGCCGTCGAAAAAAAGGCCGGCACTTACACTCTGTCACACTACCGTTACGTCTTCTGCTCAATCAACCTGGTTGTCTTCATCCTCTCCCTCCTCTGGCAAAAATTCGAATACAAAGAAGAAACTTCCGTTTCGCAAGTTTACGAATACTGCTTCAACTTCTTCTACATAGGCATCAACATCCGGCTGGTGCTGATTTACATCTTGGCCTTCAAATACGGAAAAAAGGAGATTGATTTGTACAAAAGCCTTGACAACATCGATGCGTTGCTGAGGAAAATGGATCCAACCATCAGGTTTGATTTCAAGTCGATTTTCTACAAGAGCATGTTCATAGTGATTTTTGCCATCTCCACGGAAGCGACCACTGAAATCTTCATCTACGTCGTTTCCTACAAGGAAATGAACATCTATGTACTAATCTGCCATTTGTTGCCCCTATTCATCGGGGATTTATCAAAATGCTACTTCTACCTCTGGACATGCATCATCAAAGCCCGCTTCGCGATCATCAACAACCAGATGCTGAAGATTAAGCGGCAGACGCGGAGGAGCTTCCTGAGCGTGTTCAAATTTGAAAAGGATTTGACGTTCTTGATGGACATGCACAAGAAGCTGACGGAAACCGCGCGCGATCTCAACGGAATCTTCCAGGTTGACATGGTGTTGCATTTTCTGTTAAATTTCCTCGTCGGTTTCGCCAATGCGTATTACTGCGTATTCATGGTGTCGAAGCAGAGAGGGGTCAACGCGATTTTTTGGTTCACCTATTGCAAGTATTTCGTTTTCGTCTGGTTCGAGTATTTCGTGTTGATTCGTTCCTGCAAGCAACTCTGCGGAGAGGTAAGTGTGTTTTCTATTTTCTTTCACGCTTTATTTTTTAATTGCGTTTTTTTTTCAGGCTGAGAATACGAAGGTGATTTTGTGCAACACAAATATTGACGTAAATGATGATATTTCTCATAGATTGGTAAGTAATTAATTCAAAGTAAAAGAGGTAATAAATAGTAATAAATTATTTTCCTTTTAGCTAACGTGACATTATGACTTTTGTTACATAAGTACTTCAACAAATGTCCAATAATGTCACAGTAGCTAAAAGGAAAATAATTTATTGATTAATTATTTTCAAATTCTTTTATATAATTTATTTAAATAACTGCGACCAAGTGAATAAATCCTTTTTCTATTATAATTAATTATTTTCTCTTTAGCTACTGTGATTTTTTTTACTTACGTTACATGACCGAAGAGAAAATAATCAATTAATTGCATAATTATTATTTTCAAATTATTTTTATTTGATCTAGTTTAAATAATTGTGATGAAGTGAATAAATGCTATTTTCTATTAATAAAAATCCAAAAAGCTCTCCTTATTTTGCAAAAATCTCTATATCATAACATTTCAGGCTATTGCATCAATTTACGAACTCAACGAAAACAAGCTTGTTATAACTGTTTGCCAACTTTTCGACGTTGATTATTCAACAATATTTGTAGTGAGTATTCTTTTCGCATAACTTTTTTCAACTAATTTTAATCATGCTTTATTAGTGTATTAACTGCTTTGAATTTCAAATTTATATTTAAATGCAATGTAAAAAATATTAAGGCTGCGATTTTACGCCTAATAAACGGTGCGATTAACGACAGAGCGTGCAGTAGTTTTTATAAAATGTGTGTGTTTATTTTATTCCAACTTTGATTTTTCAACCTAGCGGCAAACATCTGACCTACTAGATATTGTTCCACAATAAAAATGATGACGTCGAACTAAATTTGTTCGCATTAACTATTTTTAGAATTAAGGAGTATACAAATAATAATATTATGATTGTATTAAATATGGATATCAAGAGGAAGTTTTTCCACATATAATCAGATATGTTTAATGTATATTAAATGTATTTTTGTAAATGAAATTAATTTCTGAAAAAATATTTTTTTCACTTTTTTTGTTTTTAAAAAATAAAAATTATCTGATGTCGTTCATCAGTAAATAAGCTATCTGCCTGTATTTAATGTTTATTTTTTATGACTGTATACAATTGATAATTTCTCAAAAACGGAAACGTATTGGGGATTGCAGCCTTAAGTCTTTACAATGATAATAATATTTTTTTAGACTTTTTCCTTTTCTACCGTTAGGTCTAATGATATTAAAAACCACTAATATTGTAAAGACTTAATTTTTCTGATTCTTTTACATTGCGTTTAAATATAAATTTGAATTTTAAAACTTAATCTTATTCTGTGTGTTTAATATGCTAGGTAGGAGGTATTTATAGATATAACTATGATTTTTTTATTCAAAGTTTTTGAAAGTCCAAAATAATTTTGATTTATTTGTTATCTAAATAATCCACTAAGTAGAAAATCGTATTGAACAAAATGTTCATAAATATCGTTGCATCAGCATTAAATTCTGAAACATACTAAACTGAAAATGTGTAAAAGACCGAAATGACAATCATCAGTTATCCAAATGCTAGAATAATTGATGGTGGTTGAATTTATTAAACTAAAACAATGTTAACCATTATTGTCCTTTCTATTTTTTTTTTTTTGTCTTTAGATGTACGCAACAATAGCGAACTATGTTTTCATAATGTTACAATTCGAATAAACGCAAATAAGAATGAAATCAATGGAGCGTAATTGTCACCGATTGCAAGAAGTTTAAAACAATCGACACATTTTGCGTTTGCATTGTGTTATTGAATAGAAATTATGATTGGCAATAAGGATCATTAGATAAGAAAGAAACTTGGCATATATCTACCAATCTTGATTTTTTCTACAAATGTGTACATTGAATATGTTATTCGTTCTATTTAATGAAAGATTGAGTATCCTTTCTTCACAAGATTTATTAAAACCCGAAATATACATCTGATTTTAATAAATCTTATGAAGATAGGATACTGAATCTTTCATTAAATAATATAGTTCATCTTCACGTAATTCAACAATCATTGAAATATATGTTATTTATTAATAAATTTGTTTATGATAAAAAAATTTTGAACTAGAAATAATAAATGTAAAAATATTAGAAAATCCCGTTATTTGTATACTCTACCCCTATGTAATTTATGTAATTAGTGATTTTTTTTTCGATTAAAAAAAAAGAAACTTTAATATAATTAATGGTTTTAATATTTAGACATTGGTAGTTCATATTGTATGAAATAAATATGAATATATTATTAAAAATCAACCAATAAAACACAGATTAGATTGAATAACTTTAAATTCTCAACTAGTTTCGGGTTATCAGCCCATTTTCAAGAGATCAAATTTTAAATTCTCTTGAAAATGGGCTGATAACCCAAAACTAGTCGAGAATTTAAAGTTATTCAATCTAATTCTGTTAAATTTCCTCGTCGGTTTCGCCAATGCGTATTACTGTGTGTTCATGGTGTCGAAGCAGAGAGGGGTCAACGCGATTTTTCTCTTTGGCTTGTTAAGACCCCCCCACAATGCGGGCTCTAGCGCCATTATGGTTATGCCACTGTTGATAACTTAGTTACATATCCTGTGGAACGCCCCAGCTGATTCAGTACTTCTGCAATTTAATGATGTCCTGCAAGACTTTTGCTCCAGAGCGCCTTCAGAGACGGTTTTCTTCTACTTGTTCATAGGCTAAGATTATGTTATCTACTGGGTCCTAATTAGCTTATGCCTAAGTTATTAAAGCACAAATTAATCATTTTACAAACCTTAAATTAACGAAAGGTGACTATCTTTCTTTCTTTAACTTTTGTGTTACAATATGTTTGATTGAAAAAGGATAGGTAAGGTAAACATCGGAAAGACTTATATTTTATATATTTATTTAGTCTTATATAACATCGTTATATGTTCCTCTCTACTTCTCAGTGTGAGGTTAAAGACTTATATAAGTAATATTTCTGCTTGGTCTCAATGTTCTTCGCGTTCATGTTTTGTAACCTTCAGTTTATCGGACTAGAACTCATTCCTTTCACACTCCTGTGCTTTAAAAGAGTACTTTACATTAAAACCCAATTTTTAAAGTGTAAGTTCAAGTCTTTCATGAACGTATTTATTTCAAATCTAACGACAATTTTTAATAACCAACAACAATACTCAAATTACACTCACCGATGAATTTAGAGCGGCTAATCATTTTTCGCGTGCACGCATAACCTTCCATTCAATGAATTCTTCAACAAATCCGTCAATCATTTTTTTTTAAATAGTCTTTCGATAATTAATAATAATAAACAAGCAAGATCTTTTTTATTTTGAGGTTATGTCATTGTTAAAAATTTAGTTGACGAAATTGCCGAAAGAGGGAGGTCAGACGGGCAGCGCCAATTGTCGTCAACTAAAATTTCCGTTGGTGAACCTGGGGATCAGCGCCATCTGTGGATAATGCAATAAACTATTTTTTCTGTTGGTAGCCCTTATAAAGAGCGCCATCTGTGATTAACGACGCGAACTAAAAAAAAGAGCGTCATCTGTGATTAACGACGCGAACTAAAAAGGGCGCTATCTGTGATTAACGACGCGAACTTAAAAAGAGCGCCATCTGTGATTAACGACGCGAACTAAAAAAAAGGGAGCGCCATCTGTGAATAATGCGGCAAACTATTTTTTCAGTTGGTAGCCCTTATAAAAAAGCACCATCTGTGATTTATGACGCGAACTAAATAAGAACGCCATCTGTGATCAACGACGCGAACTAAAAAAAAGCTCTATCTGTGATCAACGACGCGAATTAAAAAGACGCCATCTTTAGATAATTTTACTGTCGTTAACTAATTTAATAGATGTGTACAGATATACATCTATGATTAATTTGAAATTTAGTTTGACGTTGATTTATTCTACTACTACAATTAATAAAATGAGTAATTTTTATATATTGATATGATAAACATAAAACATAACATTATTTTTTTATAAATAATTTTAATTTTTATAGCCGTCATTGGTTAAATGTTTGCATGTTAATTCATAGTTTGTTTTTATTAGCAAATTATCTATGTATATTATTTATAAATACAATATATATCATATAAGATTATATATAGTTTTTTAAATTATCTTCATTCAATTATCCGTGCAAATATACGGAATTATTCTCTAAGGAAAATGTTAAGTTTAACGTGTACGTTATTTTTGGTAATCACAGTCTAAGCAACTTTTGTAATAGATATGCACATACATAGAATGTGAAGTTAATTAATAACATGCACCTTAAAATCAACATTTTCTGTGCGAAATAGCCCCGATTGTTTATATAAAAAATAATAATAATTAATTCGTAATTTCCAAGAAAACAATTTCACAATTACGTCACCGTTGCTCGTACGTCAGAGCGCCTGTCCCATAGAAAATGTCTGTGGCCTGTCCCAAATAATGAAATGTCGCTATGAGTCACACTTCACTTATCCTTCACGACTTGTTGTTCCGAGAACAAAAGCTCAGAAAAGTGGAAAGTGCGCGAATTTCCTCCGAAATTGAATCCAATCCACGCCCGGCTTACAACTGAGCAACACTCTGCCAACCGCGAAAACCATACGACTTAACCCCTCAAATCGAAATCCGCGTATTTATTTACAAAACACAACACAAAAGACACACCTAGTAGCAGTGCTGGTTATATGGAACTGTCGGATTACACCTATTACTACCTCCTCGCTTTAGTAGTACTTCCTGTTAAGTTATTCTTCGATTTATTCGCTGCGATCGGTTGGGACCTGTACAAAAACAACTGAAAGATGAGTGTGCCGTTCAACAGCGAGCAGCAGAAGAACCTGCAGAATGTGAAGAAGAGTCTGACGTTGAACTTCGACATTAAGAAGACGTTGAATATGAGTGATGTGCTTAGTTCGCCGGACCTTAACATGGTAGCCACTCCCGATTTGGAGAAGATTATATTGGAGAACGCGATGCCCACTTCGACGCCGACTCCAAATGCTACGGCTAGTACTTTGTTGTTTCCGAGGACGGCCACCGAAGAGCAGGAGAATTTCTCTGCGGGATTCGTTGATGCTTTGAATAATTTGCACAATAGTAATTCTCAAGGTTAGAGTTTTGATTAAACTAACATACTTTTATTGATGGATTATTTATTTTATAATAAACAAGAATAAATTGCTAAAGATCTTATAATGGGGAAGATTGCACAAAGAGCCATCTTTTGCTTAATTTATAAGTGGCATCATCAACAATTTGGGTCTACACGGTAGACGACCGAAACATTGATAAAGTACATGTAAGTGTAAGATGTCGTAATTAGTGCAGAAAGTGTAAACGTTCATTCATTTCTTCATATGTTTATTTTCAATGTATTTGTAAAGATATAGGGCTAATTCACAATCGCTCGGGAATGACAATTGAAACGGGATAGTATAAGTATTTACGATAGTGAATGGATACACATAAATCCTATCATTCATTTTTTGTGTTCCATTACATTGCTGTCTATTAGTGCAGAAAGTGTATAAAGTGCTGCACTGGTTTAAGTAACAAATAGACTAATTTCAATAAATGGTAGTCTCGAATATTCTGTGGTTAAAATTTCATTGTTTTAAAGCAGAACGATAATAGTGCACAGTAAAAACATCTGGAATTTGTTCAATGCTAAGGAAAGATTATATATGTAAATATATAAATAATAAAAACAGAGTTTAATTGTTGAAATATACGGAGTGTTGACACTAGCTGGTCGGAATTTTACATGTAAAATCAATTTTTTTTTACAAATTCCTGTTTCTCCCTTCACTTTAGAGAAAAACTTGAAGAATCAAATCTTATTCAGAATTTTAAAATCTAACCTGCCATAATGATTGCTTGAGATATATGTTTTACTCAATTTCAATTTTGTTCGCAGCTTCCGATTCCAGTACAGTCTACACCGACCTGGAACAACCGAACCTCACCTTCATTCCGACCATCAAGGAGGAGCCCCAGACAGTGCCGAACATCACCAACTCACCACCAGTCTCCCCGGTCGACATGGAATACCAGGAGCGGATGAAGCTGGAGAGGAAACGGCAGAGGAACCGTCTGGCCGCGTCCAAGTGTCGCTCGAGGAAACTGGAGCGCATCTCGAAGCTCGAAGAGAAGGTCAAGCTGCTGAAGGGGGAGAACACCGACTTGGCGTCAATGATTAACCAGCTGCGGGAGCACGTTAATACGTTGAAGGTCGAGGTGCTGGAGCATGTGAATAACGGTTGTCAGATTATGTTGTAAAAAGAGAAAAAGCGGTGCGTTTTGTGGTTGAGGTTAGATTTGGATAAACGGATGATTATTATGATGTTAGGTTTGGATAAATGGAGGAAAAGGTTGATGGACAATCCATCAACCTGAAATTTAAATTATGTAAATTAATTAATTATTATACATAATCAGATTTTTGTGGTGAAAAAATCTTCATTACTTAATCAAAACCCTACACCTGAAAGGGTAGATCACTGAATATATATAGTAATCTTAATGAATATCACTGAGATGAAACGGCAAAATATTTATTGTATAATTCAATGTCCAGGAGTTGGTATTTACACTGGACTTGAAAGTGCTTGTTTCATTAGATATTTAAGGACCGTCCGAAGTGGTTTGAGTAAAAAGAAACAAAAGTGGAAACAATCAAACTTGATTAGGTCAACGATAGATTTTTTTTTTTTCATTAGTATTTACTGATTGTGAACATCACCTAAAAATCAGAACCAAATGTAGTTTTCTTTTTGTGGCATTTTTTTCTCCAATCAGCCACTAACGAAACATTAATAATTTATAACTAACCAAATGTAGTTCTCAACTATTAACATCGGCCACGTTCAGCAGAGGCCACCGTGTCTCACAGTTAGCGATAAAAGAAAATTAAATTGTTAGCATAGCAATTGAAAGATGATAATGTTAAGAAAAAAAAAGTGGTTATTTTAATACTACAATTGTTTTTGCAAAATTTTCAAATTCCTTTTCATATCCAAATGAATCACCTAGCTTATTTAAAACCAATAATAATTTTATCTATCACATTTTCCAGCTGATTAAAATTTTAGAAATGTGTAATTATCACCCATTAGAATCACCCACACTCACATTTTTTTTTTTTGTTTTGTTTCGTTTATTCAAATGTAGCCTTGACACGGTTGATTGAAATGCGCACCTGATTTTTTTTTTTTTGCGTTACATAACGTAATGTATATAATTTCGGTTGTAAATAGGAAGGTTTGTGATTCTCGAAAGCAGAGCTGTATTTTCGAGAACGTTGAGGAGATTCTTGTTTTATAAATGTCTATCAGAGAAGATGTTCTCAGTTCGGAAGTAGGAATTGTTTCGACTTTGAATGAATTGCGCAATTTACGTTTTTATAATAATAATAATGTATTTATTATGCCTGACAGTAAAAACGAAATAGGCTGAAACACCTCAGTGGCCTTATTTCTGAAATTGATTGCACGTTTTAGTCGTATGTGACTGTAAAATATATATATAATCTAAAATCCCCATCTACCATAATGGTGGTGTAGGGGTGACTGTAAAATTCATATCTAAATTACAGATTTTGTATGACCAAAACTTATTATCTAATTCAGGAATTCTCAGGGCCCTGGTCAGTAGCCATTTCGTGATATGATGTAAAGTTACATCTTTCTTTCTTAATCTTATCCTCTTTTACCCGTATTGGGTGTCGAGGATAAGTGTAAAGTTACATACGAAGTATAAATAACACAAAAAAATCTTTAAAATAAAATATGCTCGAATTAAGAATAATAAAGTTATCATTGCATAATTTACAGTTAACTTAAAGCAACACACTGAAGTAATTGATTCAATGAAATTAAATCAATCAATCAAACACAACTATAACCATTGTGATGTGTGGCAAATTAAAAATAAAGTTAAACTCTTTATTAATAATAATTTATTCATAATCCATACTTAATTTTTCCGGCATTAACCAGTGTTGAGTTAATATTAATAATAATGAACATAAATTTGTGCAAATTTACTAATTACAAAAAAAACATAATAATAAAAAGGTGATTCCGTAATAAAATTATTATTAAATTATTATTATTAATTATAAATTGGTGATTTAAACAATTTTTAAGCTTAAGTAAAAAAAAAATATTCAAAAGTGAAACTAATTTTACTTCTGAGCTGAGGAATATATATTTTTTTGAATAAAAACTGAGGAGTGGATGTTTTCGACAAATATTACCATATTTTAAAAATTGATAATTTTATCAAGAATGTGTTGTTTTGATGTCGAGGATGAACCGAGAAAAAAAAATTGTTTGAAATTGATTGTTGTTTTAAACTTAAAATACATAACGTGATCATTGATTGCAATTAATTTATCATATTATATTTATTATATAATCAATTTTCAGTTGACGTCAAGTTTTAATGTCATTGAAGAACAACATACGCTTTAAAATTGGTGAAGGAAAACAATTTTTAATTTTTCAAAAAAAAAGGAATGAAATTAATTTGGCTGCGATAAATAAAGTCGAATTTATTTAATGAAAATTTTTATTTCCATTCAGAATTGCCAAGGATGCTCGGCTTCCGTTCTGATCTATTTAAATTGCTTGTTAACGTTTTTAGGGGGAGCCTGATGTGTGCGTCTCTGCCAATCATTTGTGATGCGAATGATTGGAATACTGAATGTTATCGTTTTTAAGCAAAAATGTTAGCATTTTAAATGATAATTTATTGCCAGTAATCGTTTTTTTTTTTATATAGTAGACAACTTTTATTTCGTCTACAAAGAAAATAAAAATCAATCAAAAATGGAATGGATACATACATTCACAAAAAAAAACCTTTTTTAATGATTATAAAAGTTTTGTTTGAATGAATTCAATTGGAGTGTGTTTTTAAGTAATAATATTAGCAAATTTAATTGAAAATATAACAGCAGTTTAATAAAATGTTATCGGTATGTATTTATCATTTTCATATTATACAACAATTGGATTTCATGGAAGATTTCCTAGGGGAATCCGACATGGTCCAGGAAATCTTCGATGAAATCCAATTGTCGTTTAAAAAACTGTTCAGCTAGCATTCATCTAGCGTATGTATAACTAGTGATGGCCATTTTGGTTTTTCGAACTTCATCAGATTAGTATGTCGGACAACAGATGGCACTTGCGTTATCTTCTAATTATTATGATTCATAACAGTGGTAATTGTTTCCTTTCATAATAATTCGATTTTAATTATGGTGGGAGCAAAATGTGAATTCAATAACACATTTGTACCAATTCAATATTATATGTTGGATGTAACTGGGATGTCATCATGTGCTTTGCTAGACAGGATTAAAAGAGAATGGTGGAGGAGGGGCGAATTGTAAAGCTGTTAAGTTTAATAATAGTTTACCTTTGATTATGTGTAATGGCCGATTCACAATCATCCGAGAACGGAAACGATAAATTTTAGAATTTACGTGTATTTTGCAATGAGATTAAATAAGGAATACCTCAACACTGAGAAGTAGAGAGGAACATATAACGATGTTATATAACACTAAATAAAATAATAAATAAGGAAAATTGCTGGAAATGATGAATAAAATTTGATAAGAATGTAAATGGGAAAGATGAGGTATGAAATTTACGTGTATTCATTCACAATCATCCTGGAATGAGAACGAAAATGGTAAAGATGAAGTATGGAATTTATTTTTATTTATTCACAATTGCCCTGGAATGAGAACAGACAGGAAACAGGAAAGATGAAGTATAGAATTTATGTGTATCGATTCACAATTACATAGAAAGAGTCCTTACTGACTGTAATCCGTTTTTATTCCCGTATGATTGTGAATCGGCTCAACGTCTTCTTGCCTAATTATTTAATATTTCTGTAATTTACATTATTTCACCATCGACTTTTCAATAATGTTTTGACAATTATTTTAAAACAATTTTTCTTTTATTGGTCATCCTATAGAATTACAAATTATATTTGTATGATGTAAGAAATGTGTAAGAAGGAAGAGATTTTTATATAGTATACATTTTATATATGAAAAAGGATTTTTTATGTAATTACCTGTGTATGTTAAACACAATCCTTTAATAATATCCTTGTATAATATTATATACTAACCTTTATAACTTTGAAAACACTTTTAAACTTTGTTTCTATTGTTAATCTCAAACCCTACTTAATTTACAGCAAGTAGTAGTAGTAATAAATAAATTTCCCATTTAGTTTAATAATATTTAAACTAAATGGGTCGTATTCTCTTCTTATTGAAGATTGTAATATTTATATTATATTTCTCAAGGTGAGAGTGGATTATGACTTCTTACTGTTAATAATATAATACCAATGACAACATTTAAAAAACAAAATAACTCATTGAGAACACATTTCAGTAATGTTTCATCAACATGATAATAAAATTTAATATTGTTACAGTGTTGCTAAAATGTTATTTGTTTGCTTTTTAATGACATTAAATTTGGGGGGGGGGGGGGGTTGCGGCTTGTGTTGTTATAATCTCCTAACCACCCCCCTATCTATGGCACAATAGTAGTTTACTCGTCTCTTCTTCTGAGTTTGCCTGGGTGCCATCCCCCCTTTAATTATTGAATTATTTTTCAAATATAATCACATTTAATTTATTAATTATTCATATAATAATCATTAATTAAATTGAACAAAGCAAACAATTTAAAGAGATTTTGAAACTCTGAACACATTTTAACTCTACGTTTTTCTCTAAAATTAAACAGAAAGCAGGAATTTGTAAAATCATGTTTTTACATGTAAAATCCCTATCATGTCAACACTTGATATATTTATCATTATATATATGTATAATCCTAACTCGTGTAGATTGGAAAATTCTGTCTGTTTTGTAGACATCCGCTGGTTATATTTTTTTATTTTTCTGCCAGGGTATAGTACTTTTTGAGTAGTAGGGACACGTTGATTTCTAGTCACGATTTGACAACAATAAGTATTTAAAAAAAAATTGAAATTTTGTTTGGAAAACGGATACCGGCTGCTAGTATACTATAAAAGAATAAATAAATTTAATTAATTTTTCATAATAATTTCATTATTTTCATTTTTAAATATATAAATAACATTCATATTTACTCAATCATTAGTCATTTGCTTTTCTTTTTTGAAATGTACATATATCGTATTTATACAAAAATAAATAAAATCTCTCTAAAGGTAAAAACAAACTAAAAAGAGAAAAACAGCCGTTGGTTAAAAATCTTTGGAAACGAGCAGCTCTTCTACTCCCATGTGACCTCGGTGCCTCCACACTCTGTACCTGGCTAGATCTTTCCTCGTCACCATACCCGTCACTTCATTGGCATCATTAACGATCGGTAAATGTCGGAGACCGAGTGCCCTGAATAATCTAAACATTCTCGGCAGGGATGCATACTGTAAAAAATAATAATTTAATATCATATTTACTTATTATGAATCCAACTGAATATTTCTAAGATTTACATTTTTGGGTAGCAGATATAGACAAAGCGCACAGAAAATGAGACAGATATACACAAAGTACACTCAGATATAAATAACACACAGTCACTTGCATATTTTGATTGCTCGAGGCACTTTCATACTAATTTCCGCTTCTGCTCTCAATTCCAATTTTCTGTACCAAAGATGACAGAACTTTCCTGTCTCCCCACACAGAAGACGGGAAAGTTCTGTCATCTTTGGTACAGAAAATTGGAATTGAGAGCAGAAGTGGAGATAACATACATGTCTTATATGCATGGGAAGTTCTGGCATCTTTGGAACAGAGAAATGAAATCGAAAGCAGAAGCAGAAATTTACATGTTTACATGAGTGAGACTCAAGCAATCAATGTGTAAGTGGCTGAATCCAGCAACAAGAACTAGAAAGAGCCATGCAGAAAGACTTTAAGTAAATTTACAAACGCTGTAGGACAGTGTACTTACATGTAAGACGGTATACGGTGATGGGTTCATGAAAGGACGTAAATCGATGGAGTACGTTTTTTCTACTTCAGATATTTCAATTTGCTGAAAGAAAATAAACAATTTTGAAATGTTGAAAAAGTAACTGTATTATTATTTCAAATAATATGAATCACTCCGCTGGGACTTTTTTAAATTGAAGTTATTAAATTAATTCAAAGTTAAAAAATTTATTAATTGAGGAGCGGAAGTAACAATGAATGTTTTTATCTGATTAAGAATTCTGAACTCGGCCTTTTTGCTATTTTTGCACCTCAATTACAATTTAAATGTGGTTATTTTTTGCTAATATCGAAGTAGCTATTTTGTTGTCCACTTATTTATTAGAGTGTTCAATAAGTACAGAACCAGTTGAATATCTAGACATCAATTTGATTACACTGTCATATAAACAAAATGACAGTCAATTTAGTGTAATTTTGTATACCCTTACCATTTAAAAAAAAAATGTTTTTGCATTAAATTTTTCTCGGATCAAAAATTTGTTGCATTATGCAATATTTTATTGATATGCAACAGCAGGTGTACATTATGTAATTCAATGTCCGGCGTGGGTATTTGCTCGGGAAGTAGTTGTTTTAATGTGCATTGGTTTAAAGTATTTACGTAATGTAAGTCAAAAGTCGCAGAGCTAAATGTGAGAATAATTTATTAATTATTTTCAAATAATTTTTATTTAAATAACTATGACCAAGTGAATGAATATTCTTTTCTATTTATATAAAAAAAAAGTTGATAATCTTGAAAAGTTTTACAACTAGCATTGTCAATTGTTTTCAATATCATATTGATCGGACAAACACTTCTGAATATCCGGTTCCATACATTTTGAACCCCCTGTAAATTTGTTTTTCAGGAATTATTAAATTTGCTGCTAAAGTGATGTGAAAATATTACATTTTTAGGTGGGCTGTTAATACACCACACTCACTTAGGCCAAACTTTAGGCATCTTCCCCCAATTATTAGTCCCACATTGCGCATGTGTCAATATCCAGAATCTTTTCAAGTTTCAGTTTCCAGTGGGGTATTTTCAGTATGAGTAATTTAATAAAACTCACATCAATCGTTGGATATCTCGGATATTCGCTCCTGAATAAATCCAATGAGACTTTCTTCCAAGTATCGGAAGTCTCGTTGAAAAGTTTGTTCTTTAAAATCACAATCAGTTGAGATCTCAGGATGATTCCTCTCAACTTTCCATAGCTGACGATTTCACTCTAAAAATTGTGGAAAAGAAATATTTTATACACACTTGAAACATTGCAATGATATTCCTATTATTGAAACTTACTTGATCTGTCGAAGGGGGATCGACGATGGGAAAACCGTTATAGGTCGTCACTTTCAGCAGCTCGATGATGTGTCCGACGTTATCGATATTTTTTAAAGTGACGACTGGATGGGACATCACTTCACTGGCATAAATGTTGTGTGCCAGCGGAGGCGGGTCCCATGATAGGAATGGTATTCCGCTCAGTTGAATGTGGATGTCATATATACCCTGAAAGTTAAAAAGAAATAACATAATTCTATTTTTAATTAAATCCAAATATTTTACAATATAAATCAACAGATATTAACGAAATTCTCTATAAGCTAAAATCAAGTGAATTTGGTAATCGAGTATTTCTGAATACCAATTTTAAGTAGGTAAAGTTAATAAAAAACTCTTAGTTTGATAATGATGCTCTATGCTTCGAAACTATAGTCACTAAAATAAAATAACAAGTTATACAAACAAAGTGAAAAAGTGTTTTATTTAATAAACTCAAAATGTATAACCAAGTGAAAGCTTTAACAATCAACAAATTAATAAAAAACAATAAAATAGGTGAAACTTCCCAATACTATTATTATAGATAATATTAAGAAAATTGTCATTTACTTAATTTTGAAGTCACAAAATAGATTGAAACGATCGACTTAGCCCAAAACTCTCCTCTAATTTGAATTCTTTTTCTCTCTCTAAATTATTTTTTACTCAAACGAAATGTATTTCAGAAACAATATTCATTATAATTATGTAAAAAAATTCTATGTTTGAATTAAGCAGATTATGGATACCAAATATTCTATTGATGGAAAAAAATACATATTTTAATTTTTTCCAGATAATATTTGGCATATTGTCAATAATCAAAATGAGAAACACTGAAATTAGAAAGGACTTAGAAGTAGAACCGCTGGATGAATTTATAGAAAGAAGACAGCTCAGCTGGTGGGGACATTAGAACGAATGGGAAGCACAAAACCAGTGAAACAAATATGGCAGGCAAGAGTAGCAAAAAGAAAAACCAGAGGAAGACCACAACAGACCTGGGATAAGATCATAAAGGAGATTCTGGAAAAACGTGGGCAGAAGTGAAAGGACTCGCACGAAACAAAAAAGAATGGGCAAAATTTGTACATATGAATAATAATTAACCAAGACAACCCACCCCTACACCACCATTATGGTAGATGGGGATTTTAGATTATATATATATATATTGTCAATAATATTAGGAAAGGATAAAAATATGTATTTTTTCATAAATAGAATATTTGATATTCATAATCTACTAATATTAACAATGAGAATGTCTGTAATTTTTTTTTTATTACTTTCGTGTTCACCAATTAAAAAAATATAAGATGCAACACTTTCCATTCACTTAAAATAAGATACAAAACACCATGTATAGTACTTATATAACATAAGTCATAATGTCACAGTAGCAAAAGAGAAAATAATTTATTAATTAATTATTTTCAAATTCTTTTTATTTAATTTATTTAAATAGCAGTGACCAAGTGAATAAATCCGTTTTCTATTATCAAATGGCTGTTTTTGTAATTTTGAAAATCATGCAAGCTAAATTAAGTTTTAGAGACAAAATCAAATATTTTGAAAGTTGGAGCGAGAATAACGGTAATACAATGGGGAAGCTTTTTATGTGGGACTCCCACCTTCTTGCCCTAGCAGTTTTGCTCTGTTGGCCAGTACTATTTTAGGTTGATTTTTTTATGATACAAAATAGCAAATTTCATGAAATAAATGTGACAGATCTCTGATCGATAGCCGATTTACAGACGATCATAAATCGTAATATGTTTTATATATAGTTAACTTATCTGTTACACTCCGTGACTAACATTTTAACCACATGGGTTTTTTTATTCATCATTCTCTATCGTATTTCACGATTTTCACCATTGCATGGAAGATTTCCTGGACCACGTCGGACTCCCCTTATCTGATATGTGAATATTGTATGTTTCTCAAAAAAGATTAATGTATATATTACATTGTGTTAGAAATCTTGGATATATTTTACATTATTGAATAATCATTTTTGGAATATATTTTTATTTATTTATTTAATCGGCCGACAAATGTCTAGAGCGTCATTGAAAAGTTTGGAATAAATACTGAACTGAATTAATTTACGATTAGCATTCAAATTAGTTTGAAACGTACCTCATTAAAGAAATCGCCCGTCCACTTAGCAGCAATCAACGTCACGATCAGCGGCAGGCCGAACGAAATGTTATCAGTCGTTTCCATAATGATAACAGTCAGACTGATCGTCATACGGACGAGGCCTCCGAGTTGGGCGGCGGCGCCAATTAAAGCGTACTTTCCTGGATGACCAATAGCCTAAAAATAAAATAATTATATAAAATAAAAAACTCACCTCACACTGAGAAGTAGAGAGAAACATATAACGATGTTATATAAGACTAAATAATAATAACAATTCTTTATTGAACGGACCAGCCATTTACAATTTGACTAAAAACATAAACATAAATTACACAAATATGCATATATATATATGTATGTGGGCAAGCTAACATCTAGTGTACAATATCCGCGAGACTCCTCCTAAGTAACCTAATCGACGTGTTTAAGAAATCAATTCTGCCACAAATGTTATTAGCCGTGCGCGTTAAACGAGTCATAGGACAGTTTAGACTGCAAGTCGTCCTACAAAATGCATTATGCAGTAGGATGTGGCTGCGCGCATGTCTAGGTGGTAAATGATACTTAATCATACTGACAATATAGTTTGAATCTATTTTGCAGTTAATAATTTTGTAAAGAAAACACATATCTAATTCCATGCCACGAAGTTGCAATGTTGTAAGTCATAAGTAAATAAATAAATAATAAAAAAAATGCTTATTTTAAATTTGATTTCATTATAAAATTATTTAATAATATTTCTATTTTAGTGGTGTAAGTAATTTTAGCAAAAGTTTTGGTTTGTATTTTATAATAGAACCGCTTCTAAAAAAAAAACAACATTTGCTGCCTCAATATTATTGAATAAAAATTTATTAAGAGGAGGTTCCCCGCTACGCGGCCTTGAAACACGCAAGGAATCGAGGAGAAATTTTACACAGATTTTGTTCCCCTTCCACTACAGCCGATGCGTGTGCTCGCGTATTCCCCTACATGTATCTTTCTCTTTCTAATACTTCCTCTTCTAATATTATTTGTTTGACACGGCGTTTATTTTAAATAGCGCTACTCGGAGCTCGGAGAGAAAAATATCCATTGATGCAATACCGAGCATAAAAGAAAAATAATCGTTTTTAATTCTAATATAAAATATATTATTGCATTTCAATGTACATAGTAACATTTTAAAAGAAAACATGTTTCCAAGTTGTAGTTATCTATACGTAATATACAAAACTTGACAATAAAAAAAATGTACAAATATTTATGAGCAGTATAAAAATCTCAAAAACAATAAAATATAGTTTTGACTTATCTATTTTAAAATAAAAATATATTTATTAAATATATTTATATATCCAATATATATATATATATATATATATATATATATATTAAATTAATTCATTTACTAGTAATTTATAAAATGAGCGTAACTTTTATTTCTATATTAAAAAAAATAATAATAACAATCTACATTTAAATAAACCCAGAAAAGTTTGAAATTAAACATACATCAATTAAATCTCACGAAAGTTCATTCTAAAGATTCTAGAAAGTACAATGAATATATACAAAAAAACAAACATTTTATTATTATAATGAGAAGCATTAGTAAAAAGCAGTACAATAGATCATAGAAATAAGTAAAATAATTTATTTTAATATTGTTTCGGTTAAAAAATTAAATTTTGTATACATACTAAGATAATATTATTCAATGCAATACAAATTTGAAAAGTAAAATAATTGTATACAGGGTGTAAAGTTAAAAGTATGACTTTTCAAACCAATATATTTTTTTTTTCAAATAGCACCGTACTTTACATTTTTTAAATTGATATAAAAATAGGAACATTTTTGTATTTCATACAAAAATTAAAAGGTTGATCAGAGAAATAACAGTAAAGAAACAAACAATAATATTATAAATTATTGTCACAATTAAAATTTCCCATGATTTTGGCTCATTTATAAGATGAACTATTATTTCGTACTCACATATAGATTTCCCATAACGCTAATTTAAATGGAAAATAGTATTTATTTGGAATTTGGTTTTCAATATCCTTTATTTTTTATGCTTGATTACAGTTATTTCTATTTTTTAATGTCCAACTATTCAATTCATTGTTAAAATGTCATAATTCAAGAAAAAATAAAAAAAGTATAGGATGCAATTTAACAAAATTACGCCTGTTTATTATTTAAAATTATTTTCCGAGCATCCTGTATAAAAATATTTCAGATTTAAAGTTATTATTGAATAGAATTGTATAACCTTAGTATGTTTAAAAAAATATTTCTCCATCTTAAAACACAAAAAAGTAATGTTTTTTTTAGTATACCACTTATTTTTTTTTTCTGTAGTAACCGATAATTAAAACTACTAACTATTTTATATTGTTGTAAAGACAATTTAAAGAGGAATATAATAAAAATATAATATATATGCTTTTCTGTTTAAACGAACAAAGTTGATACCAATCCCATAAATATGGATTATTTTTGTCTCTTATTTTTATTGAATGTTGCCTTATAAATTGTAATTGAAATATAAAATTATTTATTTTTTACTGTATATGTTTTTAAAAGTATCCCATTAGAAGTAGATACAAGAAAATTATTAACAAACTTCATTTAGTTTAAAATATATTTGACGTGAAGTAAATTCCATAATAATATAATTACTATTATTGCATTATTATAATCTTTAATTAAAATACATTTAAAAATACTGCATTTCAGTAAATTACATATAAATATTATATTATTTTTTCCATAAAATATAAGTGGCATTTAATTTCATTTTATAGTAAAAATCAATCTAAAATATTAGAGAGAATACTAATTATTCTGTTAGAATAATGAATGTTTTATTCTTCCAAGAATATATTTAAAATAATAACTACAAAACTATTTACCAAAACCATAATTTATAAACGGAAAAAATGTATAAATTTATTTAGGGATTGGTCGATTACTTACTTGCAACAAGATCTCCAGCGGAATTTTGTGTATGTTGCCATTTTAATTTTTTTTGCGTACATTAGTTTGCTGTTATCCCTACTTTGTTTTTTTGCAACAAATGTAACCTTCTTTCTACACTTATTCGCTTTTCCCATTTTGAACACAATGATAAAACGATGAACACAAAACAAATTAAACTCCCAACGCCCCTAGAGCGATAATCTCTACTCGGAATAAAGAAAGGAGGAATGCTAAAATTTTGTTAGTAAAACCAAAAACGTGTTCAGTTGATTTTGCCATCGTAAAATACCCAAATATGAGCCGGTGAAAATAATCCAGATGGCCCTTTCTTGGAATACGGCCACCCTAAAAGATCCACTTGAGTATGTATTGTTTTTTCTTCTTCTATTGAAAAATGAATATATTAGCTTTGTTACAGTAAGGTTCTTTTTGTAATATTTTGAAAAGCCATATAAAACAGTGATAATAAATAACTAAAAATCAAATTTTCACAATCAAAATTTATACTTTTAATTTGCTAATTATTAAATATTTGCATTATAATAAAAAATATATATTTTAATTTATTTTCAAGAAACATCACTATTGATTTCGATTTTATTTGTTATTTCTTATTAAATCATCCCATGTTCGATTGAAAAAAAAATATTGAAAATCTTTTCTTTTTACTATGGCAAACTAGTTCTTTTATTACATATTTGTTCCGTACTTAAATAATGTAAGTAGTAACGATAACAAAATTGTAAATACTTATTTGCAACAATTATTTTATATTTCATTTAAAAATGATGTATGTTGCAATTATATAAAATCTGTTAGAAGTACTAATACAAATTTTTCTTTGTTTTAATTGACGATATATTATAATAAATTATTTGTGTAAATATATTTTATATTGAATTAATCGTTATTTTTATAGCCTAAATTAATTTTTTATTGCGATTTTAAATATGTTTAATTTAAAATATGTAATTATCCCTATTATAAAATAATCAGTATAGAAGTAAGGGAATATTACTGCAGAACAAAAAAAACGGACATTACTAATTTATATTAATAAATTAATAATTAGAATTTTAAATCCGCAGCCTATGAAATTTTATCCACGTGTTTCAATTTGTTTCTGATCAAGAAGCTTATTCCGCAAATACTCGAGTTCGAAAAAAAAAACTCATCATAAATTATTTCGTGTTTGTAATGCGTCAGTCATCCGAATGAAGAAAAAACACCGCGTCGACGAGAAGTCGTGTGAGAGAGTTGACATTATTGAGAAGTGAGAGCGCCGATGGAGAGGGCCGGCTGTGTGAGAAGAGTAGGGATAGCGCACGAGAAGCGACATCGCGCAAACCGTAATGAAATTCTAAAAATATTGAAAACGCCCGATATTAATTGAAACTTATTTTAAGATCAAATTTTATAAAAACCAATGTTACCATATTGGCTAAAGAATAAACTTCAAATTTGTTGGTGTCAAAAGTTAGTTTTTGCCGTATTTTTGTTTTAAATAAAGTACAAAATATGAGTAAAATATTCAAAAATCATGTTAAAATACATATATTTGCATGGAATAAATAATTTATAAAATGAAATAAAACGCATTATATTAAAATAGACATCTTGAGGAATATGTAGTTTGTTTTTTCATACGTATATGTAAAAAACAAAGCCGATAGAAAGGTGGGCGTTTGTTAGTTTTCGCGGTTATTTGTGCTGGCGCGCGAGCGGTGAACCTCCTCTTAAGTTTACTTACTGAGTCAGGGTATATACAGGCCAAACCAACAGCCACCAGCCGTCCCCAAGCTGCTCCAGTGAGGAGGGAAGGTATGAACAATCCGTTGGACGTTGACAAGCCGAATGTCCAACACGACAGAAAGAAGTAGAAAATCACGAAAATCAACAGAGAGGTCACGTTATGCGTGCCTGGTGGGTCGTGAAACAACGACCTGACCGACGCCTCCGGCGTCTGAAACCAGATGCTGGCCAAAACATTGTATTGTCCATCTTTACAATAAACCTGTAAAAAAATGAAGTTAATCAATTGTACAAAATGTTTAAAATAAAAATTAACAAAAAAGTTACATGGTCAAATAGTTATTCATGGAATTATTAAATCAAACTAATGATGAGCCAAATTGATTATTATCTATTTATTTGAGAAATACAAAAGATAATTAAAATTCAATTCCAAAATACCTCAAATAATTATATAAACAGTAGTTGTAATAATTCTGTTAGAATTTCTAATCATACGTTTCACAAAAATTTTCAATTTTACTTTATTAACAGAATCTCCATTTCCAAATTAAATTTATAATTACATATTAAAAATTTACAAGAAAAGTGTGATACACTAAAAACATCACATGATAAAATTATGACGTCTTTTTCTTAATGGTCCCGTATTTGCCTCCCGCTTTAGTTTGATTTAACAATTCCATGAATTAATATTTGTTTGAAGCCGTTTTTTCTTTGAGTTTTTACAAGCACTCTTTTTCAAAAAATTAGAGACGGTGTTTTTTTACAAGCCGCAACTCTTATTGATAAAATAAATGTAAATTAGGACTTACCTGAGTAGGAAACTTGGTAGGATCTTGTCCTAAAGGTCTACAGTCGTTTAAATAATAAATCATGAGGAATCCAAGTGTGGCCGTCATGACCGCCACCAAACAGGCTTCAATCACTTTCAACCAGCGCTTCCTTAAATATCTATAAAAGAACAAAAATCCAATCAAACGACAGTATTACAAGTCATAAAGTGTTAAAATTATTTTTTTTTAAGAAAAAATTTAATATAATATTGCAATGTGACACTTTTTACTTTAAAGTAATGTCAAGTGAACATAGTGCTTGCTTAATCACATTATTTTAAAGCAAGAAGTGTCACATTGAGATAGACTTTCTTTCGTAATTTAATTACTTCAATAGTCGATTTTGCTCATCACCAGTTGGCTTATTCATTTGGTAATATAATCTGTATTAAATGCAAAAAAAGCCTTACACCTGAAAAGGTAGAAAGGCATCAAGATTAAAGAAAGACAGATTAAATAAAAAGAATTTGGAAATAATTAATTATTAATCATTTTCTCTTTTGCTACAACTGTTTGATAAATAATTAATTGATGTTGAATGAAGGTGTACTATGTTTTTTACCACTTTGTATTACATATACAGAGAGTTTTATGTAACACCGAACATGCTAGAATGTATTCAATGTAAATTTTCCTATGTTCAATTTGTTCAGGAACGCATCATAGCATTGAGTGCGATGTGATTGGCTACTATTTATAAAAATAATATAGTCAACCAAAACTACACCCTTCCACGTCAGAAATGACTTACACTTGCCAGTTATCGCAAGCAAGTGATATTTACTATTCTGGCGCTTAAAGCAGACGTAGACAAAGAGTTGGACATCTTTACGTATCAATAATGTATACAAAGGAGAAGACTTTTATAGTATGCATTGCGGTTAAGTATAATAAAATATGTTGCACTTGTCATAATAGTTGACCAATATAATTTATTTCTGATTGGAGGGGTGTAAATTGGGTTGACTATATTACCATTAGAAATCGTAGCCAATCACATCGCACCTAATGCTTTGATGCGTTCCAGTACACATCAAACATAGGAAAATTTACATTGAGTACATTCTAGTATGTTCGGTGTTACATAAAACTCTCTGTATATTCCATAATATATATTAATTGGTACGACTTAAGTTTCGACAGTTTTCATGTAATTTTCAACTTTTTTGATATTTATTGGGTTATCTTTAATATTCTCTATTATTACCTTATCCTAAATACCGACAACTTATAGTTAATACTGTTCCAAAAAGCACCCAACAATCCCCCGACCGCCCCAATAAGAGCAAACAGCGGGATCTCGTAAATGGTGTAGGAGAACTCCTCGAAGTGTCCGAGGTTCAGCAAGCCCGGATACTGCAGATTTCCGGGGACGCCGTAGTAGAGCGACAGGATCAAGTTCAACGTGAACGTGCTGACGACGGACGAGAAAAATATTTTCCACGTCAGACTCTGGTTCCAGAAACTTGCGCCCTCTTCCAAACTGAACAACACTCCACCTATTTAAGTAAATAATCAATTAGCCACACAGTGCCATAGATAATAATAGAATAATTAAAATCATCACACAAAAATTACTCTTAAAATTCTTTAATCGAATATTTAAATCTCAGGAATAAGATTTTTTAAGCATTTAAGAACTTTTTTTGCAATAACATGATGTTGCTTGAAAAAACTTTAATTTAAGGTAACATTTGTACTAGTTAATAATTCATACTGTGATAGATTTATATGTTAACATTTTCTACCAACATTATTTATTAATAAAATTGTTTTTATAACCTTACACTCTTATGGGTATAAAGAGTTTTTTTGATAATATATATATATACAGGGTGTCCAATTTTAATCTTTCAGGTGGAATATATCAAGACAAGTGCGCCCAATCGAAAAAATTGTCTTATGCAAAGTTTAGTGGTTTGCAGGGGGACATTAGATTCTGTTATGAATTTTGGGGTGAATAACAGGGTTAACTTCTGAATCTTAAATGGGAACCCCCATTTTTTTATTGCAAATTCGGAAAGTGTGAAAAAAACTATGTAGGTTTTACTCAGAAACTTTTTTCGTATGAGCAACAGGTGGCACTGTAATCGTCAATTACACTTAATCTAGAATTGATGTAAAAATGCCACCTAATGATTACAAAATAATCAGATTCCAGACATAAACGCCCTTTGACACTTTGATGCATTCGAAATGAAATTGTGCAGTTCAAAGAGAAAGATGCCAAAATTATTATTGTTTTTTGTACGAATCAGTTTTAGGTAAAATTTTCGTTGAGTAAGAAGATCATTTTAGGAGGTGTTCAATGTGACCACCGTGTTCTCTAATAACAACCCAATGGGGATTTTCGTCACTCCAATAATGGCAGTTGTGTCTAAGAACAAACATTACGGAACTGACTACGTATTTAGATTTGTAGGGTTAATGTGAAAAACATTTTTTTATAATTTAGTTGACAAGTGCACTTTCCTTACTTACCGATTGACAATGCCGACGTTTTGAAAACTCATCTCATCGGAGAACATTGGTGGAGGTTACCAGCAATGCATCAAGGTGTCAAAGAGCACTTATGTTTGGAATCTGATTATTTTGTAACCATTTGTAAATCTAGATTAAGTGTAAAATAATCTAATATTGACGATTACAGCGCCATCTTTTCCCCATAAGAAAAAAGTTTCTGAGTAAAACCTACATAGTTTTTTTCACACTTTCCGAATTTGCAATAAAAAATGGGGGTTACCATTTAAGAATCAGAAGTTACCCCAGTTATTCACCACCCTGGGGGGTGAAATTGATAACAAAATCTAATGTCCCCCTGCAAACCACTAAACTTTGCATTAGACTTTTTCGATTGGGCGCACTTGTCTAGATATATTCCACCTGAAAGATTAAAATGGGACAACCTGTATATATAAAATTGTTTTTATGATAGGATAGTATTGTTTCTGTGTTCAAGACCTGTATATATATTTTACTAATATGATGGTTGTACATGTCCAGAATTATGATCAATGGTCAAATCTTACTGCTAGCTAAGTATAGGTTAGGAGTTACCTACCAATTAAATCTTAATGTGTATTACAAGCAACAGCTCAATCATAGACAATTAATTTCATAATTTTTTCATTACTTTCGTAGTTGACAAAAATGGCATTCCCCTCTAGCTTTGCTGCCTAGGTGTTACATTTTTGCCCGCTCTTGTAAGATTCGGACTTAGCCTATCCGTTCTGCTTTCCTCTATCTGAAGGGGAGGAATGTTAGGAGATAGGCGGAGGCTCTGTTACATCTATATCCAATTACCCAAAAACTATCACTCCACAAGGCACTGACCGAAATTACTAAATTAGTAGTGTGAATTTGTTGTAGTGTTAGAATATTAGACATACATAGAAAAAATCGAGACTAGTTAATATTAACAACAGTTTGAAAGAAATTAATAAAAAAAAATTACCAACTGGCGCTCCAAAAGCAGCTGATACTCCGGAAGCAGCACCACCCGATACAAAATCCCTTTTCTCCTGGTCTTCCCGGAAATAGTTAAAAACTTTTAGATCCTTATTGAAGGTGGAACTCTTTCCTTGCGATATTCCAGCTGCAACAGCTGCTCCCACATGGATCATTGGTCCTTCCTGGAAATTTAACGCAAAGCTTTTAATTACTTGATTTAAAATGTATTCCATAATAACAATTAACAACAAACACAGGTCAGTATGTGGAATGTGCTAAATGGATTAAGGAAAGGCGAGGAAGAATGAAGTATGGATGGCGAATAATGTTTGAAATTGGGAATCACAGCTATAGTTGGAAAATTTAAAATACTTTATTTTTGGGTTTTTACAATGATTTATTTATTATTGGTGACTTTTGTCGCCCTATAAGATATATTTCTTAAACATTTATACTTTTAATTAAACATTAAAGATGTTCTAAATAAGGATCAGTTTGCCATATTTCAATTTGATTGATGTAAATCATATGAATTGTTTTTGACAGTTTTTTTTTTTGTATTCGTCAGAAGTTTCTTCACTTTTTCTTATAAAACTACAACTGGTAAGTTATTATTTACAAATAAATTTAAAATACGTTTGCTTATTAATTTCTGTGAATTGTATATTTTTGAAAGAATATACATAACTTAAAATCATGAACCAATTGAGCAATAATTAATTATTAATAAATATGAGTGTGTGTCAACTTCACACTCATGTTATTTTAGAATGCTGTAACTACTTTATTATTGACTTTAGAGCAAATGTTCATTAGAATAATTGATAGAACTCTGTGGGGGGCAAATTATAATAAAAACATCG
Source organism: Philonthus spinipes (assembly GCA_963082785.1). Lineage (NCBI taxonomy): Eukaryota > Metazoa > Arthropoda > Insecta > Coleoptera > Staphylinidae > Philonthus > Philonthus spinipes. Next base: position 19,471,522 of record OY720314.1, on the reverse strand, counting down.
GACTTTGATTAATTCTTTCTTTCTTAATCTTATCCTCTTTTACCCGTATTGGGTGTTAAGGTACTTTGATTAATTAATTATAAAAAAAGTTTGAGAGCTCAGAACTTTTTTTATTATTGATAATAGAGAATTCATTCATAAGAATAATTTATAGAATTCGTATTGGGGCAAACAGAACTCTAATCACATTTACAAAAGTTTAAAAACCCTCGGACCAATTATTAACGAAGTCTAAGGGTAGTATTTTTTTTTCATATATTTTTTTTTATTTGACCAGAGTTCTGTTTGCCCCCCCAAAGAGTTCTACCAATTATTCTAATGAATTTTTACTCTAAAATCAATAATAAAAAAGTTATAGCATTCTAAAATAACATGAGTGTGAATTTGGTCCCCCTTTAATTAAAATTGATTTTTAAGGAGTTAGAAGGGCGGATCTATTTTTTATTGGTATAGGGAACTCTAGAACTATATGGGGTGCCACCAGAACTCCAAAAATTTTTATGAAATTGGAAAGTTGAGGGGCCAACTTCACAAGGGTGGCTACCTTATTAATAAATACATATCTACTAATCTTGCTTAAGGGTGCGATTTACACGAAAGAGATAGCTATATAAATATTGGCAATCACTAATTCGAGTTAGATTGTTGTTGCGATCAATGAACAATATTGTATTACACATTAAAGTAATCGTAAAGTAAGCAGGAATTTCATCAGATGAATTAAAAATTATTTTAATGTTTAGTTTTTGTGAAAAACAATTTACGAAAAACAATGAAAGTTGATGAAATTTATAGCAAATTTCAAATTATATTTTTGCCAATAAAAACTTGTGCAATGAAAATTTAAAGAATTTCACTAAATTCTTCATTCAAATAACTTAACAGACATGACCTATTAATTTCATTATATCTTACAATTTCCTTTTCTAACTTGAACTAGTAAATTGACGTAATACACGAAATTTAACGATTTATTTTTTATTTAGACTGATATTTTATACTTGGTAGATAAAAAATGTAAACACATATTCATATTATTAAATCCAAAAGAATAACTCTTTTTTTTTTCATTTTACTATATAGCTATCTTTTTCTACTAAACCGCAACCTTAAAAATTGGATTGTTTCGATTGATATTTCGGATTTTTCACCAATAAATAAATGTTCCTGATCAAAATACATGCAAGCATCTAATAGATTGGAATATGCATTCGAGAAAAGGAACTAATAATTATTCGCACAGCCATTATTATTTTTTTAAACATTTTCGAAAGTGTGGGAGAGAATTTTAAATTTACGAAATTCTACCTTTCCTCCGGCCAATCCGCCGACCACCGAACAAACAACACCCAACGCCTTCACGAACAACGTTCTTATCCTCACAATTCTTGGCACTTTGACTCCGTTCAAATAGCATTTCACCTGCGGTATTCCACTTCCGGAGGCAACAGGCTGAAATTTTAAGAAGCACACATTTATTGATTTAAAACACACTTTATTCTATTCTTCATTTAAAGTGCGGGATAAATGCGGCTGCGTGGGTCGACGAGAAGGGAAAGGAGGTGAAATTGCAAGAGACATGAGGAGTGAGTATAATATTTTATTTAGTCTTATATAACATCATTATATGTTCCTCTCTACTTCTCAGTGTGAGGTGAGTGAGTATAATATATATATATATATATATATATATATATAATCTAAGATCCCCATCTACCCAAATGGTGGTGTAGGGGTGAGTGAGTATAATAAATTATTTAAAAGATGGCAAGTGCATGTGAGGGAACTAAGCTAACTAGATGATAGTAGTTTGAAGAGAGAGGAAAAGGTCACCTTGTCTAGAGCAAGGTTTGGGAGAAAGGTATGGAGAATAGATGTACGAATGAATTGAAGAGATGAATGAAGGCATTTGACTGAGAATGTTATTTCGGAGAGCATATAATGGTGACAGTATAGATGGGGCCTGAGTAAAGCCACTGACAAGACTTGTCGTAGGAGAAGGAGAGAAGAGGTTGCTCTTCACTGGCATAATTAACATTAATAATTATGCTAATGTGTTTTTTTTTTATATCTTATAATAAGTGATATCATAATAGTGAGATTTGAATTTGAAACATCCTGAATACATCTCTCTCTTTCGATGTATAATATGATTGAAGCTATTCTGTAAGGGAAATGTTAAGTTTAACGTGTACATTAAATCTATCATCACAGTCTATACAGGGCCAGTGAGAGGTAAGTTAGCCTCATGTGAACTGCGACCTATAAGATCTATTGTTCTGATCATAACAGTCTAAGCAGCTTTATTTAAAGGCCATTAAATACAGTAACATACATACGTGATACAATGAATAGTTACAATAATAAAATAATAGAATTAGTAATAGATATATATATGTACATAGAATGTGAAGATAATTAATAATGTATGTCGAAGGACATGGGTTCAAATCCCGTGGAAGATGTCTCTTTTCCACTTGTATTTAATTATAATTAATTTATATTAAATAAAAATGATTTGAACCTCGACACCCATTACGGGTAAAAGAGGATAAGATTAAGAAAGAAAGAAAAATGATTTGAAAATAATTAATAAATGTAATTAATTTAAATTATATCTCAATGTTGTACATTGAAAATTTCTTCAATTCATAAAAATAACGTACACATTAAACTTGTTTATATTATTATTTTTAAGCTAATGATAAAAATATAAAAAGAAATTACCTCTCCATAAGCTACAATAAAAGATCCAATAAAAACAGGAATTATGTTGAATAACATCCAAAATAAATAGGGTATGTAAAGTCGTCCACTTAAAATATAATCATCGACATCTGTTTATAATTGAATAAATTAAGGAAAAGTGCAATAATGATTTTCAATCTTTCAGGAAGCCGTGATACATTACTAATACAACAACTTGAAATACTAAGAATGTTTTTGTAAAGAAAGAATTAATTATTACAAAATAAAATTGAATTGAAAGTAAAAACACAAAATGAATGATTATTTTATTTATTTAGTCGAATATAACATTGTTATATGAGCCTCTCTATAATAATAATATTTAATATTTATTTAAATAAAAATGTCTCCTCACACTGAGAAGTAGAGAGGAACATATAACGATGTTATATAAGACTAAATAAAATAATAAACAAAAATGATTGTCCTTTTTCCAATTTATTTTTATATATACAGGGTGTCCCACGAGGTAGTGGACAGCCGATATCTCGAAAACGGTTAGTAGTACGAAAATGAAATTTGGTGGCTTTAAATGGTGGAAATGATGCCTTTTTCTGAATATATAGATTTCATTTCCCTCTCTCTATTTCTGTGAAAATGATATCAACTTCATAATTTCAAATGGGACACCCTGTATATTTAATACAGCAATACCATATCATGCTGAAAATGAGTTTCTTCCATCCAATGCGGATAAGATAAGATACATAAGCAGCATGTCGACATACTCGTCATACGTAAAACTGGGAGACATTACCTACATGTAAGCAGAATGTATTGTCAACTTGACATGACACATTTGACATGAAGCATTTTCAATTTTTTACGCTTTTTTTGTTAATTCATGCCACCGTGATTATCTATTTCAATTATTACTTCAATAATATTCCCTCATTTTACAATAAAAACTCTCTAATAATATGGTATTGCTGTATTTGTCTTTCAATCACCTTTCCAAAAATATATAAATATACAGGGTGTCTCATTTGAAATTCTAAAATTGATGTCATTCATTCGGAAATGGAGAAACAGAAATGAAATCTATATATAGAAAAATGGACATCATTTCAAACCGTTTACCAAATTTCATTTTCATACTACTAACCGTTTTCGAAATATCGGCAGTCCACTACCTCGTGGGACACCCTGTATATATATAATCGATGTCCCCTTTTACCAATTGGCGTCGGGGTTATTTATTTTTTATTTGACTAAATATATTTCGAAATCTATATTTCCATTTTCAGTTTCAGAAATATGTACGAGGTGCGAACAAAAAGTAAGGTGACTTTTCAAATTTCGAGGGCAACGTACATTCGATTATCGATTTTTTGTTGCTGTTGTGTTGGTATAAATGTCCCGAACATATATTCACAATTTCTAGTACATAGCATACTTTGTTTAATTTTGACAGATAATAATAATAATAATAAGTACTTTATATATATATATATATATATATATATAATCTAAAATCCCCATCTACCATGATGGTGGTGTAGGGGTGAAGTACTTTATTTGCTTTCTATTATTATAAAAAATGGAGCAAAAAAATTGCATCAAATTTTGTCTGAAAAATGGAATCAAGTGTTCTAAAATAATTGAATTGTTGACAGTGACATACGGTGAGTTTTCTCTAAGTAAAAAAAACTGTTTACAAGTGGTAAAAACTCTTCCAAGATGGCCGAGAAGGTGCCAACGACAAACATCGTCCTGGACACCCCAGCATGTCAACAACAGAAGATATCATTGAAGCTGTGAAGAAAATTGTTTTTGAAAATCGTCGAATTACCATAAGAGAAGTTGCTGAGGATGTTGGCATAACATAGTGTAGAAACAGCTTTCATAAAAGTGGTATAAGCATAGGTGGTTCAGTGGTAGAATGCTCGCCTGCCACGCAGGCAGCCCGGGTTCGATTCCCGGCCGATGCAATTGTTTTACCCTGTTCTTAAACAATAGAAAAATGAGATGCTGAATAAAGTTTGACAATGCCCTGACACAGCTTTCATCAAAGTGGTATAAGCATCGGTGGTTCAGTTGTAGATTCACGGCCGATGCAATTGTTTTAGCTCGTTCTCAAACAATAGAAAAATGCAATTCTGAATGAGGAATAATAAAGTGTAGAAACAGCTTTCATTAAAGTGATATAAGCAGCATCTGTGGCATATCAGACGTGTGTCAGTGAAGTTTGTTCCGAAACTTAAGAACTGTCTCATCGCTCAGGAGATCTTGAACGACATCAGTGATGATCCTGATTTGTTCAAAAGTGTCATAACTGGTGACGAATCATGGGTATATGGTTATGACGTCGAAACCAAAGCCTGATCAAAGCTCCCAGGAAAGCAAAGACTGAAAAAAGCACACAAAGTCCGATAAAATATCAAAGTTTTGCTCACTGTTTTTTTTTTCTACAACCGTGGCGTAGTGCATCGCGGGTTTTTACCTCAAGGTCGTATGGTCAATAAGGAATATTACCTTGAAGTTATGTGCTACTTACGAGAAGCAATACGGAAAATACGTCCAGAATTGTGGAAAAATAATTCATGGCTTTTGCATCACAATAATGCACTTGCTCATTCATCGTTGCTTGCAAGAGATTTTTTGGGCAAAAACAAAAAACAATTCCAATGATTGATGAAATAAAAACTACATCGCCGGAGCTCTCGGGTATACCAAAAAGTGCTTTGAGGACTGGAAAAAGTGTTGGCACTAGTGCATTTTATATGAGGGGGACAATATAAATATTGATGAATTAATAACTATTTTTCTATAAAAATATAAAGTCACTTTACTTTTTGAACACACCTCGTATAGTTCAATAAAAAATAAGTAAGAGAAAGGACAACCATTTTTATTAAAATAATTAAAGTCTCCACAACCAACATAAAGAAGATTGTTGTAACCTCAAATTTTCTTATTGGAAACTCAATTTTAATGAATATATTAATCGTTAATCGAAATATTATTGTAAAAAGGGTTGGAATTTAGATAATCAATATAAGAGATAATAAAAATTATTGCAAAATAAATATTTAATATCTTTAAGCGGAGAGACCATTGGTTGATAGCCAATTAACAGATATAAAATATACATTTTATTTTGTATTTTTTTAATATTAAATTAGTATTTTTTGCTGTATAAATCTATTAATAAAGATTTTTATTATTACTAATATCTTTAATAATACAACACCAAATTGTTGATGGTGTCAGATGAAATTAGGCAATAGTTGGAGCTTGCGTTATCTCTCAATTTAATTTGTTTGTTTTTTCTTTTATGGTTTATTAAAATTTCATCAGCGAACTTCACCAGGGGAACATCAAGTGTGCCCTCAGTGAAGGATGTTGACCTAGTTTGTGTTTGGCTGCGCAGAATGGGATGCGGGCTCGAGAGGACCAGTGAGTCGTCGACCAGGAGAGGGCATCAATCGCGCGATCAGCAAGGGCTGAGCCGATCGATGTCCAACTTCGAGGGACCAGTGATGGCTGCCATGACAAGGAGCGATCAATGATTCCTCCAGAACATCTACAACGCCACAACTAAAGCGCTTTGTTGAAATAAAGTAGCTAAATGTCACCATTACGAATGGTACTGCATTGGTAAAGTATTTTTTTTTTTTTTGACAGCTGTCAAGAACTACCAAAATTTATGTGAGCGTTGCTTATTGTAACCTCAAATTTTCTTATTGGAAACTCAATTTTAATGAATATATTAATCGTTGATCAGAAATATTATTGTAAAAAGGTTTGGAATTTAGACAATCATTATAAGAGATAATAAAAATTATTCCAAAATAAATATTTTCACATAGAACAGTCGGCTAAACAAAAGAAGGCGAAGATGACAACCACTGCTAAGCCTGAAAAAACTGAGGCTACGGCCACAAAAAAAAAAACAGCCTGTGAAGAAGGTCGCCACCCCAGCGGCTAAAGCGCCAGTGAAAAAGTAATTATACAGGGTGGACCATTTAATGTGTTTTCAGAAAATATTTCCGAAACAAGAAACTTTAAAAAAAAATGACCCAAACAAAAAATGATTGTATCGAAGGGGGCCATAATATTGGTTTTTCATAGATGGCGCTGTTGTCATTAAATCGAGGTCAACTTAGTTTTTTTAAATGGAAACCCCTACTTTTTATTAAAAAATCATATTCCTTGTTAAAAAATGAGATTTTCACACATATCTTCAAAACTAGTGGAATCCATCTTTGGAAATTGTTTTGTTTTATTAAAATATGCATACTACATAAGGATATTTTCTAATGATGGGCAAAGTCGATCTATTATCATTTCTAAATTAAGTATATTATAATTTTAAGAATGTTACTTATTATAAAAATATCAAAAATAACTTCCCATTTATTAATAAACATAAATTTGAAGTTACTTTTTCATTTTAAATACTTAAAATGACACATTTAGTAATACTCGATTACTAATATTATTCGATTTTGCCCAACACTAATATTTTCTGAATATATCATTATTGAAAAGGATACATTTGCTCAAGGTCCCGTATTTGTATTCGCAGAGCGTGTCAATTAAAATATCGACGATACAAGCTATCATCCCGGTTATCATGCCGATAAGTAAAAATATAATCCATTTCGAGATTTGTTTCCTCACGATGTACTTGTAACCCTTCTTCCTCTCCTCGTCCAGCAGTAAGTAATTCTCACAGGTGTCATAATCCAAACTCTAAAAAAAAGAAAATAATAAAATGTTAACTTGATAATTTTTCTTAATTTTACCTAATTTTATTTTAGTTTCATATGTTTATAACAAACAAACATGTTTCATATGTTTCAAAAAAAAAAATAGATTTGCCCACCCAGCTGAAAAAATGAAATTCACAATCGCACAGGAACGCATCAGCAATGCAAGTGGATACTATACAAAAAGTTTGTAAGGGGATTGTGAATCGATACTTTTGTTTTTCTTTCCTGTTTCCGTTTTGTTCCATTTCTGAGTGATTCTGAATCGAATGATGAATTTAACTAACCTCATATTTTGTTGACAGCACATTTAATTGTCCGGGTTCGACTGTAACCTTGGGCTGCTTTATCCTCAGCTTAACGGAAGATAGAAGTCCTCCTTCCTCTTGAATAATTTCATCGGAATAATCTTTGATAATTGAGCTAACATTCTAAAAAAAAAAAAAAATATTTAAAAAAACAAATTACGGCTTTTAATAAATTTTACTAGTAAAATGAAAACATACAATAGATGATTATTTATAATAATTATTTTTGTAGTTCGCCTCACACTGAGAAGTAGAGAGGAACATATAACGATGTTATATATATATATTGCCACACACCCGAATGGGTAGAGCGGCATTTGATTATATATATATATATATATATACTTTTGTAGTTTATTTATAATCTATTTTTCATAACAATTATGGACCTCTCTGTAAAAAGGAGATAACTCCCAAAAAGAAGTTTTCGGGATTAAAAAAAAAAACGTTTAAATGTTTCATTTTTTTTAGTTATATCATTTATGAACAAAACGATGTAGAACAATCGAAACCAAAATCTAATGTATAAAATCAGTTTACCCAAATTAGGATATAAAAATAGAAAATAATGGAATATTATAAAATATACAATAAAAACAAAATTTGATTACAAAACAATTAATAATTTTACAGGAGAAACATTTTGGAAAATAACAATACAAAAATGTATAAATTAAAGAAAAATATCTTCGTGTAACTTATTACTATTGCGACTTAAATGATTTATTTAATAGACATTTTTACAATTGATAAATACAAACGAAGCCTAAATTAGTAAATGTTGTAAATAGCACCTAATTTATGTCCTCCAAAACACATCCATAATAATTAAAGCTTCTACCAAAGAGGATGAAATACTGTATACTAATTACTCTATGCTTCTACTTTGTTAGTGATGAAAGTTGTTTATAGATGGAATTCGAACTCACCCTGAATCGAGAAACATTTGTACTGGAACTAGTCGATGCCGCGCTGATCAAATCCTGCTCCTCTTCCTCCATACTCGCACATTTGTGGGTTATCCGCTGCTGCTCCACAAAAACTGTTTTTCACTTCTGATAAAAGCCCACCAGAATGACTCACAAATAAATTATAGTTCCCGCATAGTGAGTGCTTATCAATAACAAACACGCACGTGCGAATACGCGAGTTTCGATAACGATAATTGTTCACCGAAAAATAATTGTTGGTTAGGTATTTAGGGCATTGTGTTTTCACGCGGAGGTAATTTCATTATTTTTTATACAATGTATATTTTCTTATTATAAAGATTACACGATTTGCTCATTTCAGCAGAAAAAGGAAGAACCTTGAATTCACGATTAAAATAAACACTTAATTATATCATCCATATAAAAGAGATCTTGATTCAAGATTCTTGAATGGCATGAATTAAAAAACGTTTTCAATCTGTAACAATTACTCGCTTTGTTTGAGTTTTTTAAAAATAATTATGTGCTTTATCATGTCAGGGTTATTATTTTGAATGGGAATTTCCTTGAATGATTCATGCAATCCAGGATCGGATTTATTTTTTACACCATAGAAAAGAGAGAATCCGTGCAGTGTTTGTGAAATTGCAAAACGGCTAATAACGGCTTTCGTAAAAAAGTTTAATAGGTGATTAAACTTTACGAGAAAAATGCTTAAATTCGTAAACAAAAACTCGCAAATATAAAATTAAAACTACTTTTAATACGTCTCTGTCTTGCAACGTGGGCTTATCAAAACCTAAATAAAATTAAACCTATTTTATTAATGGGAATTATTAATAATTACTACAGGTATTCGGGGCTATTTTGCAAGCCAAAAGTTAAGTTTAACGTGTATGTTATTTTCATAGATAGATATATTAACATCTATGGTTATTTTTATCATCACAGTCTAAGCAGCTGATACAATAGATATGTATTCATAGAATGTGAAATTATTTAATAACGTACATGTTAAACTTAACACTTCCCGTATGGAATGTTTTAAATTGGGCAAATAAAAACCCGAATTTTTAAAAATAGCCTTTAGAAAACTAACTACATAAAGATATTATTACATAGAGAAACCCAAAAAGATTTTACAAAACATTTGCTTTTTACAATATGTAAAAATTTAAAATAAAATTCCTCAGTTTTCGCTCATTTTTTAAAAAATTTTTTTCGTTGTTTTTTTTTAACAACGAAAAAGTTTTAAAATTGCCGTAATGCTACATTGTTATACACATGGTTGCATATAACAAACTAATTATACCATAGATGTAGTATATCTGATACTACGTCTATGATTTATATAAAGACTGTATTGGATAGAGGAATCCAAAAATATTTGACATTTATTTTTTTACAATTAGTAACAATTTTAAAATAAAAAACATCATTTCACGATTTTTATTCCTGTGATAATTTCTATATAAATGAATATTTTAAGAATTTATTGAAAGGACTTGTCAAAATAAATTCATTTGTTAAAGTTTCAGTAATTTGCATTGATAAAATCATAATGCTTAATTTTAAAATGTTTTAATTTTGTCTAATATTTCATTAAAAACAAATTTAAAATAATATTAATACATCTTTATCCTACAGAAGTAACAGAAATATTTATGATTTTGAAATTATACATAAACAGGATTATCTTGTTTTGGAATTGGCTATCGACCAGAGGTCTTTCCGCCTGTTTTTGTTAAGTTTATGTCATATGAATGCGTCATGATCATTTTTTTTTTTTATTTTACAATATCTAAACATAATAGAAAAAATGCCATTGCCGGCTAATCAATAGATTACTAATATAATAAATGAAAGACGACGCAAGCGCTATCTTTCGCCTAATTTCATTTGGCGTTATTATAAATTTAATAATGCCAAATGAAATAGATTACCAATAAATAAATAAATAATATATTAGTTAGAATTTAAGAAAATATTTATTTGTATATTGGGTTAATTTAAACGCTTGTTATCTTCCATGGAACACAACAAAAAATGTTTTGATTTTGTCAAATATTTTATTAAAAACAATTTGAAAAAAAAATAAAATAAAAATAAGAAAAAATTCCATCGCCGTATATCTTTTTCAATAGAATAGTATTCTATTTTGTATAAAAAATCATATATTACTGTTGAATCATAGATGTAAATCATCTTATTCTAACACAATGGTTTTAATATTAATACAAAATTTACTCAATACGAAAATTTGGTTCTATCAAGAAATTAAAAATAATTTTTATATTTATACCGAAAGGTAAAAGGGCAAATGTTTAAAAAATTTAGTTATTTTAATGTGCATTTGTTAAAGTACTTACGTAACATAAGTCAAATGTCACATAGCTAAATGTGAGAATTATTTGTTGATGATTTTCAAATGATTTTTATTTAATTTATTTAAATAACTGCGACCAAGTGAATTTATAAGAAAATTATAAAAAAATATATAGTCCTTGTCAAATAATAATAATAATAATTATATAATAAAGGGCGATTAATACAGAAAGTCTTCGTAATGCCCCTTTTCAAACGATTGTAAATGGATACACGTAAATTCTATAATCCATTATCCTGTTTCCGTTCTTGAAATTTATCATAAATTTTAATCGTACGAAATCTGTAATTGGAATTTACATGTGAATGTCACAGTAGCTTACGAGTGAAATGTGCAATTAATTTCAGGAATAGAGGCCCCGTTCTCGTTCCCGGGCGATTGTAAATCGGCCCTTAAAGTTAAATACTTTTTAAAAGATTTCATTCACCCATCTAATGAATTATACATCTATGATACCAAACAAAGGGAATTATAGAAACCTGTAAGTCTTTGACCTACTTTTAGTACAGTGTAAACAACGCTTCATCAACATAACCTAAAAAGAGAAAATTTATAAAACTTATATTTTGTAAATTCCAGTTAAAATTACTGCGATGAGCGGCAGTAACAGTAACGATGTCATCGAAATATCCGACGACAGTAACGATATTTATGCGTCGAATTCAGGTGAGAAGGCGATTTTTTAATCCTAACCTCACATTAAAATCAATATACACAGGAGTCTTGCACTCTAAACAAGACAACAATTAATGCTAGTTTTTTTGATGGTGTAGTTTGAAGGGGATTTAAATTAAGTGAGTCCTTAAACTATTTGGAATAGTTATTGTTGTTATAAATGCGGTTTGGAAATACTTAGTCGCAACCGTTGTCTTGTACATAAAGTAATTGGGTTTAAAATATTGTAAGACTATAGATGTGCCAAAATTAAAATGTGCTGGATATTTCCAGCTAAATAAAAATCTTTTAAATTAAAATAAAGTAAATAATGCAGTTTAGCTTAACGCCCATGACACAATTGCCCAGGAATGAGAATAGAACAGAAAGATAAATCATAGGATTTATATTCCCGGGATGAAGCCTTAAAGACCTGTATACGATTCGTTCTAATTCCCGGGCGATTGTGAATCTGCCCAAAATTCTCTACTAGTTTTAGATTATAAGCCCAATTTCAACTAATGTGAGTATTAATAGTTATTCATAAAGTGGAAAGAGAAAGTACAAAACCTAAAAATATGGAGTGGAATGGCAAATACAATTAGAAACACAGAGATGGTGCAGTAATGAAGAAAGACGCGATCATTCTGCCACAAAAAAACGGATTGTAAGGGTTCTAAGAAGGAGCAGCGAAACTCCATATAAATTTAATGTGTGTTCTTATTTTTGTTTCGTTGATAAAACGGGAACGGGTCGCAGGCGATTGTGAATCGGCTCTATAATTTTGTATTACTTATTATTAGTATCAAAATACTGACTAATAATAATTAATTATGGATGATAATAAATGTCATTATTTGCCTGGAAAGTGGTAAAAAAAAAGATTCTGTAAATCGAAATTAATATTATGAACTGTTATGGTTAATTTATATGTTTAATTCTTTTTATTCTTTTTCCTTTCTACCGTTAGGTGTAAGAAGCAGATTTAATATAAAATTAGTAATAATAAAAATGAATAGAATATTAAAAATCTACCAATTAAATAAATAAATACGCAGATTAAATTGAATATCAAGCAAGTGAAAAAATAAGTAAATCCACGTTCTTTTGTTTTCCAACATATAATTCCACATTGACAACATCTTTGCAATGGATTAGCTACAAATCTATCAGAGTGTACCTTGAAATGAAAATACACAGAAAATTATAAATATATTGTTGTATGATTACAATTAAACGGTTTTAAATATAAATATACAGTTATTAATTTTCAAACAAACAGTGCTGAATGTAAGTAATGACAATTTTTTGTTATAAAGGAACATCATCATCACAGGGTACAAAGAGGCAGCACTCTACGTTAATATCTGACTCGTCGTCCTCCAGTGGGGAAGACAGCGGCTCGAACAGCGACGTCGAGTACATAGAAAATGAATCGGCCGAGGAGCCGGATCTCGAGTGTGATTGCTGGGACGCCGACTGCAACGTGTGCGACATTAAACCGAAAACGACTCCGATCGTCGGTTTTCACTTAATGCCGACGTGCCAGACAGAACCCGAATCCCCGCTGAAGAGATGCAAAGTTTCGATTGAATTGAACGAAATGCTGATTCAGGACGATTTCAAGAAGTTGCTCAAAGAGAATTTCAGTAATGACAACGCGTATTCGGATAAGACTTGCGAGATAATCTGCGACCCGTGGAAGGTTTTGGTCGTTGATAATGTGATTTTGGACGCGGAGGTTTTGGAGGCGGCCCGGCGGGAGATGTACGAAATCCCCTGGAATAAACGCAGCATGGATTTGTACGAGTTCTTCCAATCGGAAGATTTGAAAAAGGTGGAGGGCTACAAGAGTATAAGCCAGCTGTATGATTTTTTGAAGGGCGATTTGAAGAAGTGGGTCGAGGATTTGACAGGGTTTGAGTTTACGGAGGTTTCGGCGACCTGCAGCTTTTACGGGGATACGGATTTTTTGCTCGTGCACGACGACCAGCGCGGGAACAGGGCGGTGGCGTTTGTTTTGTACCTGACGGGCGGGGAAGGGTGGAACGAGGAGTGGGGAGGGCGGCTGCAGCTTTTCGATAAGGACGAGGACAGACAGCCTAACCGGTGCACGCGGAGTGTCCCACCGAAAAATAATCGACTCGTTTTGTTTCCTGTTTCCGAATTTTCTTACCATCAGGTAAAGTAAAATAAATAATATATATATCGAGCGTATAACAAAAATCGACGACGAAGTTGGCATTGGAAATCTAAAGTCATGTCTGAACTAAAATCACACGCAAAAATAAATGAATACCACATCTAAATTTCAAACCCATTTTTGTGGTAAATATTTCATATATTGAAAAAAATGTTACCACTAATGTATTTCGAATGATTATAAGGAGGGCCTACAAGGTTTACATTTTTTATTTATTTAATATTACATGAATAAATTATAATAACTCATAAAATAAACGTAAAAATGAAAATCTAAGTCTTTAAGGCTCATTTTATTTTGGAATTGAATATAAGTTTTCTATTACTTCATTTTTTTCTTTTGCTGTCCTCTGTTGCCCCTTAGGGTGTTGGGTATACTTTATTTTCTTCTTTCTTTCTTTCTTAATCTTATCCTCTTTTACCTGTATTGGGTGTCGAGACTTTATTTTTTAAAATTCATAATTATTGAATGAAATGGGATAGTAATTCCGTTAAATAATGAACCATACTAATTCTGCCTTTGCGGAGAAATGGTCAAACTTTCATTTCTCGCGCATAAAGAAGCGTGGTTAGGTGCTGAACCACACTTCTTTATGTAGTGGCACCCGAGCTCATCCACCTATTCACTGAATAACCTGAGACAAACCGAAATCCGTTACAGGTTTGTTTATGCCCGTCTCACTATAAAAAGCATCCACTTTTTATCCATGGTTTACAATGCTTTCAAGTTTTCTTTTATTTTTTAGGTTGAAGAAGTTACCTGTAAAAATTTTGCCAGGATGAGTGTGAACGGTTGGTTTCACCTTAAGGAACCACAAAAGTTCGACAACCCTTTGTACAAATTACCAGAGGCCGGGTTGTTCAGTGAGATTTATGATGATTTCACAGACGAAGAGTTCAACGTGAACGATTGGATCAATCACAGTTATTTCGAGGAGGAAGTCAAGCAGTCGATACATTATTGCATAGAGGAGGGATCGGAGCATTCGCTCGAGTATTTTTTCAACGGGACAAAAATGCAGGAGGTTTTCCAGACCATCACAAGTGAAGGTGAATATGAATAAAGTATTTATTAAATACAGGGTGATCATATCTGGGATTGCTAAAAAAAAAATCCCATAAGTGCTTACGTAACGTAAGTCAAAAGTCACAGAGCCAAATGTGGAAATAATTTATTAATTATTTTCAAATCATTTTTATTTAATATATTTAAATAACTGTGACCAAGTGAATGAATAAATACTGTTTTTTATTTAATTCCATAAGTGATTTGTTAATAATAGAAAAGAATATTTTATTCACTTCATCACAGTCATTTAAATTACAATGAAAATTTCTAGCAATGATCAATAAAATTCGATTATTCCCTTTCTCCAACTGCAAAAATTACTTACACTGTAAGTTTTACAAACATCTATTGAAACAACTACTTACCGAGCATTTACCCCCACCAGATTACACAATTATTGATCATTGACAAAAATTTTCCTTGTTTAATTTAATTGTAATTTAAATAACTGCAAATGTGTGAATCATCTTTGTTTCATTTTATTGAATATAATTGCAGTCATTTAAAATAAATTAAATAAAAAGAAATTTGAAAATAATTTATTTATTTATTTATTCTTATATAACATCATTATATGGACTTTACTTCTCAGTGTGAGGTGCTGAAAATAATCAATTAATAAAAATTAAATTAAAGTAAGTTTCTCTGCCACAACCTGTAGGTGCATAATTTTCTTAATGTAGACTTGGAACCCTAATGTTTTTACGATTAATAAAAATTCATCATTACTATTTCTTTGTGAAATGTTATCAATATATTTTGTTGTAATTGTTGTTTTTTATTATTATTAATTCTAGACATAAAATGGGATAAAATGGGCCCGCCGAACAGACGCAACTACGAATACATAAAAACAACCACAAACCTCCCCCCGGTCCTCAACGAATTCATCACCATCTTCAAATCCCGCCTCTTCATAAACCTCCTCAAGGACTACACCGAGCTCGACCTCACCAAAATGAAGTGGGAACTGCAGAAGTGGACGCCCGGCTGTTACTCCCTCTTGCACGAGGAAAACAAGAACCAACTGGACGCGATCGTCTTCATTGGGGAGGTCGACATAGTCGGGGGTAGGGTCAATTACGTGACTTTGGAGGATGAAGTGCAAAATGCCTTGGTGACGGTACCGCCAACGCCGGATGGTACGTTGAATTTGGTTTACGGGGACACGGCGAGGTTCACATCGAACGTCAGCCGCTACACAAAAAGCTCCCCATATTTTATTCTTGTAGCGGCGTATTTTGAGGAGGATGAAGATGTGTCTTAATTAGGCTAATTGAATTTTTAAAAAAATGAGTTAGAAAATTAAAGATGTATTTTATGAAGTATAAATATATATTTTTAGTGTTAATGAAATTATTATTTTTCTAATTCTAAATAAGAAGAAAATTATAAGTAGACGATGAATTACTTTGAAGATATCCTAAAAATAGAAAGTCAAAACAGTGAATGAAATAAAGATTTAGTACCAGATGTACATTTTAGTCAATAAAGATTTTCGAAGAAAGTCAAAATATTCACGGTTTCTACATGTGGTACTAAATAAATTATTTTAAAGAAAGTCAAAACAGTGAATTATTATTAAAAAGAAAATTGTACATTTGTTTTAAAGTACTTACATAATGTAAGCCAAACTGTCATAGATGCAAAGAGGAAATAATTTATAATAATTGTTAAATTGGTGAGTTACGTGAAGATCAAATGTAATTGATAAAAAAGCACTAATAAAGTGTGAAGAAAGGTTATTAGTGTTTTTTTATCAATTATAATAATCATTATTCCTTACTTCACTTTTATTTTTATATGTTAGATGTACATTTCAAGTGCTAAGCACTTATTATCAATAATTAATTATTTTTATTTAACACTCGAAATTTACATCTATTGTGTAAAAATGAACTAAGGAATAAAGAAAGTGTTTTATTGTTAAGTTTGATCAATGAAATATTATACCTTCTACAAGAGATAGTTTCCTTTAACGAGTAATAGGGCCGAATTTGTAATTGCTATTTTCGAAATCGTTGTATCCGCCAAGTTTGAAACCGAATTAAATATAGCAATAATTAAATTTCTGTTTGAATTAGTTGAAATTCGCATTTGTGAAACACTAACGCTCTGCGGGAAAAGCGGCAGAACCCACGAACTAAAATTAATTGAGAACGACTAAACGCGCAACCGACACTCCGAAAAGGCCGCCAACATAACCCGATTCATTTTTAGTTCGTGTGATTACCGCTACGCCTTTACGGCGCTAGTTTTTGACAAACATCATAGAGTATATATTCTATTAATTCGATCCAAATTTGAAACGCACCTTTGTTAGCCAGCGCTTACGTAAACTAATCGTAACAGTTGCATATATGTGCTATGGGATTCTAAATAAAATAATATTGCGATAGTGAATCGGAGTTCTCTCTCTATCAACTGTTGTTTGGAATCGTTTCGTCTTCGGTTGTATATATGTGCTATGGGATTCTAAATAAAACGATATTGCGATAGTGAATCGGAGTTCTCTCTATCAACCGTTGTTTGGAATCGTTTGGTCTTCGTTTTGAGTCGCTATCGACGTGATCAACTAAACTAGAAGCCGGACTTTGAACTTATCGTACCCTTCGGGTGAAATTTTTTATTGTGCAGGAAGAAAAAAGAAAACAATTTGGAACAGTTGGAACCTCCCTACAAAATCACTGTTACTTGTAATTGTTTTAATAACTATTCCGAAGAATGGGTTGTCTTCTTTTTGCTATCTCTATTGATTTCTAATAATTTTCTATGATTATAATTTATTCTATGAATATTTGTTGGTGTATAAACGCTAATTCCAAAAGAAAGTAACTACTACTCGAACAATCTTTTGTAACTATTATCCGAAACAGATTTTTAATAACTATTCCGAAGAATAGGTTATCTTCTTTTTCTTTATATATAATAATTTTCTATGAATATTTGTTGGTGAAGCATAAACGCTAAATTCAAAAGAAAGTAACCAATACTCGGAACAATCTTTTGTAACTATTATCCGAAACAGATTTTTAATAACTATTCCGAAGAATAGGTTATCTTCTTTTTCTTTATATATAATATTTTTCTATGAATATTTGTTGGTGAGTGCATAAGCGCTAAATTCAAAAGAAAGTAACTACTACTCGGAAAAATCTTTTGTAACTATTATCCGAAATAGATTTTTAACAACAATTCCGAAGAATATATTACTTTTTATTTTTATCATCCAAGTTTATATCTATTAATTTTCTATACTAATATTATTCTATGAGTTTTGTTGGTGTACAAAACCCCAAATTCCAAAAGAAAATAACTACTACTTGGAACAATCTTTTGTAACTGTTGCCCGAAACAGTTTTTTTTAATAACTATTCCGAAAAATAAGTTATCTTTCTTCTTTTACCATCCTTGTTGATATCTATTAATTTTGTACAGTTAATATTATTCTATGCATATTTGTTCGTTTAAAACAAATATTCATAGAATAATATAAACGTTAAATTTCATAAGAAAGTAACTACTACTCGTAAAAATATTTTGTAACTGTAACGTGGAACAGTTTGTTTTATAACTATTCCGAATAAATAGGTTATCTTCTTTTATACAAAGTTGTTGATATCTATTAATTTTCTAGAGTTGATATTACTCTATGAATATTTGTATGTGTACAAAACGCTAAATTCCAAAAAGATTAAACGTTAAAATCGTGTTAAATTTGAATGAAAATATCGTGCGCCGGCGGTTAGAATGGATATTCCACAGCCCCCGCAAGGTAATAACAACACACATTTCATACAAAGCCCGAAAACGAAACAAACAAAAAAAAATACCGACACTTTGAGGTTATCACGCTTATGCCTGAATGTTTACAGACACCGAATTAAGGAACATTATTGACAAACTCGCGCAGTTCGTCGCTAGGAACGGCCCCGAGTTCGAGCAGATGACTAAAAATAAACAGAAGGGCAACCCGAAGTTTCAGTTCTTGTACGGGGGGGAGTTTTTCAATTACTACCAGTTTAAAGTGAACGCCGAGCAGAGTATGCTGAAGCAGCAGGGGGGGTGGAGTGCCCCGCAGAATATACAGTCTCCGAATCATAGCCTTAACCACAACCCGCCGCCGCCGATTATTGGGAATCAGAGTTTGAATATGTCTTCGGTTAACGTGGGGGAAATAAGCACGATCAAGACGCAGATTGAGGCGCTGCAGGAGCAGATTAAGCAGAGCGAGCAGAATTTGCAGGCGCAGCACGCGGTTCTGATGCAGCAGCAGCAGGCGCAGATCGAGGTGCTCTTGGCGGAGTGCGAGATTAAGGAGAATCAACAGGAAGCCGAGGAGACTAATATTTCTTTATTGGATTTAAATCAGCTGTTGACGCCGATTGTTGAAAACTGCACTAAAGATAGTATTCAGTCGGGGAAGTCTTGGATTCTACAAAACGCGAATACGAAAGAAAAAGCTTTATGTATAGCGCATTGTTTGTTGCTTAAAGTCATGCAAGGCTCTCCGGCTTTTAATCATCGTTTGCATGTTATTTATTTAGTTAATGATGTGTTGCATCATTGCGCCCGGAAAAACGCTGCGGATATTAAGGATGCTTTAGAATCGGTTGTTGTTCCGATGTTTTGCACGGCTAACTTAGCGACGACAACCGATGAGCAGAAAAATAAATTGGATAAGCTGTTACAGTTGTGGGAATCGAAAGCTAATTATTTAGCTCCGAGTACGGTGGATGCAATGCGTAGACCGCAGGATAGTATCCAGCAGTATAAGCAGAATCAGCTGACGAAATTTTCGACTGAAATTACTTTACTCGGCCAGCAAACGCAAGTTACTTTTGAGGGTTACCGCGCTCAGCATCAGGCTTTTGTAATGCACGCTTCCCAGCAGATACAAGAATTAGAGCAGAGGGTTAGTTTGATGGAGGAGCAAATACGCATGGAGGAGCAGTGCCGGGTGCAGGAAGAAACAGCAGTTCCTGCGATTAACCCATCGGTTCCTCCACCGCAATTCACGCAACCGCCACCGGGATTTTTCTCACCACCCCCTGCTATATTTCCTGATTTTTCAAAACCTCCTCCTGGTTTCCCGCCTACTATAGAACCTCCACAAGAGGATTTAATGCCCTCGGTTCCGTATTATGAACTGCCTGCTGGTTTAATGGTGCCGTTAATTAAGTTGGAAGACACGAAATTTAAGCCGTTGGATCCTAAAGATATTCGGCTCCCGCCTCCAGCTCCACCTAATGAACGTTTACTAGCAGCCGTTGAAGCCTTTTACGCCCTACCATCCCACGAGCGGCCTCGAGACAGCGAAGGTTGGGAGAAGTTAGGCCTGTACGAGTATTACAAAGCGAAAAACCAAGCGAAGAAAGAAAAAGATGATTTAATCGAAGCCGGAGTCCGAGAATTATCCAGAAGCCCAAGTCCCGTCGTTATAACGCAAGAAAAGAGCCCTTCGCCCCCTCGCAGGAGGTACACCAGCAAATCCCCTTCGCCACACGGCCGCGATAACCGAAGATCACGCTCCAGATCCCGCTCGAGAACCCCACCGAGACGCCGTGACCGCAGCGACCGCCGTTCCTCCCGCCGCCGCAGAACCCGCTCTCACTCCCGCTCGAAATCCCGCTCAACATCCCCCAACTACCGCTTAAGCACCTCCATGAGCGCCGCAATCAGCTCGCTCAACTCGCAAGAAACGATCGACTCGACGAACAAAGGGCATCAGATGCTGAAACGGATGGGCTGGGGAGGCAGCGGGTTGGGGCTGAACGAGCAGGGTATTGATTCGCCGATCAGCGGTGGGGATGTGCGGGACAGGCAGGACCAATTCAAGGGGATCGGGTGCAATCTGAACGACCCTTATGAGAATTTCAGGAAGAACAAAGGGGCGGCTTTCATAACGCGGATGAAGGCGCGGGCCGAAGAGCGGGCGCAAGAAAGTAAGTCGAAATAGTTTTGATGACTGTTATAATTTGGAACGTCTAATTTTTTCAATTAGATTTAATTACACTAAAATGTCATTAATGTGTACTTTCCAAATATGTACATTCGCTATTTGGTTTAAAATTTTCTGATAACTTACTTTTTCATGTGTAATGTTCTATAACAAGAATAACCATTTTTGATAAATTTAACTTTTTAATGATATTTGCAGACCTTAAAAGAATTATCACTTTTTCTTACAAGAAAACTTTTTATATTAATTCAGTTTTTGAAAAAAAAAAAAAACAGACTCGATTTCATAGAATTTTCTTAGGCCGATTTGTGAATTGTATATTAATCAATAAACCTCAACACCAAAAAGATATCAATATATAAATTCATAAATAAAGATATCAATAATAAATAATAATATATATTATCATATAACCCTTATATCCTTTCGAGTGTTGGGTATAAATAATAATAATAAACCTAATTTTTCAACAGGAAAATCTCAAAGAGTATTAATTACAATTTTTTTTGATAATTATTAAATTTATGATTGAAAAACAAAACGAATTAATGGTATTTTATTGTAATTACATAAAATTAGGAAATTTATAAAAAAAAAATGTGTTCATTTAATTCTTCTGTGATATTTAATATAAAATGTTTTGCTACTAATCATGTTTTACTATTTGTGCCATAGAACAATCCAAAGAGGACTACTAAATGTTACGGTTCGCCACTATTATAATAATTGTCCCAATTATAAATCAGGTAAGACTTCACCGTGAGCTCGTTAAGCATGTTTCATTTAATTTTCAAATAATCTTGTAGTTTCTTTATCTTCAGATCAATGTGTAAATACTGTTGTTATTCTTCTCTGTGAACCTGGTTTGGTTATTATGCGTCAAACTCAATCTATCTGGTGTATAACGTTTAATTTATTTGGGGAAAGTAATAATTAATTGAACAAAAATAATGGAATGTGAAAAGGCCACTTATGGGAATCTTGTTTATTTTAAGAGATATTGAAAAACGGTTAAACGGTTATTGCGACCCTAGCCAATTTTACAAGCTGAAGCCAAGTGTTTCTCATAAGATTTGCCACTAAAATAGACCACTATGTACAAGTGCAATTTCAGTGAAGACGAAAGTTAGGTTAGGTTAGGTTCGTGTTAACTTTCTTGCACTATAACTGGTGGTGCTATTTGTAATGAGAAAATGGTTTCAATTTAAGCAAGAGAATGATATGAAAAATAATAATATAATCTATTATATTATTACACAGTAGTGCTTTCACAATGGAAACAAATTTAATTGAAGTGCTGGTGATTTATAGAAAATTATATATTTTAAATAAAAATGATTTGAAAATAATTAATAAATTATTTTCACATTTACCTTTGTGATTTTTGACTTACGTTGCGTAAGTACGTTAAACAAATGCACATTAAAACAACTACTTCCCGGGCAAATACCCATGCCGGACATTGAATTACATAATGTACACCTGCTGTTGCACATCAATAAAATATTGCATAATGCAACAAATTTTGATCCGAGAAAAATTTAATGCAAAAACAACAAAAGGAACGTTACTTAATATAAGGCCATCTGCAGACACGTGTTTCGGGATCTATCCCTCCTCAGTACAGCTATGCCTTACATAATTTAAAGATGTTAAATTAAATTAATTCAAATACAATCCAGAAAATTAAATCAATTATATTAAATCAAATTAAACTAAATCAATTCAACTTAAATTAAACCAAATTAATTCAATTTAAATCAAGTGAATGAATAATACTCTTTTCTATTTAAATTATATGTTTTTTTAAATAAATAAATCACCAGCTCTTTAATTGATTTTGATTCATTTATAGAAAAATTATATAAAATGTTCTATAAATTAATCACAAGCACTTTCATTTGTTCCTTCCATTGTGAATGCACTACTCTATAATAATATAATAGATGTTTGTAGGGTGTTCCATAAACAAATGCCAATATAAAGTTTTCTTTTCTCAAATGGAACACCCCATATATTATTACATATTTGGATTCTTTTATAAGATTTTTTTATATACAGAATAAGTGCTAAATAAATTATCTTTATTATTATTATCATTATATTATTTTAGACACTTTTCATAACAACCATAAAGTTCTATGCCTATTTTCAACTGTTAGAAAATATTGTGAATTGTTTAATCAATCCCAGCCAACTATTGAATATTTGTTATATAATATTCTATATATATAATAAATTAAAGACGACGCAAGCGCCACCTTTTGCCTAATATTATATATTATTTATCTCGATTACCACTCTATCTGAAAAACAAATAAAAAACTGATGCAGTAATAACTTTTTGTATTGTGTTTTGCCAAACACAATGTTACTGATGTTTAAATCTTCTTCATCTGCTATCCCTTGTTGCCCCTTAGGGCGTCAGATAGATGTTTAAATTAAGGATTAAAATAATAATAGATCCATATTTTTTTTATTTATTTATTTATACAAAACGCAATAGACTGAGTCCGTTGACAGGATTTACAATATTTACAAAGATAAACTAACTTAACTAAATATTACAGTATAGACAGTTTAAGACAATCTAACGGAGCTTATTTAAAATGAACAAACAGTGTGTTAAATATATCAATACAATTGGAATATTGATTGTAAAGCCAAGACATTCTTAGAATAGGTGAGCTTAGATAATAATTACATTTCAGTTTTATTATCATTTACATACATTTATATATTTAGTTGTAATATTGATTTTTGTTGCATATGTTTTGTAAAAAGGAGATACTGTAAATAAATATATTATTATTACACATCGTGCAGTGTCATTTTCAGATTTTAATGCCAGAACTAGGCAATGAAAATGATATTAAAGACTTTAATGTGAGAACCAGGCTATGAAAATGATATTAAAGTCAAAATTAGGCAACAAGAATGACTTTAAAGTGAAAATTAGACAATTAAATGATTTTAAAACTAAATTCAGTCAATGAGAATGACTTTAAAGTCAAAATCAGGCAATAAGAATAACTTTAAAGTGAGAATAAAGTAATGAGAATGACTTTTGGGACAAAATTAGCCAATGAAAATGACTATAGTCAAAATTAGGCAATAAAAGCGACTTTAATGTAAAAACAATGCTATGAAAATTATATTAAAGTCAAAATTAGGTAATAAGAATGACTTTAATGTTAAAAGTAAGCAATTATAATATTTTTAAAACCAAAGTTAGGCAATGAGAATGACTTTCAAGTCAAAATCTGGCAATAAGAATAACTTTAAAGTCAAAATCAAGTAATGAGAATGACTTTTGGAACAAAATTAGCCAATGAGAATGACGATAGTCAAAATTAGGTAATAAGAATGACTTTAACGTCAAAGGTAAGCAATTATAATATTTTTAAAATTTAAAAAATAAATTTTAAAACCAAAGTTAGGCAATGAGAATGACTAAAGTCAAAATCAGGCAATAATAATGTCTTTAAGGTCAAAATCAAACAATGATATTGCTGTTAGGGACAAAATTAGCCAATAAGAATGACTATAGTCAAAATTAGGCAATAAAACAGATTTTAATGTAAGAACCATGATATGAAAATGATATTAAAGTCAAAATTAGGTAATAAGAATGACTTTATTGTCAAAGGTAAGCAATTATAAAATTTTTAAAACCAAAATTAGGCAATGAGAATGACTTTAAAGTCAAAATCAGGCAATAATAATGTCTTTAAGATCAAAATCGAGCAATGAAAATGCTGTTAGGGACAAAATTAACTAATAAGAATGACTATAGTTAAAATTAGGCAATAAAACATATTTTAATGTAAGAATCATGATATGAAAATGATATTAAAGTCAAAATTAGGTAATAAGAATGACTTTAATGTCAAAGGTAAGCTATTATAATATTTTTAAAATGAAAGTTAGGCAATGAGAATGACTTTAAAGTCAAAATCTGGCAATAAAGTCTTTAAAGTCAAAATCAAGCAATTAGAATGACTATGGTCAAAATTAGGCAATACAAGAGACGTCAACTTCAAAACCTGGCATTAACATCGACATTAAAGTGAAAATCAGGCAATAAAATGACTTTAAAGCCAAAATTAGGCAATTATATTAATTTTAAAACGAAAATATCAATGAGAATGACTTTAAAGTCATAATTAAACAATAAGATTGACTTGAAAGTAAAAGTCAAGCAACGGGAATGCCTTTAGGGACACAATAAACTAATGAGAATAAATGTAGTTAAAATTAGGCAATAAAAGAGATATTAACTTCTGAATCTAGCACTAACATTGACATTAAGGTCAAAATTAGGCAATGAGATTGATTTTAAATTCAAAATTAGGCAATTATAATGATTTTAAAACCGAATTCAGGCAATGAGAATGACTTTAAAGTCAAAATCTGTCAATAAGAATGGTTTTAAAGTCAAAATCAAGCAATGAGAATGACTATGGTCAAAATTAGGCAAT
Source organism: Philonthus spinipes (assembly GCA_963082785.1). Classification (NCBI taxonomy): domain Eukaryota; kingdom Metazoa; phylum Arthropoda; class Insecta; order Coleoptera; family Staphylinidae; genus Philonthus; species Philonthus spinipes. The sequence continues at coordinate 19,446,065 of OY720314.1, read as the reverse complement.
ACAAGAGACGTCAACTTCAAAACCTGGCACTAACATCGACATTAAAGTCAAAATCAGGCAATAAGAATGACTTTAAAGGCAAAATCACTCAATAAGAATGACTTTAAAGTCAAAATGAAACAATGAGAATGACTTTTGGCTATAATCACTGTCAATGGTTAATTTTTATTGGGCAACAAAATATAGAGAACGAGACAATAAAAGTGACTTTAAGTAAAAATAAGTATTTGTTTAAAGAAAATCAATATCATATGTTTACATTTATTTCTTTAAATATAACTAAAAAATCTTCTTATATACCTAAATATATCCTGAATTCTTGTAATTGAAGGTCACAAATGTGTATAAACATTTTTTTTTTCATTGAACCGTTGTTTACTTACCACCGAGTATATTGAGTTTGACGAATATTAACTCTTTTAGGAAATTTATTTTTATTAACAGGAGTAAAAATATAGGAAAAATAAGACAAAAAATATATTTCTTGATGATTGCATTCAAAAATACTTCTCTATATTTCACTATTTCAAAAAATAACATTATTTTAAATAAAACTTAAAAAAATATTTTCTGTTCATAACAGCTAAAGAGAGAATAATTTATATATATATTCAAAGACCCCTTTTACCCACATGGGTATAGGGAAGTAATAAATCATTAATAAAATACGATTTGATTTAATTTCTCCACTTATTTATTTCATTGTTAGACATACATTTCAACCACTATGTGCTTATTTCAATATAATGAAGTAATAAATCATTAATAAAGTACGATTTGATTTAATTTCTTCACTTATTTATTTTCACTGTCAGACATACATTTCAACCACTATGTGCTCATTTCAATATAATAATACAGTTATTGAAGATGAGCACATGGTGCTCGAAACGTGCATCTAACAGTGAAAATAAATAAGAGAAGAAATTAAATCAAATCGTGTTTTATTCGTGAATAATTTAGTATTTTCATTTTTTTTAATTTATTTTCTGTTTATTTAATAATGTAACGAGGCATAATATTAGATGAAGAATTACACTTTTTTTGTTCCAAGACCGAAACACGTGTCAGGAAACTGAAAATAAAAACATTATGGAACAAAATAAGTGTAATTCTTCATCTAATAGTAATATTTGTTTCCATCAAGAGTGTAGCGCAACAAGCATTAACTTTAGAGGCATAATATGGTGATTTGTGCTATTTTTCAATTAGGCAGAAGATTGCGCTTTGTGTTATCTTTCATATTAAGCAAAAGATGGCGCTTTGTGCTATTTTTCCAATTAGGTAGAATATGGCGCTTTGTGTTATGTTTCAAATTAAGCAAAAGCTGACGCTTTATGCTAATTTTCCAATTAGGCAGAAAATGGCGCTTTGTGTTATTTTTCAAATTAAGCAAAAGATGGCGCTTTGTGCTATTTTTTCCAATTAGGTAGAATATGGCGCTTTGTGTTATGTTTCAAATTAAGCAAAAGATGGCGCTTTGTGCTATTTTTCCAATTATGTAGAAGATGGCGCTTTGTGTTATGTTTCAAATTAAGCAAAAGATGGCGCTTTGTGCTATCTATCCAATTAGGCTAAAGATGGCGCTTTATGCTATCTTTTCAATTATATGATTTTTTGTTTAGCCACTGACTTACTTAAAGTTAGCATTTGAAAACAAATATCCATTGAAAGGGAAAGGAGGGTAAATACCCCTCCGGACATTGGATTACATGATGGAAATTTGCTGTTGCACAAAAAATAGAGATGGGCGAAGTCGATCTTTTCGATCTATTTTGTTTCTGCAAAATCAAGTATAGATAATTTTATTAATGTACATATTCTATTACTAACGGTAACTGTTCTCCATTTATTGAAAAACATCAATTGAATATTGTTTATTGATTTTCTTTCTTTCTTAATCTTATCCTCTTTTACCCGTATTGGGTGTCGAGGGATTTTATTAATTTAAAATTGCTCATTTAGAAATACTCGATTACTAATATTGTTCGATTTTGCCCAACACTACAAAAAATCATTGTGCATCTGGAAAATAAAATGATTTAATTTAAATAACTGAGTGAATAAATACCCCTTTCTTTTATTTTCTAAATTTATTTATTTTATGCTGTGCTGCAATTGGAATTTATATTCTGTTGGGCAAATAATAATAAATAATTTAAATTGATTATATCGAAGAAGTATTTTTTATGCAATCGTCAGTATTGCAAAATTGTTGATTATTGAGCAACCAAAATTGAAAACAACATATTTGAACCGCCATTTTTCTATTTTTATAAACCGTATGTTTTTTACAGATAAACCTCCGCATTTCATGCCCTATATATTATATATAAAAAAATATAATTAACAAATTTTCATATTTTTTAAATCGACTAATTAACTTGTAGTGTATATAAGACTGTATGTATGTATGTAAGTATGTATTAACTGATTAAACGGATAAGAGAAGTACAATTGTGTGTTATTACCCGTAGGAAACACGTGTGCGGTCTGCTGACACGGCAGGCACGTTCAGTTCACATTTCTGGCCCGTTTTTAATCGGATCGGGCGGGAGCGTTCGCCGCCAACACGTGTTTCGCTCCGCGTACGTTACATAAACGGAATCGCAGAAATAAGAGAGAGAGATAGTGGAAAAAAAGTGGTGTTTATTAATATTGATTATTTCCTTGTTATTAGCATAACTATCTTTCGCGGCGATTAGCATTTAATTCCATGATATAACTTATCCGTGCACCGTCATAAATAATACATATTTTACCGTGTTACGCAATATTGTTGGTATTTGCGCGTTAGTGGAATATCGGGAATAATATCGAATGCGGTTTTATATTAAATTTTTTATTATTCGTTGGAATTGTTGATGTTAAGGAGAAATAGATTGTATAAATTAAAAATGCAATATACTCGAGAAATTTTCTTCTCTAGAGACCTTTTTTAATAAAAACAGATGGCAATAAAAGAACCACACGCTGTAGGTTATGTTATTCTAATAAATTGAAGAAATTGAGGCCGGATTCTAGTTTAGTCGATAGCGACTAAAAATGAAGATGGGGCTATTCCAAACTCCGATTCGCTGTGACAATATCGTTTTATTTAAAATCTCATAATTGATTTGATTTCGATAAAATCGTAGAGATAATCAAAGTTGACTGGCATGTTAGTAGTAGCATCGCCCAGGAGCTAAAGGAGCATAAGATATTGTAACGAGGTTTAGATTTTATTTATTTTAGGATTAGGATTCGTGTGGGTAACGTTTCCGAATGGTGTCACGGGATATATAAAATTTTGAAATCTTGGGTAAACGTGCGTGAAATGAACGAATCCGAAGTCAAAATCTGTAGGAAACTTACCGTTTGGTCACAATTCGCATTTAAAGTCCCAATTTTGAGGTTATAATTGATCCGATTTTCGACCAAATAAGCACATTGCGAGTATAAATCGTACACATGATGAAATAATCTTCTAATTTATGACAAAAGTTAGCATACACGGGATGAAGCTGATCGGGCTGATTGCCAAATATTTGTGAGACCGTTGGACTCCAAAGTTATGGCGTTGCTTTTGACATGTGAAAGTGCATTTGAAATGTGGATGAAGTTACATGGGATATTCGAACAATAGACGAAACAAACTTCACAAGTGGATTTTTTTTTGATTTAACAAGGATCCTTCCGATACTGTGGTAAAGCATATTGCCAAATTTGAGGGAATAATATTACGAATGCAACAGTTAAATATATATATTTAATTGTTGCAACTGTACCCAACACTCGAAGGGGTATACGAGTTATATGAATACTGTAAAGTATATGTTGGTGCCACACACCGCACCTGACTTCCCTATAAGAGTTATATTATATATATATATATACAGAGAGGTTTTTTTTATCAGTATACATTTCCCCTATGTATACCTGCAAAAAACGCGAGTCAAACGCATTGAACCGATTAATGTGTGTATGTTTAGTTGACTATTTGGCATATGTGTGTTCAGTTGCTTGTTATAGGCAACTAAACACACATACATTAATGCATTTGACTCGCATATTTTGCAGGTATACATAGGGGAAATGTATACTGATAAAAAAGCTCTCTCTCTCTCTCTATATATATATATATATATATATATATATATATCATATCATATCATATCATATAACCCTTATACCCCTTCGAGGGTCGGGTACAGTTAAATACAAAGCCTGATAAAAGTTCAATAACAGTTAAGTTACTTGAAACTTTACCAGGGGAATACGAAAGCTTAAGCCAAGCTTGGTGGGCTAGATCTGAAGATCAAAAAGCCAAAAAAAATTGGTAGCGTTGTTGACCGAGATGCAATTGCTTTGATTTGAAATTGGTTCGTCTCCCTTCGTGGATGTTGACATTTATGAGAATACTGCATATCTTTCAGTGATCGTATAATGAAATCTTACAGTATATCCGTCTTTCAATATTGCATTGTATGATATGCAATATTGAAAGGCGGATATTTTAATCTTGTAGCAACATTGCTTCCATATTTCTGCAATATTGCAATCTTGCAGTGCAATATTTATGCAACCTGTCTGTGCTGTGAGATGACAAGCATGACAAAGAGCTAAGAAGAAGATCTTAGAATAATAGAAAGAAAGATCATAAGAGCTATAACAGAACCAATTAGAATAGAAGACCTGCTCAGAGACAGTTAAAGAGTGCCGCAATAAACTCGGGCAGGCCTCGACACACAACAGAGTCGAGATGTCTTTGAGTAAAACGGCACAGTATTGATAATGGGGACGAATTAGTTGGCGCCGCGTCCAAAATGACCATTCACATGCTGGGGACATACATACCAACACTCTAAAGAAATTTAGAAGTAGATGGCATGATACAATCCAAGGAAATCCTATGGTGTCCGAATGAAAAATCATCCAATCAATACCTGCGACCTAAAACGAATTAGCGCTATCCTGACAGGACACTGCGGATCTATAGCGAGCATATCTCTGGAGCTTGCAAAATTGTCAAATCGTAGAGGATGCTGCTTTAAGGATGAACCCGCGGAGATTATCCTTGGATACTGCCCATCTCTCTAGTCTAGCAGAAGATCCATACTGAGTGAAGAATGGCTAGAAATTAGGGATCTACCAATCTCGGCACTGTTAGCCTACCTCAATGAAGTGCGCTGACTATGCTGATTTTTTCATACCAAAGAGAGGAGGAATTAGGGGCCTAATGTGCATTTATGCACACCTTCCATAAAATCGTAACTGTAACATAAGGTTAATGTCTCATACTACAATACCTCATCATATAAATGGAATCCCTCATAACAGTAAACACTTTGCCGGTATCACGTACATAGTTTATTTTTGACTAGTTTCGACCTATACGGTTCATTTTCAACAAGTTAACAGTTCACGGTATGCGGACATGTTGCAAATGTTTTTAATGGATGCCATCGGTCGATTTCAGTTGACGTGGTTCCAACAAGACGGTGCAAGGTCTCATGTTTCAAAGTTATCTATGCGAGAGATGTTTCCGGATTGTCTGCTATCTCAGCTTGGTGATCAGCCGTGGTCCTGATTTCTCGCTTCTGGATTACTTTTTGTGGGGCTATGTAAAATCAAAAGTGTACCAAAATCGACATCAAATTTGGTAAGATTTAAAAAAATAACATAAGACGAGCTATTGTTGGGTTGAGAACGGTTGCGGGAACCCGAGCGCCATGCGCAAATACGTTCGCCTATTTCACCGATAGATGGCGCAACAAGAAGCGTGAAGCGCATATGGTCCGAATAGCGTATAAAAGGGCAAAATAAATGAAGTTTTGACAGTCTTACCACGGACTCACCAGAGTCCTACCATGGACTCACCCTCCGTAGAACTGTGATGAGCCCTTAGATCGTGGTCGAGATCTAAGGGCTCATCACAGTCCTACGGATCTGACCACATATCGAGCTCCCCATAGCTAGTTAATAAGTAGTCACCACAGTCACGCTAGGCAGAAACAAACCCCACTGACCACGGAAGTATCACCTCTACACCGCAATTCCACCAGGGCTACAACGCTGAAGAAGGAAGGCAGCCAACCAGGAATGCCCAGGGGACTGGATCAAGAAGACATAGACTTGAAAACCAGCACAGCGTCTGGCAGCTAACACAACACAGCGCTGTCAGCCTGTTCTACGAAAAGTTGTACCGCACCGCCGGAGATCCCCTCACATCACTTCCAAAATAGTCATTGGTCAGTCTCGAGTTGTGAATATGTTCTGATTTTCTGTATGATTAGGTATTGTAGTATCTGGCATTGCCCTTATGTTACGGTTTTGTAGGGGGTGTTCCCAAACGCACAAACATGCATAGGCCACGTTAGACCCCTAACTCTTCTTCCCTTTAGGATAACCAAAAATCTCGAGAAGGAGCCTTATGGATTTTTTTGTATACAATTCGTTCCGTTCCCGGGCGATTGTGAATTGACAATAAGAAATTAAATTGTATCAATTTGGACTCTATAACTCACTATCTCTAGTTTATTATGAAATAGTTTTTACACCCAAAGAATTTTACTCAAATTTATCAAGATCCCATACAGCGCGGAATATTTCAGCAATATTTCACTAGCGTTGCAAATTGCTTTGCAATATTGGCGCAACGTTGATGTTATGATACATTATAATACTGCGGTGCAATATTGAAGCAATATTGTATTTGTGTTGCAGATACATCACCCAGAACACTTGGTCTCCGACATAAGTTACCGGAACTTATTATAAGACTCGTCAACACATATACATTTTTTCAAATGAGTGACCTTCGCACCAATCCAAGATAATGTTTGTATGGTTGCAGATGAAATCTCACACCCTTCACATCATGGCGCAGCATCTTGTGGTGAAAAGCGGTACTTTCTTTCAGATCAGCAAAGTGATTTTTACCTACTACTACTATTCGTACCACCCGATTTTGGCTACCTGCGAAGGACCGCACGACGAACGAAGGTCAGCACAAGGGCTGCACGTTTAACACCGGGTTTTCCGTGACGTCACGTTTAGGACCGAAAACCACGCGGATTAAACAATAGAAAGCGCCCAGACAGGAAAAACCCAGAGTTTTTCGCGGATTAAAGAAAAACCGCGAATCTAACCAACGCGAGTGAGACACCATCATTTAGCTGAGAGAAAGACCTACACACCGATATACAGCATACCACAAAGATGCCCAAGAAAACGAGCAGTCATGACGTGAAAAACGATTTTCTCGCTTTTCCAACGAGATTTTCATCTGCAACATACACCTAACCAATTAAAATATTACGCATTATGTCTGGATGAATTTTCATCAAAATACGATTCATAAAACGCAAGTTTCTTCATCCAGACACAATGATTTATGACACCCCCTCATTGTTCTATTTGTTTTTTTTTATATTTGCAAGAAAAAAAAAACAAATACAACAAAACACATATCAATGGAAGCAAAATTCGATTGTCAATATATTGATATGTATCACAATATTATCGGACTTACTCATTCCGAAATAATTCGATTTTTATTAATTACTCCACCGTTTCGCAAGTGATCAACATGTGTGATACCAGAGGTGTTAGTTGAAATTTGCCGGTTTTTTTTCGATAAAGAAAACACTTAATTTTCAGAGGAATCTCAATCTTTTTCTTTTTCAAAGTATTGACCATTGGTTTCTACACATTTCGCCCATCTCTCAGGCAAATTATGGATACCATCCCAAAAAAACTTTTTCTCTTTCGAGGCAAACCATTCGACGAGCCATTTTTCGACTTCTTCAAAATTAGCGAAGCACTGCTCTGCAAGGGAGTGTCCCATCGATGCGAAAAGGTGATAGTTGGACGGGGCGAGGTATGGAGAGTACGGCGGGTGCGATAATATTTCCCAATTAAGTGTTTTTAATGTGTCTTTCACCAGTTTAGCGGTATGAGACGGCGCGTCGTCATGTTACAAGATAACTTTGCCATGTCTTCGGGCCCATTCCGGCCGTTTTTCGATCAAAGCATGATTCAAATTGATCATTTGTTGTCGGTAGCGATCCGTGTTCACCGTTTCACCAGGTTTTAACAACTCGTAGTACACCACACCACACTGGTCCCACCAAACACAGAGCATTGTCTTACGGCCAAAGCTATTTGGCCTTGCAGTCGATGGGCCGGCTTCACCAGGTGAAAGCCATGATTTTTTTCACTTCGGGTTCTCAAAATAAATCCATTTTTCGTCCCCCGTGACAATTCGATGCAGAAAAGATTTCCTTTCGAATCGTTGAAGCAGCATTTCACAAACGGTTTTTCGATTTTCCATTTGTCTATTGTTCAGCTGGCGTGGCACCCATTTTCCATACTTCTGGATCTTTCTCATGACTTTTAAATGTTGGCAAATTGCTCCTCGAGTCACATTTAGTGTTTCTGCCAATTTTTGTTGCGATTGGGTTGGATCAACATCCAATAACGCCTGCAATTCCTCGTCTTCGATCTTTTTTGCTGTTCATTGTCTGTCAAATCGAAATCTCCACTTTTAAATTGACGAAACCATGTCTCACATGTTCTAATCATTAGAGCATGTTCACCATAAGTTTCTACCAGCAACCGGTGAGCTTCAGCTGCTTTTTTCTTTTGATGAACTAAGAAAAGCAACGAATGCCGCATATGCGATTTACTTGGAACGAAACTCGACATATTCACTGAGGTAAACAAATATGACGCTATTATTTTGGCGGAATGTGATACGCAAGTCACATTCACACATTTTTGTAGGTTAATGTCAATAGAAAAAAATGACATACATGCCAAATCATAGAAATTTATACATATTGCTAGCGACATCTACTAGTAAAACCGGCAAACTTCAACTAACACCCCTGGTACATGTACATATGCGCATTTCCAATCCACACACGTTGATCTACTTCAAGATTTAATTAGAATAAAAATAATTACTTTTTTTAATTATTTTTTTTAATCGTCGCGAAACGGCGACGAGGGTTAATCTTCGGATATAAAAGACGTACCCCTCCGACCACACTGGGAGAACGAAAAACGACACCAACCTCGCCGCTACACATTTAGTGTAGTAAGTCCGATATTTCTGCTTCTTAATTATTTTTTTATATATTATTTATTATTGTTATTATTTCTTTTTTGTACTTTTTTGTAAATTTTTTTTGCATTTTTCGTTGTCAATTTCTTGTTTTGTATATTTATAATTTTTTGTTATTGTAATTTTTTTTGTGTAAATAAATTTATTCAATTTTTTGAGCTAGTTTTCTGGGTAAATTAACGAACGGTTAACCAAACCCCCCGTTAATAAGGAATGCGCCGTTTCTCTCAGCAGAGGTCGCCTCATGCATATAATTGGAGTAATGGTCCCAGCGGCCTTTATAAGGAACGCTGCGTTTTCCCAGGCAGAGGTCGCCTTAAGCATATAATTAGAGTAATGGTCCCAGCGGCCTTTATAAGGAACGCTCCGTTTTCCCCGGCAGAGGTCGCCTTAAGCATAAAATTAAAGTAATGGTCCCAGCGGCCTTTATAAGGAACGCTCCGTTTTCCCCGGCAGAGGTCGCCTTAAGCATATAATTAGAGTAATGGTCCCTGCGGCCTTTAAAAGGAAGGCTCCGTTTTCCCCGACAGAGGTCGCTTTAAGCATATAATTAGAGGAATGGTCCCAGCGGCCTTTATAAGGAACGCTCCGTTTTCCTCGGCAGAGGTCGCTTCAAGCATATAATTAGAGTAATGGTCTCAGCGGCCTTTATAAGGAACGTTCCGTTTTCCCCGGCAGAGGTCGCCTTAAGCATATAATTAGACTAACGTTCCCAGCGGCCTTTTTAAAGGACGCGCAGAAAATTAAAGTTCATTTCAATACAAACTTCACAGATACGGTGCAATTACTTAAATTTGAAATTGGTACGTCTCCTTTCGTGGATGTGTTGACCAAGAGATGACTGTTTGAGACCCGGTGTCCGCTATCTTATTAGTAACACTCTTCATTACTTATAGTAATCGTATAATGCAATCTTGTAGTAATTACACAATGCAATATTGCCAAAGGCTGATATTTTAATCTTGTAGAAACATTGCATCCATCTTGCTGCAAAATTCTGCAATGATTCTGAAATCTTGCAGGGCAATATTTATGCAATCTTTCTGTGCTGTATGGGTTTTGAACACCAGGGCTCGTATTCTTGAAACAGGTCGTACGAAATCTGTCATTTAGATAGGAATTTACATGTGAATTTGACAGTTGCGTACGACTGAAACGTGCAATTGCTTTCAGGAAGTATGGATATCCTGAGGAGTGTAGAGGTGAATTGGTATGCATTTAAATTGTAGAAAAAAAGAAAACATTGGAAACTCCTGAAGTTATTTTTAGAAAACGAAATTTATTTAAGTGGATCAGAGGTCGGCGAAGAACGCGCACACCTTGAGTGGCGCGGGCCGGTCGGAGAGCGAGCACCGCGCGAAAGCGCTCCTCCGCGGCGCGGGTGTCGGACGAGCCGGTTTCGAATCGTGCTCGCAAGAACCACGGACGACGTTAAACGCGTCTCCCGCCTCCCGCCCGTCGGCGGCGAATTAAACCATCACGTGAATCACGTGGTGCACCACGTTACCGTGAACGTGATCCGAGCGTCGGCGACGCAACGCGCAATCAAAGACACGTGCCGCTACGTCGGGCCCGTTCTCGCAGAGCGCGGCGTCGATGAGGCGGAGAGCGGAGGAGCGCGCCCGGCGCGCTACATGACTCGCCTCACGTGCGGCCCAGCGTGTTTAGTAATTTCACACACTCGGGAAGATAAACTCGTGCTCGTGTGTGAATATCGCACCTCATTTACAAAACACCGACCGCCACGGCACGGTCAGCGCGCGGTGCGAAAATATTTTCGATTATTTTTTTTCGGTTCGCGGATTCCGGGCTGTTGTTATTTTTTATTTCCGTCGCTGTTCGCGCAATGGACATGAGCCACAGTTTTTGGGAGGAGAACTCGAACGTGCAGCACGTGAAGTACGAAAGGTAACGCCAATGACGCACATTTTTTTTTTTTTCGGTTCGGTCGTAATTCGTCGATTTTCTACGCAATATTGTTATTCGTCGCGATAAACAAAGTTGTTATTCTCGTGCACTTGGCATAATTTTCCATATCGCTTCAAATTACGAAATATTTTGTTTTGTAATATAAATATAGAATTACACACGAAAAAAACAACAACATTATAATAACCAGATAACAGGATTAATTAACTTGACTAATATTACGCTACAAATAATTACAAATAATTTATTGAGCAATTACATTATATAAAAATAAAATTACTACAATAATAACAATTTCCACCTGAGATCTATATAAAGTAAATTACGCATTGTTATAAATATCAGCAGTGGCTTATCTAGCTAGTTTCGGGGGGTGGGGGAGTTAACTGATACTGAAACTCGCCAATGAAAAATATGACCCCCCCCCCCTCCTACGTTTTTTTGAATAGTGATGTTAGGTTTGGGAAGAACGTATAAGATTTAATTAATTAAATCGTCGTTGTCTTTAATTTAAATTAAAGACGACGCAAGCGCCACCTTTTGCCTAATTTTAAATGAAGAGGTTAGAGTAAACGGGGTTAAGGGCAAATTTCTCTAAAAGCCTGTGGAGATAGTTTTCAATGGAATAATTCGTAAAGGAATTTTAAATTCAAGTCAATCCCTTAATAGATACTGTGACTACCTTGTCTTTTAGTAAGATTGCGCACTTGCTTGTACGAATAGTTTTTTTCTAAAACTAGCTATTGTAGAAGGGTCGGATATGATGAAGAGGCGTAGATTGTTTCATCCGTATATTAATACAACTATTTACAGACTTTTATATGTGATTCAAGTAAAGTACATTTTTACCAAGATCGTATTCAGTGCAAGGAGGATTCTTTAGGTTAGACCATACTCAGCGCTAGCTAGAAAAGTGTGTTTTTATCAGGTGGGGGTTTTATAAGCGCTTGGCTGTAGTTCGAGGATACTCAGTGCAAGGAGGATTCTCTAGGTTAGGCCGTACTCAGCGCAAGCCAGAGAAGTGTGTCTTTATCAGGTAGGGGTGCGTATTTTATAAGAGCTTGGCTGTGGTCCAAGAGTAGCTGCGGTGGGGACGGTCGTTCTCCATTGGTGCGTACGCGAGGGTGGTAAAAGAGTGCGAGAGTGCCTGTGTGACAAGAATGGTTGCTAGTAGCGAGTGTCGAAGGTGGATGTTACAGTCTCCCCCTTTGGATGTGAAGTCTTCCCGACGATCCATCCAACAATTGGACATCCACTAGTTAATTTCCCTTGATCTTCTTCTTCTACGTAATGGTTTGATTGGCTTGGGTGGTAGAAAAGTGCGAGAGTGCCTGTGTAACAAGAATGGTTGCTAGTAGCGAGTGTCGAAGGTGGATGTTACAGTCTCCCCCTCTGTATGTGAAGTCTTCCCGATGATCCATCCAACAATTGGACATCCACTAGTTAATTTTCCTTGATTTTCCTCTTCTACGTAATGGTTTGATTGGCTTGGGTGGTAGAAGAGTGCGAGAGTGCCTGTGTGACAAGAATGGTTGCTAGCAGCGAGTGTCGAAGGTGGATGTTACAGTCTCCCCCTTTGGATGTGAAGTCTTCCAGACGATCCATCCAACAATTGGACATCCACTAGTTAATTTTCCTTGATTTTCCTCTTCTACGTAATGGTTTGATGGGCTTGGGTGGTAGAAGAGTGCGAGAGTGCCTGTGTAACAAGAATGGTTGCTAGTAGCGAGTGTCGAAGGTGGATGTTACAGTCTCCCCTTCTGGATGTGAAGTCGTCCCGACGGTCCATCCAGCAATTGGACATCCACTAGTTAATTTTCCTTGATTTTCCTCTTCTACGTAATGGTTTGATGGGCTTGGGTGGTAGAAGAGTGCGAGAGTGCCTGTGTGACAAGAATGGTTGCTAGTAGCGAGTGTCGAAGGTGGATGTTACAGTCTCTCCCTTTGGATGTAAAGTCTTCCCGACGATCCATCCAACAATTGAACATCCACTAGTTAATTTTCCTTGATCTTCTTCTACGTAATGGTTTGATGGGCTTGGGGCGGCATGAAGAGCTGAGGAGTGGTAGATACCAATCGCAGTAGTTGAAGTGTCTAGCGGCGCAACTTCGAAGGTGGTGGGACCCAGGGACTGCAAAATAATCTCTTCGGGGGGCCAAATTGGAGCTGAATCCCTTTTTGGGAGTTGCTCAAAGGATCTTTGTGGTCAAATACAAATACAAATAAAAAATAATTCACTTAATGAGTGGCGACTGGAGCAGCAGCTTTCCCTTTCTTCCCCTTATCATCCTTCTTCTTCCCTTTCACTTCTTTGACTCCGGCCTCCTTCTCCACCAAAAACAACTCAATATGACAAGGCGAGGACATGTAAGGGTTAAAGGATGTAGAGTTACCTAAACTTTGTCTCCTGGGACATACTGAGGAGTAGCTCTCCTGCCTTGATCGGCCTGTTTCTTCCGAACATTTCTACCCATTTAGAGGCGAGATTCTCTACGATTAGCATGGGGGTGGTAGGCAATGGTCCGAATAAGTCGAAAGCGAGCACTTCAAATCTTTGATTGGTAGCGCGGGTCTGCAGTAATTCGGCAGATTTCAGAATGATTACTTTATATCGTTGACACGCTGAACATTTCTTAACGTATTGTTCTACACTGCTTTGCATTCCTTTCCAATAATACTTTAGTTGAATGCGCAAGAGGGTGCGTTGGATGCCATAGTGTGGCATCATCATGGAAGGCTTCTAATATACTTAGAATCTCTTCCTTGTGGACCACTTGTTGTACGTCTCCTTGCGGGTCATACCGGTACAGGATGCCATTAGCTATGACGTATCCTTTTCTCGTCCAGTAGACAGCATTTTCGGTGGCCTGAGTGGTTTCCAGATCATCAATAGTTATCTGTGAGTTGAGCTGCTCTGATGCCGCTCTCTTTCCGGGATGCCGTGTGGATGGAATTTTTTTCGATTTTCTTTAAATCGTTATCCGTGAGTTGCTCTGCTCTGATGTCGCTCTCTTTCCGGGATGCCATGTGGATGGAAATTTTCTTTATTTCCCAGGGATGCAGATCATCGTCGACATTGACAGGGCGGGACAAGATGTCAGCTACTCTGTTCGCTCTTCCTGGTATGTAGTCAATCTGGAGGTTGTAGGCTTGCAACTGCAGTTATCATCGTGCCAATCATCTGTCGGCGACTGTAGACTCATCAGTTCATGATCGGTGGCAACCGTGATTTGCAAACCATCCAGATATCACCTAAATTTCTTCATCACCCAGATGATGGCCAAGGCCTCCTTTTCTATTGTAGCATAGTTTTTCTCAGCAGGCAGCTTGCGTATTCAACAGGGTGTTCGTCCACACCCTTCCCCTGGCATAAAACTGCTTCGAGTGCATAAGCGCTGGCATCTATCCAGACGATAGACAGCTTTATTGAATCAGCCGTCCGTAGTACGGGTGCTTCGGTCAGCGCCTTTTTCAATAACTCGAACGTTGCGTTTTCTTCCTCACTCCATTTCCAAAGGACGTTCTTTCTGATTAGGTTGCTTAGCGTTTTGAAACGTGCGCGAAATCTGGTATAAGATTGCGCGTTTGTAGAAAAGAGATCAACTGTTTACAATTAGAGGGCTTTGTCCTTTGCCGGATGGCTTCGACCTTTTTCGCTCGGGTAAGAATCCATTCTTCGTTATCCTATGTCCTAGGAAGCGTACTGATTGACAAAAGAACGAGCTCTTTTCTCGGTTTATGCGGAGGTTGCATTTGTTTAATTCCGCGATCACTCTAGTGAGGTCGTCTAGGTGATGGAGTCCAGGGGGGTGTCACTCAAATCTCGGTTTGTATACATTAGAAAGTAAACGTTGCCAACGTTAAATCATGAAATTTATTACATTTTTTTAGGTTGGCATCAACCTCGAAGCGCATGCGTGGTGTGGCTCAATATGGTCGGTTACGTTTTCTATTGTCGTTTGCACTTAAAAGATAGCCGTATAATCAATTTTTAAGAACCGCCCAAATCGTGGTTAAAGTTTTATCGAAGCTAAGTATTTTCAAATGTCGGTGGTGTAAAGTGTGTTGATATTGTGTAGTTTTAATATTTAATCGAGAACATGAGTCCACTTGGAAGTGAAAATATCCAAACAATAATATGGAGCTATGGTGGACATTTTCCATGTGCTATATGTAAAAAATAATTATAGAATAATTAAAAAAATTTAAAAAAATGTCTTGTTTATTATAATTATATTTGTTCATTTTTAAATTGTTTAAAAAATGTAAATACTTTATATTATTTAAATTTAAGAGTTATTTATGGATGATTTTTGATTATTTTAATATTTATTTAATAAATGCATTATATTATTTTTTTTCCGCTATTATTATATACTTGATATCCCAGTATTTCCTTTCAGATTTAAATTTTCCCGCTAACAAAATATTTGGATGTTGGTAGAACTGCTTCCAAGGTAATCTTTCAATGTTTGTAGGTTGGTATCAAAACGTGCTAATGTAAACAATCGTTATAAGTATCCTTTTTGGAGGGGATTTACTCTTCTATTTAGGTTTTCTATGATGGAGTCCGATAAAATGATTAAGTCATCCAAGTACGCAAACATGCATACATCGGGTAGTCTTCTCCTGAACTTATCCATTAGCCTTTGGAATGTAGATGGCGCGTTCCTCAGACCGAACGGCATTCGTTTAAATTGGTAATACCCAAAAGGACGTTTTTGCTTGATCTTGGGTTCTTACGGGAATCTGCCAGGAACAGGTACGTAAGTCGATGGTGGAGAAATTAGATGGTTTACCCATGGCGTACAGCAAGTCTTCCACGCGTGGAAGTGGGTAAACGTCGGGAATCGTGATTGCATTTATTTTCCTGAAATTCACACACAGTCTGGTTCCTCCATCTTTCTTAAGGACCATTACGACAAGGTGACTGGCTTTCTTCGATGATATCCTGGCGCATCATTTCTTTTCGTCGAACGGCGGGCAGTCGATATGGACGAGTAGCTATCGGGGTGTCTTTTGTTCTAGCGATGGTGTGTTCTATCTCTGTGGTTGGTATGCCTCATAACTCAAATGAGCCAGAGTTGGCTTGGAGCATTTTGTTAACTGCTTTTTTCTCTCGGGTGTCAAGGTCTACTGCTTCATCTTCGCGGAGAGACACATTGACAAAAAATAATACTAAAGACTTCAGTCTTCTCGCTCCTCGACGGAAAACCTTTCGAGAATATTCCGGTTGACTTATATTGACGTAGTCAGCGAATAGAGCGTCAATATAAATGGCACTTGAGCTACGATATCCGGGCAGTCGATTCTCCCATCGATTAATTACTTCATAAATCTCGAACAGCACAGAATTCTTCTAGAGACAAGAGAATCCACGCCATGACGTTGAAGAAATTCGTCTTGCGGCGTTCCAGTAGTATGATATACCTGGTCAGTTCTAAATGAAAGAAATTTATATGCTTTGATGGTGTTGATGAATCCCTCTACTTCCACAGGGTTCTTACTTAATCCAGAAATCATATTTCTCTATCGTGGGCGAAATAGGAGACCAGCCATAGCATGTAGGATTGGTACTGCAGTAACAGTGTCGCTGTTGCTGAAATTTGGCAAGACAAAAGCATTGCATCTTTTATTTATAAGAATGCAGGAGCGTCGCCTACCCGAATCCTGCATATATTACAATCTATATTATTTGGAGCCTAGTCCACAGATCTTGTTCCCCAAGATCTTCTCTAACAATAATTAAATTGCAGGAATCAACAACAATTAGCAACTTTAGGAGCCCTTAACTAAGGAGATCTTCTCTTTTTTTCTTTGGGGTCATTTCAAGTAACTGGTTTGCAGCGTCGAAATTAATACACTTGAACAATTACTTGATCAAATAACAAATAGATTTAACAAATCATAATAAATGAAAGACGAGGCAAGCGCCATCTTTTGTCTGGTTCTCGAACGAATGGTGGTTGAACATTTTATTCGGGGTTATTCCGTATAAAAAAAAATGTTAAATTTAACATATACGTTATATTCAGCCTCGCAATCTAAGTATACGCATCAATTATAAACTTCGCTTAGAATGTAACAATAATAATAACATGCAACATTAAATTTAACATTTTATATACGGAATAGCTCCTATTAAAAGATTTAACGAAATTCGGTGCAATAATAGCGACTCAATGGTTCTCAAATGTGTTCGCATTTTGAACAACTGTTTTAGAGAATATTTTTCTTTAATAGTCATTTATTTATTTTAAAGTTTTGCTTTTACTTTCTAATTAAATAAAATTTCAAATAGATGTGGTTCTGTAAATAAACCAAATAATATCAATCTTCATATAACATTTTTTCTTAAAATGACTTCCCAAACACGAAGTCAAAGTTTTGTATTATAAACTACCCTGTATATAAATTAAATAAAAATTATTTGTAAATAATTGATAAATTATTTCCACATTTAGCTCTGTTGCATTATGCAATATTTTATTGATATGCAACAGCAGGTGTACATTATGTAATTCAATGTCCGGCGGGGTATTTGCCCGGGAAGTTGTTGTTTTAATGTACATTTGTTTAACCTACGTAACGTCAAAAGTCACAGAGCTAAATTTGGAAATAATTTATTAATTATTTTCAAATCGTTTTTATTTAACATACTCAATAGAGAACTAAAGAAAATTAATATGAAGATAAATCATAACAAAACAAAGATTATGATAGTAGCAAGAGATAGAAGAACACATCAAATAAGAATACAAGGAAAAGAAATAGAACAAGTGGACCAGTTTAAATACCTGGGGTCATATATTGTGAGTAATGTAAAAATAGACAAAGAAATCGAAGACAGAGTATGTAATGCAAATAAAATATTTCAAATGATGAAAAATACATTCGTAAACAGAAATGAGATATCAAAAAAGACAAAAACAGAAGTTGTGAAAAAAGTTAGTAAGACCAACACTTATGTACAGCTGCGGGACATGGACGACAACAGAAAAAACATTGTTACTTCTTATTTACCTTTCGAAGGACCATTGAATAATATTCAAAATAATTAACGTAAAGATTTATATTAATGATTACAACACATATACAAAATTTGTACACGGGTGTTACTCGAATCTCCGTTTGTATATTTAAAGCGCATGCGTGGTGTGGCTCAATACGGCCGGCCACGCTTACCACGATCTTTCCCGTTTCGCCGCAATCCGCCCGACCGTTCCCACACCATTGCAAATGCGCAAACTAATATTAATGAGGGTTGGGATACGGCTGAATATCAGGTAAAACCGCAACACTAAATCTCTAGGTAGTCGCAACAAACATCGAATGAAAATAAACGCAGCAGAAATGAAATTTCTACGGAAAATAGATGATAAAACAATAACAGATCGAGTAAAAAACGAGGTAATTAGAGAGAACCTGGAAATAGAACCAATAGAGAAAAAAAATAAAAGAAAACCAATGAGATGGTACGGTCATTTATGTAGAATGGGAGAAGAAAGAAACGTAAGAAGAATATATGAATCAAGAACTCCAGGCAAAAATCAAAAAGGTAGACCAAGAAAGGAATGGAATGAAGAAATAAGAGAAGAGTTAGAGAAAGGAATAAAATGGGAAGAAGCCATAAAACTCACACAAAACAGAAAAATATGGAGAAAAACATACACAGGACAAACAATCACCTCACACTGAGAAGTAGAGATAACAATGTTATATACGACTAAATAAATAAATAAATAACTCTACTTGGTCAAAGTTATTTAATTTAAATAAATTAAATAAAAATGATTTGAAAATAATAAATTAATTATTGAATACTCTTTTCTAATTACCCCGTATATTATAAATTGCCATACCTGATAAGTAATTAGAAAAAAATGTTGTATGTCTGTCAATAAAGATTACTGTATGCATATATACTATAATCAATCGAATCAATTGTATTTTTATTCGTTATTCATCGCAAGCAAACAATAATTACAGACCCGATCATTATCGGCGACCTTGCCGAAGAGAGATAGAGCAAGAGACAAAAAGGGAAAACCGAAAAACACTAAAAATCGCGAACAGAGCCAAATCTCTAGGTCACTCGTGAAAGTCGGTGCGGGTGTTCACGTTTTCGTTTGTATTTTTTTTTTTTCCTAGCGGCGCACCGTTTTCTAGCCGCTTGCCAAATATTAGATTCCTGCGTGGGGGGCAGCAGAAAAAAAATCCCACTTCCGATTCTTTAAACAAACCGGGTTAAATATAACGCGAAATGTTAAAACGGTAACGCACATACACGGCTAAATATGCGTATACTCTAATTCATATTTTAAATTTTAATAAATGAAACACATATTACAATTATAAATTACAATGTATAACAAAGTAGAAGCCTCAACAATTATCATATTTTAAATCCTCCCTTAAGTAGGTTTTGTTAGGGTGACTATTTTGTTGGTAGTTATGAACAGAACTGTGTTTTTAATTAAGGGCGGCAGTGCTTAAATACCTTTCATTAGGGTCAAATTATTTCTTAACCGTTGATTCGTTTAGAAAAAGAAAAGCACCTCCTAATACATACCTTCTTTGCTATCTTTCAATATATGTTACATTCGATAAAAATAAAATATTTTTTTAAACAAAAAAAAAAAACAACACATTATAAAAACGAAACATAATGTAAACTGTGTGGAAACTACCTCCCTTCACATATATAAAATATTTCTTTGTAAGAATATCTAATTTTGCAGCGAATCTGTTTATTCAAATTAATTTTTGCAGTATTTAAAAAAGCGCTCTTTTTCTGGCCGTTAAAATGCAAAGCAGTTCAAGTATTTTTCGATAGATGGCGCATTTAATTTAATTTGTGATATGTGACGAAATGGGCAATAGAATTTCATGATCTGTAAATTGCGCGGGTCTTTTTTTTTTATAAAAATAAACATTCTACTAATCACCATAAATGTATTAATGCTAATTATTTAATTAATAAAATTAGTATTGTTACACAATCCAGCTATAAATATGAAACGAAGAAAAAAAAAATAAGTAAACGAGAAAACTTTCCGCGTATTTTTTCCAATCACCTGTGCATGTGTTTATTCCTCTCTCTCTTTCTTTCACTCGGGACAATAATACAAATGTTAATGGAAAACAAAATACTGCCGATTATATAAGTCGATACTTTTTTATTGTATAAAGGTCATGGAATGTTAATGCAAGCGTATTCGTTTTATTAACATAATTATTGCAAAAACATTTTTTTTTCAGTTTAATACAATTAAATGTGTTTTGATGATAAATTATTTAAATACCTGAAATCAAGTCAATAAACTATATTTTTTATTATACAGTGTAACATATGTATAATTAGCTAATAGGGTTGCCTACTACATGATGTACAATACACGACATGCAATAAAGACCAGTTTCCATCTAACCGTTGTTTGACTAACACACATATAACATACAGGGTTATTATAAATGATGGATCCATTTAAAAAAAGCGTTTTTATTAAAGTACAAATCCCAAATTAACAATCGTAGTCATGAAAAGAAGAAGTTTCAAAGTTTTTTTAGTATCGAGCGTATAACAAAAATTGACGACGAAGTTGGCGTTGGAAATCTAGTCATGTCTTAACTAAAATCACACGCGCATGCGTAAAGTACTGGTTGCCATGTTGACAAGTCAGTTGTCACTGTTTAACCGAAATCAGCACTGGATGAATATTTCGATAAATATGCATCGTACAAAAAAAATGTTTCGGGCAAAAGTTTAATGGTTTCCGATGCTGTAAAAAATTTTCATTTTCTCCAATAAAACTTTTAACTGTTTAACCGAAACCAGCATTTCACGCGCGTAGTATAGACATGACTCGAGACTTCCAACTTCATCGTTGATTTTTGTTATACGCTCGATACAAATAATAAAAAATGCAAATAACCCCGATAACCAATATTTTCTCATAAAATTTTGTATTTTAACCAATCTTTTCTCATAAAATTTTGTATTTTATGAGAAAATACAAAATTTTATGAGAAAAGATTGGTTATCGGGGTTATTTGCATTTTTTATTATCAGCAGTGAAATGGGAGCAACTTGGGTGGATTCGTCTAGGTAATCATTAGAGGGATTGTGAAAAGCATTGTTGGGATGCCTGAGCTTTTTTGAGGATTTGTAGAGAGAAGAGTTGATATGGTAAAGAGAGGATGGTTTGATTTGTATAAAAAGGATGGCACCGTAATCTAATAGGGACCGGCATTTTGACTTATAAATGTGTGTAGCTGTTTTGACACTTATGCCCTCTTATTGTAAGTTGTGGGAGTGATGAGCGGGAATTTTCGGCGGTGCGTTGCAACTTTTTGTTGAACAGGCTGGCAGCGCTGTGCTGGTACAGATTGAAGTCTGTGTTTTCTTGATCCAATCCAGGAGGCCCCCATCGAGGGGCTGGTTTTATTTGTTACCCGGAAAAACTGCGAGGCGAGTCCGTAGTGAGACCATAGATTAAATTAGATTGATGACTCCTAGGGGTCTCCACGTTCCGTGAGTTTAGTTCACCGAACCACTCGATGAGGGGGCGCTGTAATCGAAAATAACGTCACGGGCGAGGGATTCTCGCTGTGCGGGACGCGCGGTGTGGGGGGGTTCTACTATAAAAGGGAATTAGGTGGCGGGAACACCGCGCGGTATATGAATAACCGCGCGATGTGAAAATTTATAACAACATAATTAAAGTATAAAATATATATTATAAATAATTATTACAGTAAAATATTTACAACACAATTTAAAAAAAAATATTTACAATTAGTTTTCACAACACATTGTCCACATTTACTTTATGAAACATTCACTCTTATAAATTTAATATTTGAACATTTAGTAATTACATAATATTTACTAAATTAAATTAAAGTTGCAACCCCGACACCAATTGGTAAAAGGGGACATCGATTATATATATTAAAGTTGCCATATCATCTAGACTTACTTACACCTAGCAAACAAATTTATAACTTAATCCCAATTAACTATTATTAACACAATCAACCTTGCACGATATGATTCAATTCATACATTATTAAACTCATAAACCAATATTAATTTACAAAAAAAATAAAGAAATTCATATGCATAACACTTAGTGGAAAAGTAATATAATAACATTTAAACACAATATTTTAAAAAACAACTTATTCGTTTCTGAAATAAACTACTACAACTTGCCTGCAAACATAAAGCAAATTAAAAACATAAAATTATTTAAGCTAAAAACTAAACAATATATTTTTACTAAAAATACATACTAAAAGAGAGAAAAAACGGGGTTATAAACACCGAACATTAAAAAAATACACAATTTAAATTAATTACAAAGTTGACCTAATTGTTTATTATTGTCGACGACATTTTAGCACAATGGGGGCCTCGAAGGGCCCGTCTTAGGACATTCAGACCGTCTGGGGAATGCATTTTAATCTCGACTGTCATTTACTTGCGTTTTTGATAATTTATCTGGTCTTATAAAGGGCATCAGTTATGCGTACGTTAATCACTTCCAATGCACGGAAAGACGACACAATGGCACTTTTCACGAACGGAAAACACTCGCGGCCGCGATTTTCGCCAACACTGACTGCCCCGAGGTGATTTTTTTAACAATTTCGAACAAATTTCGGGGGCCGCTAAACAAAAGGATAAGCTGACTCAACTAAAACTTGTTTTTTTTTGTGCATCAGATGTTAGTAATTGCGGGAAATTTTAATATATGCGCCCTCCCATCGAGTGGTTCGGCGAACTAAGTACGTGAACTTTGAGAATTATATGGAGTTGGCTGGGTCTGGGTGAGACTGTCTATACTGAATTTATTTTGCCCTTTTTATACGCTGTTCCGACCTTAAGCGCTTCATATTTGTTGCTGCGCCATCTGTCGGTGGAAATGATGTCACTGTGCGGCGGACGTTTTTGCGTGGTAGGCGTTTTCGCGCTTGGGTTCCTACACAAGTCAATGATTTTAAATGCCACCAGCGACTAGCCGGGGCTATTCCGCATTATCATTAATACTAATTTAAATCATCTTTTTTTACAGTTGGAACTCTGGTGATGAACCGCAACGCGTTAAAGAGCCCTATTGTTGCGACGGCACCGCCTTGAACTTCTCAACCGGCGACGAGGACTGCAGCGATTATTCCAGCTACAAAAAAACGAACCAATCGAGGGTTTCGCGCCAGGATCCGATGTCCCACCGGATAATCGAAAAACGCCGGCGCGACAGGATGAACAACTGCCTGGCGGATTTATCCCGGCTAATCCCGGCCGAATACCTGAAAAAGGGCCGAGGACGCATCGAAAAAACCGAAATAATCGAAATGGCCATCAAACACATGAAACACCTGCAGTATTTAAACCACTACCGGTTGGGGTATCAGGAATGCATGTCGGAGACGATGCGGTTTATGGTGGAGGTGGAGGGGCATTTCCCCAGGGAGCCTCTTTGTGTGAGGCTGTTGGGGCATCTTCAGCAGCACTGTGATACTATATGCAAGAATACGAATGAGTCTCCGGTGCAGCAGGTGCCGGTGCCGCCGGTGGTTGAGGCGAAAGTGGAGCCGAATAATAATCACATCTATGAGGATACGGTGGTGGTTCAAGATATATCCCCGGAGAAGAATGGGTATAAGTACAAGACGGATATTAAGCTCAGGTTCAGTCAGGATGTAAACAGTGCGAAAAGACCGAAGTTGTCGCTGCCCAGAAGGAGTAGCGTTACTAGTCTTGAAAATCAAAGGTAATAATAAATGTTTTGTTTTTACTTCGTTTTTTGCAATAATCGGGGGTAGTCCATACGGGAAATGGTGTACATTAATAAATAAGTTTATATTCTATGTATATATATACAGAGAGGTTTTTTTAACAGTATCCATATCCCCTATGTATACATGTAAAATACCAAAGTCAAACGCATTGATGTATGTGTTTAGTAGCCTATAATAAGCAACCCGAACGATCGATTCCTTCAACTAGGATAATTCAAAAAACAATTTTCTATTTCTGTTTATGACAATATCGAAATGCACGATCATTTGCAGTTTCTTGCGGTAATTTCTAGCACTTATTATATAATTATTTATTTCAAGTTTATTATTCTTCACTGTTACTCTTCTTTCAAATTGTCTTAATAAAATCTCTTTTTTACCTCTAATTTGTCCATAATAATAAGTATTTTTGTGACAGTAACGCATGCAGTGTTAGTCATGATTTATGTCGTTGCGTTTTTCAATAGAATAAAGGGAACGCAACATACAACCTTCCAAAGAAAATGTTTTAGTTTAATTATTTTTAGAATCATCCTAACTGGGGTATTCGGAAACTTTGGATTCATTGAAATGTCTTATCCTCCTCTAGTACTGTTGGAATTGTAATACACGCTTGAAATTTGACTTTTTCTTCATTTGTATACATTTTCGATCAAATATTTCACACATTTTGAAGTTTAAGGTTAGACCATAGAGATAAAGTATAAGAGGGCCAGATCCATGTATTTAGCGGGAAACGCGCGCAACGCCATCCAGTGCTCAAGTGGACAACTATTTCCCAAGTTTCAAACCTTTATAAGGTTTTTGAGGTTAGGTTCATATACACACTATAATATAACTAATGGCGAGACTTTTGAACATTTTTCTATTTATAATTTTTTGTTCACTATTTTACTTCAAATTATTTATATAGAAGTTTTTTTTTATAAATGTGCTATTTTAGAGAAAAAAAATATTAATAGATCATGTAAATATGAAATTGCAATTAAGAAAATTATCTGAAAAATACATAAAAAATAACATATAAAAACAACAATATTTTTAAGTAAAAACGCCTGCCACGCAAAAACTTATAAAAGTATCATTTAATCTGTTATTACATTCGTATATTAATTAAAACATATTAACAACAGTTATAATTTGAATAAATTAATATCTGGGGGTGACGACTGCCTCACTTGCCCTAATGTAGCGCAGCGCCCATGCTTCTGAATATGATTATGCCCATATCAAGGTGTCATAATTATATAAAATGAAAATTGCGTCAGTTTGAGTTATATGCTATTTAAATATTATAATATAATACAATATAACTAACAATATATATATAATTTATTTACAATTTGAAGCACTAATTCATAAAAAAATCTTGTATTGAATACGGTTCTTTTTCTATTAAATATTTTATGAGGTGTATTTTTAACCCTTTGACATACCAAGACGTCTGTGACACATCATTTGTTCCCAGCGTCAAAATTAACTTTCACGTGTCATAGACGTCGGTCAGGTTTAAATAATTGATCTAGGCTTACTTTAAATTTAAAAAGTATGTAAATAGGTTAAAGATTTTACGTCGTTTTTTTATATTATTCAGCAAGTTTAATGCTCTACCAGACATAGCATTAAACAACTTGCTGTATAACGAATCCCGTCTTATGTGGATTTTTTCTTATGATAAAGACAAAATATAATTTCGTGCTCGATAGGAAAGACATCTTTCGAGCCTCAGCTCCAAAAGCAACTAATTGTAGTGCCGGTGCGGTCGGCAAAAATGTATACAAGAGGATTTCGTCTCTGAGAAACGAAAACCTCTAGACTCCCGGTTACTATTAACTTGCCTGTGCAGTGATGGTATCTCCTGCCATGTAATACTACCATAGTCATCAACATACATGCATTTTTTTACGCATTTCGTTGACTAAGATTGCAAATAGGCTTACACTCATGGTTGAACCTTGGAGAATACCGTTTTCCGGCGTAAAAGATGCGGATTCGATTTACCCAATTTTTACTCTAAACGATCGACCTGTCATAAAAGATGTAATAAAGAGGGACAGACGGGCCCCTTACTCTCCATTCATGCAGTTTTTAAAGAACTCCATATCTCCAGGTTGTCATACGCCTTTTATAGAACAAAAACACCGCTTCGAGGTGTTTCCTCCCAAAGAAGGCATCCTGAATGGAGTTCTCTAAGTAGATTAATTGGTCGATCGTGATGTGGAATTTCGTAAACCCAGACTGGTATTTCGCTAGAAAACCATTCTTTTCGATTTTATTTTTTTAAATTTAATGTAAATAAAAAAATATATATAATACAATTTATTATTACCTCCATTGAAGTAAAACCATATGTTTACGACCTTAATAATAATAAACTTTATTACCCAACAGGCAAAACACCTAATTACAGAGCAATAAGTACAAACTTAATATAACATGCTATTAAATAATACGTACATAATTAATTTCTCACTTAACACGTGGTGAAACATTTTTGAATTAATTCAGGATGATTTAATGGAAATTAAAACACTTGGTTTGTTCCACTTATTTATATTTTCTCCAAGATGACCAATGGTCGAAACTAGTTGGAGAAAATATAAATAAATGAAACAAACCAAGTGTTTTAATTTCAATTAAATCATCCTGAAGTAAAACCAGTTTTTAATTAGAGAGGTTTAGAACCTGGTATGAAACAATCTCTGGAAAAATAATTGCTGCATATTCTCCATTTAGAATGAGACATACATTTAATTTCCAATATTCGCTTCCAATCTGCATTAAAATATATAAATTAAATACTGTTTTAAAATTAATTAAAAAAAAGTACAGACGCACAAAAGCAAATAAATTCAAAGATCATTCAGATAGCCTACGTAATGAAAAATATTTTAAGTGATGCATATATCATGCAGAAAAGAATAACTAAATGCTAAAATGACTCTTCATCACCAGTGTGTTGATAAGTTTTTGAAAATAAAACAATTATTACTAATACTCGTTTACACTAGTTCTTTTTACAAGTTCTTTTTTGTATGAAACAAAAGATAATTAACCGTACGTATTTCATTTGAATATTTATTTTAAATAATTTATGCAAAAACAAGTATTAGTAAATAAACACAAATATCAGCGAAGGGATAACTTATTTTCATAATTAAAGAAAATTCACACTTCGCTCTTATTCATATTATTTTTTTTGTACAGTTTTGTACAAATACATAAATGATAAATACTGAATTATATTGACAAACACTAATACAAATAATTTTTCAGAATGAAAAATTAGTGAGGTTATTAAATGTAAACAAATACTTACAATTCAATATTCCGTGAAAATCAAAAGAACTTTTCCACTCCATCTTCACAACAGCTACAAATTTTGTAAGACCTCACTTTGGTCGGCGACATTTTCACTGTAATTTAAAAGAAATGAACAAATATCACGACGAAAATGTGCTTACCGCAAAAGCTGAAAATAAAAATGGACGAATTGGAGGGAAAACGTTCGTTTGCAAAAATATGTAGCGACATCTGCTACTCTTTTTTAAAATTAAACTTACCTTATTTACAGATTCCCATTAAGTTCTATACTAGCGCCACCCGCATTTGACGGGGGTTACCGTTACCGTTAGAGTGAAATGGAGCGATAGGGTGAATACAGTGTAAGACAAGGAGCGCAAATAAGAGTTGACATCCCGTGTGCCGGACAATCTGGGCCCGTATTCCTGAAATTGTTCGAACGTTTCGGTCGTATGAAATCTGTCATTTAGATATGAATTTACATGTGAATTTGACAGTTGCGTTCGATCGATTTCAGGAATAGCTTTAAGAACTCGTAGAACTAAGCGCCTCTTTTAATTCACCCGGCACATCTACCAGTCGAAGTAAATGAAAACTATTTTACCATGCAGGGTAGAAATACTTACTTTTTCAACTATTTTCGGAAGTTACGCATCCAGTTGAAATCAGTAATAGAAATCTGCAAGAGTGCTAACTTTATTCTACCTAGGGTAGAATCCATTTTCGTTTCGTTATATATCTATTACAAAAGCTGCTTAGACTGTTAAACTTAACTTTTACCTTACAGAATAAATGGCCGAATACGGAATAATTAGTGTTCCGTCGAATAAAACGCGCCTAGATACTCGCCAGATTCCATAGAAAACCCGTCATCAGCGCCGCCTCAACTGTTTCCAAAAACCAAAGTTCCATAAGCGTGTCATCCCCCTGCCCAGAATATCTTAAACAGGAAAACTATTATGACATACACATCTATGTTTTCTATGATACACATAAACATTTTTTATTTATTTTGTTGATTTGCGCATACATTTTCAGTTAAATTAATTACTTAACTTTTTGTAGTTCCAGCCATGGTTCGCCTCTGCAGAGCGACCAATGCGCGAGGATCTCCTCAGAAAGCGAAGTGAACACGAGCAGAATGTCCCCTACGGGGAGCTCCGTGTCGCAAGCGATGAACTCCACCCACCTGACGAAGAACACGAACGGCGACACGAAAAACAACTTCAGCGTGCCGGCGTTCGCGCTGCACGCAAAAGGCTCCTTCTACGTCCCGATCACCCTCGACTACCAAACCCTCCTCCCGTATTTAGGCGCTTACGACCTCCTCAACTTAGCCGGCGACGTCGTGCTGCACCCCGTCGCGATAAACGTCAATTTCCAAACGCAAAAAGGAAACTACTATTAATATTAATTATTTCAAACAAAAAAATATATACTTGTTGAAACTAAAACTAAAGAATGCCTGGATGTGATTGTATAGAGCTCGTTATTATTACGCGATGATGATAAAATAAAAGACTGTGATGCAATTGAAGACTGAAAAAGACTGCTGATAAATAGAGTGTACGGTGTAATGTTATTTAAAGTTTTATTTTGTTATTTGTACAGTGCAAATTTAATTTAAAACAAAACGAAAGAATAAGAAGAAAAAAACTACTTATCGTAAATCGCTACAGAATGCGTATTATTGTTTTTTATATATTATGGTGAATATTGGAAATGTTTAAAATTGCAGGTGGAAATTTTGTTGTTTTCCTTTTCCCTCGTGGAAATTGAGTTTATTTTGTATGCGGAGTATATTTTATAAATAAATGTTTTATTTACACAAATTCCGGATATTTATTACTTATTTATTTATATAACGCTGATCTACTATAGAATATTACTACGAAAAATACGATAAAATAAAATTATCATGGAAGAAAAAAAATATTACTTCCGTGTGTTTCTCTTTCCAGTTACTTAAATTAAGACAATTCACTGCTCTATTGTCTTAATTCTTTCTTAATCTTATACTCTTTTACCCGTATTGGGTGTCGAGTCTATTGTCTTAATTACCGCCATGAAATTTTGACACGTTTCTTTTGAAGGTTAGTGCTGCCTAAAACAATAGCGCATTCGATATTTCTGGCGCCATCTATTGGTCAGTCCCGAGACTTTTTGACCCATTTATTAAAGTAATAAGACTGCGATAGTCAATCATAATAATAATAAAAAAAAAAACAGAAAACGCAGGTCTATTATTTTAATAAATCATTACAAATTACATTTTGAGACTAAGTGTATACACGTGTATGTTTTGTATATAATAAATATATATGTATATCTATTTTATAAAAATTAAAAAAGCAATACGGCTATATAAAAATTATACAGGACGCAGCAAATTTGTCATTTCTATATAACGATAAATGGACGAATTTTTATAGATATTGCATCTCTAAAATGGGTACCTTCTATATTTACAATTATCCTTTTGGTACTTATTCGATCTAAAAAAAACAACAACATACATTTCGCTATAATTATTTTTTTTTTGCAAAAATGGGATCACACTCTATTTATTTCATTTAATTATATGGGGTGAGGGATTTTGTTAAAAAAAAAAATGGTGCACCGAGATTTTTAGCGTAGTGATGAAAAAAATAATTGATTCAGTTGAAATATTTACGAAGAGTTATTTTACATAAATAGGAAGTGATTATATTGTTAATTTTCAATTATATCCTATTTAATTTAAATAACTGTAATAATCGAAGATATTTGTTGGCAAGTATGAATACAATACTTAATATAATGTAGTAATATTTTATTCCTTTCTTCACTTTTTCATTTTTATCAATATATGTACATTTCAAGCACCACGTGCTCTTTTTCAATAGTTTAATGCAAAATTGACAAATAAATAAATAAAAATGTAAACAAAATTTAATATACAAATGTGATGTGTTATTAATAATCAATTTTTATTTATCTATCTTATGATGCTTACTTATTTCGGCACATTAAAGTGGTGGAGATCATATAACCAAGGATTGTCTGTAATATATTTTTTTTTAATCTTTTTCTTTTCTACCGTTAGGTATAATATAACTGAAAAAATATGCCAAAGGTGAAGTTTATTGTTAATGTCACAGATTACCTTACTTAGATTGATAACTCATAGAAAGACTTTTTCAAATAGAAAAGAGTATTCATCCACTTGGTCACAGTTATTTAAATATATTAAATAAATGTAATTTAATGTCCGGCGTGGAAATTTGCCCGGGAAGTAGTTGTTTTAGTGTGAATTTGTTTAACGTACTTACATAACGTAAGTCAAAATATCACAGAGCTAAATGTCGAAATAATTTATTAATTATTTTCAAATCATTTTTATTTAATAGACTTTTTCAAAGATTCGTTTAGTGTGTTCCGAAAACCACAAGCGTCGCTAGAGTCGACTCGAGCAGCGGAAAGCGGGGAAAATCCGCGTTAATTTAAATTATTTTAATGCTTCTAATACTGATTCTCACATTTCCAATATTATTTGACATATTTTACACCCATGTGGGTAGAAAGGGGTCATTGATTATATATATATATATATATAATCAATATATATTATATATATATATATATATATAATATCAAATTATAATAAATTAAAGACGTCGCAAGCGCCACCTTTTGCCTAATATATAATCTGATATTATATTGATGAAACATTGGTAACGAATAATAAAGAAAAAAAAAATCAATTTCGAGAATTCCCTCACTGAAAACACACACTCTCTGAGCTATCTTACTTATAACATAATCTCGGTACATTCAAAATATATTTCCTGTGTACAATCAATAAAAGAAGGAAACAAGGAATAATAATAATCATGATAATAAAAAAAATTCAGGCAGAAAGACCTCTGGTCGATAGCCATTTAACAATTAATTAATTTTTGTGTGATATACATAATCAATGTTTGTTACGTTATTGTAAACTTAATTGTTAATAAAGATTGTTATATATATAAAAAAAAATCGCACAAACACAATATATGAAATGACGTGCAAGACACGATAATCTTAAAAACTTAAAGCAAATGTTACAAACACTTTTAACTTTGTTTGCACAACTATTTTTTATTATTTAGTGACTATAGTTTCGACAACATTAGCGTGTCATTATCAAACTCTTAGTTTGATAATGTTGTCGAAACTATAGTCACTAAATAATAAAAAATAGTTGTGCAACCAAAGTTAAAAGTGTTTTATTGAGTTATAATAAACCATGTACAACCAAGTGGAAGCCTTAACAATTAACATGTTAAATATTTTCTGTTTTTGCATGCGTGCTTTTTATTTTTGGGTATAGCACCTGTGACAGGAAGGACGGAAATAATTTAGAAAGAGAGATCTCTGCGTTCAGTGCTTCAAGTTGTTTCCGGGACACACTACCAAACTTTGAACGAAAAAATTCTATTGAGTTAACAGGGTCGGATATTAACCCATGACCGTCATGGCCAAAGCAATTTATTTTTGTGACTATATCCCTCCAAAGACGGAAACACGAATTAATTAGAACCAATCAGCTTCTAGAAAGCGTTGCTGCCGTGATAATAAATGTAGTTTGATTTCGATATTGTGATTGGTGAGTAGACAACCAATCACAGTGTGGAAACAATATGTTTCGACACGTCATTGGTTCATAAACTGAATGTCAAACTACTGTCAAATACATTTGTATTATTCTGAACCATCAAATGCATTTGTATTTGATAGAAGTTCTGAACTACTGTCAAATTTGTATTTGACAGTAGTTCAGAAGCGTCTAGAAAAACTGAAGTTTGTAATTTTACGAATTTTTATTTATGAAAATAAATGATCGCAAACACACGGTTCGGAAGTACACCTATAGAAGTAATTCAAGAACAAGTAAAACACGCCCAATAACAACATAATGAACCTGATAAGTAAAATACAATAAATGGGCAGAAAGACTGATGGTCGATAGCCATTTTCTGAGGCTTAACTAGAGATTTATGATTGTAATGTAATTTAATGTATCTCCCAGAAATAAAGATTTTCTATATATATATACAATAAAGGTACAATTAATAATTATTATACTCTATAAATATCTTCGTTTTTTTATTTTAATATTTTTGTTAGGATATAGTCTAATAAATTGCTCTCATGCATTAGAAATTATGGCAAGTTTGCAAGATTTCGACAAACACAGTCGTATTGCTTTAATCAACAGACCTTCGCACTACAAGCATAGAATTGTTGTTATGCAATACGACCCTCGTTCTACGGGCGCAGATCTCTTGCTCTATCCCTTGCTCTACGGACACAGGACTGTTGCCAAGCAATACGACTTCATTTGTCGAAAAACTTGTTACCGATTCTGCGGTACTCGCTTACTAAAATTGGAACAATACAGAGAATAGCATGGCCCCTTATATAAAATAATTATTCATCGATTGCCAGGACGCACAAGCGCCGTGACGCCTCCAGTGATATAATAAAGCATCATTTTAGATAGATTTTGTATCATACAGATTTTTTTTATAAGATTAATATTGAAGCAGGAATTCGCAAAATAATGATTTTTATTAAAGTTGGGCAAAATCGAATAATATTAGTAATGGAGTATTACCAAATGTGCCATTTTAAGTATTTAGAACGAAAAACTTATTTCAAATTGATGTTTATTAATAAATGGGAAGTTATTCTTGAAAATTTTATAATAAGTATATATATATAATCTAAAATCCCCATCTACCATTATGGTGGTGTAGGGGTTTTATAATAAGTAACATTCATAAAATTATAATATACTTAATTTAGCAGTAATAAAAAGATCGACTTTGCCCATCACTAATTTTTACACGTAAAATAAATAATTCAACAGAATCAATTATTGTTATCCTGACAATAGGGTTATACATCGAAGGATAAGTGCAACATTTAGCAAAACAAAACTAAATTATTATTTTTTTGTTATGCTTCAATTTTAACATAACAATTGGCACGTTTGCATTTACAGTATAGCGTAGATGAGCAAAACTAAACATAGGATTTTCAAATATAACTTTAGTTTGGTTCTCATTGATCACTTGATGAAACATTTTAACTAATATTAAATTTGAAATTAAAGGTTTGTTTCAGTTATTTTTTATTTACCAATTAGTTTCAATTTATCGTCATTATCGAGAAAATATTTTTACTACTAGTTGGTAAATAAACAATAAGTTAAACAAACCAAGTGCCTTCAATTTAAATTCAATATTAGGATTTTCAATGTTAATTTCTTTCACTAAAAAATAAAAATAGCACTCAAAAATTTAAATTATCCGCGCATTCCGACTCGCGTCATAATCGAGGAATTTCATTGGTTGCTTATAATGCGTCAAGTCGTAATTGATTACGAAGCAACCAATGAAAAACCTGCATTTATTAATTACATCCATTGGTTCAATCAGAAGTAGTGATGGGCAAAATTTTTATTTAATCGTTTCTATGAGATAATGATACATCTTATAGAAACGATTAAATAAATAAAAAAAGCTTAAAATTTGTTATTATAATTACTATTTATACAACTGTTTAGAGTATTTTTAAATTAAACTTTCATTATATTTTGTAATTTTCAAATTAATCGATTATTCATATTGGGTAAATTGATAATTTTTTTTTTTAATTACATTCTCATTTATCACTTTGAAACATTATTAAGCTGACGTTTACTGGAAATAATAAAAACACTTGGTTTGTTCCACAAAATATTAAATAAATAATAAAAACACACATTCACAAAATATTAAATAATATTTTGTGAATATGTGTTTTTTTCATTATTACCATAAATATCATGATACAATTGTAAGATAATAATAATTTTGAAAGCGATTGTAACACGTGTCAGGCAACTGAAAATAAAAACATGGAACAAAATAAGTGTATAAATTTATCCAATATGAAAATTTGGTTCAATCAAGAAAGTAACAGAACAAGTATTGAATATTATCGATTATTTATATAGTGGATTTTGCCCATCACTAATCAGAGATAACATCCAATCATGTTCATTCTCACATACACCGCCTTTAACTAATTACACCATAGATTCCAACCAATTGTCCTCACAATTAATGAATTTCTTTGAATGAATCGATGATTGCAATTGTTTATTTAATCACAATCTATTGCTTGAGATATTTTGTTTTTTGCTCAATCGAGATAAAAGGATAAAAAAATACTCGTGAAATTATCAATCGGCTAATAGGATTGATTATTTGGCGGGGTATAAAAATAAATTTGATTTGAAGTCGTCCATGCTGCGGATGAAATAGTCCTTCGGGTGTTTTTCATTCTGCGCCGGCTCGTGGATCAGGTTTATTTTGTAGTCGCGTTTTTCGGTCGACCTCTTCTCACGTTCATCTAAATCGAAAAATAAAAATAGTTTATGAATTATAAGCATTGTTTTCTTAATTGAATAAAGTGTGTCATAGATAGTAAATATTGTAACCAATATATATATAATCTAAAATCTCCATCTACCATAATGGTGATGTAGGGCTGTTGTAACCAATATGTGAGATTATTTTTTTTTATTACAAAGGGCATAACTTTTTTTTATATTAATACCACACACACTAGCCACATTACATGACTACACTGGTAAGTTATTGGGCTTATTTTTCCTTTTAAAGTTAAGGACGTACTATGTTATCGAATGACGCACTCACAGGGACATGGGTTTAGAGGGGATTAGTTCTCAATTTTCAATATCGACAAGTACAACATAGTAACGTCAATTGTTATTAAGTCATAAACAAAATTCAGAAATTAAATTCTATCGAAAACCTATACATAAAAAAAGTCTTCGTAACAGCTTGAAAAATATGTTTGCATTTTTTTTTCTGTTTAAACTAAAATATGAGCGCTTAAATTTCTGAAAGAACCACATTAATATGTTGAATAGTTAATCATAATAAATGAAAGACAAACAAGCGCCATCTTTGGCCACTTTCATGCACCATCATGTTCTCCATACTTTAAAACCCAGAAATATTTCTTTCCGTAAAAGAGGAAACTGGCTACGTTTTGGTGTGAACCAGGCATTGAAGCTATTTGAACATAATTGTTCGCAAGTGCGTCATTCGGCAACACAATCTGAAATGTCTAGTTTTTTTTTTTTTTTTTTAATAAATAATTTTAATAATTATATTGCCTTTGATTTATTGACCAAATTTAGTTTTCTTTGAATGAAACACCCTGTAAATTTTTTTGCATATCAAAATGTATTTTGGTTTAGTTTACCAAGAAAATATATCACACTATATTTATATCAAATTAAATTATTCTTAATATTATTCTAAATTTGAACATATTTTGATAAGAGTGCTATGGAAGTATTTAATGAGTTCACATTTGCTGCTGTCGTTGTAGGCATTAGCCAGTGTTGAGTGGGCGTAATTAAATCTCGCAAAATTTAGCAAAAGATCAAAATCATGAAAAATTTGTTAGCATATAAATATATTTTCAATGATGAAGCTTTTTTAACAGGTAATCTAAAACTAAGAAATTTTGTGAATAATAAAAGACGTCAACAAGCATTTCCAATTATCTAGATATTCAGAAATGACTGACTACCGCCCACCTAGCAGTAACTGCTAGTCAAAACTACTAACTAAGTTATATTTACAGCAGAATATACCCACTCGTATGGAGTTGTTTATAACATGATTTTAGTACGGTGAAAGGACCATCAGGGGGCGCTTTCGCCATAGAAACCGTACCTAGATATACCATCTCAAAGAATTTCTATGATTCCTTTGTTCCTCCTGTTTAATCACAACAGGAGCTTACATAGGTTATAAACGTTTCAGTAGAATTATTAGCAATTATTGCCAAAGTATTACATTTTTTTTGGATTACAACAGTGTACTAGTTAGTTATTTGACCATTGTATACTTCAGTGTTATAAATAGAGTGTTTTTGCGCATAAAATATCTGTGCTATAGTGTTGTTAATATTTTTACAAGTTTTTAACGGACTAATAAAAAAGACTAAATAACATACATTTACTGTTATAAAATAAAAAGGTAAAAGTCTACAAATTGTCAGTTTTCAAATAATTAATAAAAATAATAAATATTTTATTTTTTATATATATTTTTCCATTATCTCCATTTATCTTTTAATTCAAAGTATACTTAAGGTAAGTATAATTATTATTTTACCCCTACACCACCAATATGGTAGATGGGGATTTTAGATTATATATATATAATTATTATTTTCATTGTTTATAAAACTCAAGCATCCAATATATTTATAACATTTTTTTAAAGCAATACTAAACCTTTGGAGAAACTGAAAAATATCTATTTTCACTTCTTTATTGTACCGATGTATATTTTTCAATAATTATTTTCAAGAAATATGTTTTGAAAATAGTTATTGTATAATTTAAAATGTTGTTACATTAAAGAAACATTAAATATTTGAAAAATATATATTACTTTAAATAATTTAGATTCCCGCCCGGCCGATTTCGCCTGTTTTAGTACGGTGAAAGGACCACCAGAGGTGCTAAACGCAGTTTCGGTCATAACATGGGAGTGGGCTATCTATATCTATTAATTTTCTATGATTTACAGCAATATAAAGAGGACAATTAAAAGGGAATCGAATAAAAATATAATATATAAATAATAAATAACTTTGAATAAAGATATTGTAGTAGTATAATATATAGGGAGTTCCATTTAAACTGAAAATGTTGATATGAATTCCGAGATAATGGGACATCCTGTATATATGAAGATAATTTTATATAATGCGTCTTCAGAAGTCAAGCAAGTTTTATTAATAAATGAATGCTAAATTTCTAACGACAAGCGTGATATCGAAGACGGTTACTTCGATGACTCACCCTGTATATTTAGCAGGTTTTGCTAAATCGCATTTTTTTTAGTCACGTATTTTGGACACAAATTAAATAAATTTCAAAAATTTGTTGTTACTTACGACTAGATTCTCCTGAATTATCACCCCCATTTTGAACATCCTTGTTATGTCCAATAACCTAAAAAAATAATTTATTAATTATTAAGATTATTTATTCTCGACACCCAATACGGGTAAAAGAGGATAAGATTAAGAAAGAAAGAAAGATTATTTATTTATATATTTTAATTAAAAACAAAAGTTTAAAATTGTTTATACAACTTTTGTATCAAAGTTATACAAACAATGTTAGTGTTTATTTCATAGGAAAAACAAATTGTAAAAGAAACTATTTATGAAAAGTATAGAATATTTCATGATTTTAATTAATTAATAATGATGCTTTGAAATTCTGTTTGCAACTGCATAAATATATAATATGTAAGTTGATTTGTAGTAACCATGTTACTTGTGTTGTAGT
Organism: Philonthus spinipes; assembly: GCA_963082785.1. Taxonomy (NCBI): domain Eukaryota; kingdom Metazoa; phylum Arthropoda; class Insecta; order Coleoptera; family Staphylinidae; genus Philonthus; species Philonthus spinipes. Next base: position 19,408,497 of record OY720314.1, on the reverse strand, counting down.
TGTAATGTAAACCCTGTAATTGGACATTGTCTGTTGGGTTTTTGTATAAATAAATAAATAAAGCAGACTTATTGAAATGAGATAGTAAATATCCCTTGTGTAATCTAATGTCCGGCGGGGTATTTGCTCAGGAAGTAGTTGTGTCAATATACATTTTTTTTCTATTACATAAACTTATGGAAGTCGTATTGTTTTTGAAAAAAAAAAAAAATTATTTTTTTATGTTTTTAACTTTCTATATCTATTTTAACTCTATTACTAACTGCAAACCCTTATACTATAATAAGGTCCGGGCAAATAAAAGTCGTTCAGAATTAAATTGTCTACGACTTTTGTTTTAAACGTTTTTTCCTAACTGTCAATATGAGCCAGTCTTTCGAACATACCTTTAAATTAATGTTTAAAAGGTCGATATCTCGTTCGTTTCGACAGTTACGAAAAAATGTTTGAAACAAAAGTCGTAGACAATTGATTTTTGTACAAGTTTTATTAGAAACGTTTTTTTTTTTAAATAAACGAGTCATTTAGAGAAAATAATCCTCGCTCGTTTTGTCAGTTGCGAAAAAACGTTTCCAACAAAAGTTGTCGAGAATTTCATTTCGAATGTCTTTTGTTTGAAAAAGTTGTTTTTAACTGTGAAAATAAGCGATTTATCGTTGATTTTCCCGTAAATTTCGAGGTTATATTCTCGCTTATTTTGACAGCTAGAATATTTTTTTCTCAAATGAAAATCGCGCGACATTCAATTCTGAACGATTTTTGTTTGAATCAATTTTTGATAACTGTCAAAATAATAAAAAAAAGTTAATTTTGTATAACCCTACTTTTTCCAACTCGCTCATTTTGAGATTTACGAAAAAAACTCTTCAAACGAAAAACGTTCAAATTGAAAAAGTAAACAATATTTGTTTGAGACGATTTTTATCAGCTTTCAAAATAAGCGAGATATCGTTGAGTTTTACGTGTAAATTTCGAGGTTATATTCTCGCTTATTTTGACAGTTAGAATATTTTTTTTCTGAAATGAAAATCGCGCGGCATTCAATTCTGAACGACTTTTGTTTGAATCAATTTTTGATAACTGTCAAAATAATAAAAAAAAGTTAATTTTGTATAACCCTACGTTTTCCAACTCGCTCATTTTGGAGAGTTACGAAAAAACTCTTCAAACGAAAAACGTTCAAATTGAAAAGGTAAACAATATTTGTTTCAGACGATTTTTATCAGCTTTCAAAATAAGCAAGATATAGTTGAGTTTTACGTGTAAATTTCGAGGTTATATTCTCGCTTATTTTAACAGCTAGAATATATTTTTTTTTTTTTCAAATGAAAATTGCGCGGCATTCAATTCTGAACGACTTTTGTTTGAATCAATTTTTGATAACTGTCAAAATAATAAAAAAAAGTTAATTTTGTATAACCCTACTTTTCCAACCCGCTCATTTTGAGAGTTACCAAAAAACTCGTCAAGCGAAAAATGTTCAAATTGAAAATGTAAACAATATTTGTTTGAGACGATTTTTCTCAGCTTTCAAAATAAGCGAGATATCGTTGAGTTTTATGTATAAATTTCGAGGTCTTCTAAATACTTGGCTTTAACTTTAAAAGACAACAATCAATTTATATTTAATTCTGTAATTTCATTAATAATTTTGTATATTTTTGCATGTTAATAAATAATATACCTCGACACCCAATACGGGTAAAAGAGGATAAGATTAAGAAAGAAAGAATAAATAATATATATATTATTTTCCTTATGCTATTTCAAAATGATGACTTATCATAATGCTTACTTCATGTCAAATCATCAGTTAGTGCTATATCTGTCTTTATATAAATTTGATATATATATTAGTTTTAATCTAACTGTAAATTGTATATCAGAATATGATTTTATTAATGTACCTGAATACTGAGTTTCTTGAAAGTGGACTTGGAATTGTAAATATTATGCTCATCCCAGAACTTCTTCAGATCGCCCAGCTTGATCTCCTCAATCGCGGCGATCTCCTGCTTGAGCCTGTCGAAGAGATAGTCGGCGTTGGCGATCTCGGCCCAGTTCCTGGTGACCTCCTCCTTCAGCAGCACGTCCGTGCATTGTTTCACTTTAATTAAATCCCGCTTGTACTGATTGATCTTTTTGTCCGATAACTTTTTCAATAGTTTCTGCATGCGCTTGACGAAGCACTCGATGCGGCCGTCCACGTGGTGGGTCGTGTGCCTCGACGCCTGTGTGTTCACCGTGATCGAATAGCCCAGGACGCCGAACGTGTCCCTCGACGTGCAGAATACGTTGTAGCCGAGCTGCTCTTTTGTTCGCAGCACGTCGAACAGCGGCTCCTCTATAATCAACTGCAATTTATATTTATTAAAGTAAATAACCCGCCTTTTTGTCGTACGTTTATTTCAAACAATACACAAATCGGACAATTGGGAAATAAATGTGAATTTTATGAATTGCGACGAATTTATTTTAAAAACAGATTTATTTCAATTGCGTTTTTTTATGAATTGAAGAAATTTCATTGAGATATAATTTAAATTAATTAAATACATTTCGGGTTTTTCCGTTTGGACAATAAAGATTATTATTATTAAATATAAGTGAAAAAGAAAAATCTCTGATGGGATTTGAACCCATGTTCCTCGAAAAATACCGCATACACACTTTTCTTCTCCTCTAACATTCCCCGAGTTAATCCTACAAGCGTAAAGATGTGATCCCTTGCCCCCTTCGAAAATTTCCTTTTCTTTTTTAATCTTATCCCGTATTGGGTGTAGAGGCGAAAATTTCCTAATTTATGTTTTTAATCAATTTATGCGAACCTTGAAATAGAAACTAATTCACATAAAATCATCTTGGATGAAAATTCCCATTGATACTTAGTTTGTATTCCGCACTGATTGCATTCAAGTCGTGCACCATTTCTTTTTTTTTTCAATTTACGCGTTAAACAGCAAACTTACCATTAATAACTCGATTATAACACTCAACTTGAGTGAGTATGGCCCCACTTGATAATAGTTAGTAATGTGCGAGTTTGTATCGTTAACACTGAAAGACTGCACACGACAACAATGTTCACCTTTAGGAAGCTGGACGACACGAATCTGAAATAAAAGACGATATGCACGAGTTATTGTTTGACCTATTTTTTCAATGATTATCTCCACTTTAATGCATTTTAATTTCTACTAAATCGCAATTTTAATATATATATATAATCTAAAATCCCCATCTACCATAATGGTGGTGTAGGGGTGAGCAATTTTAATAAAAACCGACAATTCTATTCAAATTAAATAGATTTATTTACCGATGTGAAGTTTTTCGACCCGGCGCCTACGTTGTGGTGAATGCGCCGGGCAATTCGTGGTTAATCCACGGATTTTAATTTCGATTTATTTACATTAACCTGTTAATAGAAGTAATAAACTTACTCTCAATAACAGTATTATTTTCATTACAATTTTTAAATTGTATTTCTGTCGTCCGCGATTTTCAACACACAATCGATCAAACTTCAAAGTCCAAAACGGCTGACTTTTGGCGCATTTTAAACTTTCTTTATCTTAGATTGTTACTACGTTCTTAAGAACGTTCTCAGCCAATAAAAAAGTTTATTTTTTATAACTATTTATTTTTTAATTTTTTTGGCTTCCACACAAAATCGATTAAACTTCAAAGCCAAAAACGGCTGACTTTGGCGCACTTTAAATTCGATTTCTTTACAATATAATTCTTCAACTGTAAGAGATAGAATAACAATTCAAATCAGTAAGTTGTAGATCTTGTCAAAACCTAGCACTTTGCCATTGACAGTTTTGCTCCAGCTGCAATAATAAAAATTTTATTATGAAAAAACTTCAAAAATTAAAAAAAAAATGTATTTTTTAAAAAATAATTTTTAAACGGTAAGAGATAGAATAACAATTCAAATCAGTAAGTTGTAGATGTTGTCATAACCTAGCACTTTGCCATTGACAGTTTTGCTCTAGCTGCAATAATAAAAATTTTATTATGAAAAAACTTCAAAAATTAGGAAAAAATGCACTTTTTTCAAAATTATTTTTAAAAGGTAAGAGATAGAATAAAAAATCAAATCAGTAAGTTGTAGATCTTGTCAAAACCTACAACTTTGCCATTGACAGTTTTGCTCTAGCTGCAATAATAAAAATTTTATGATGAAAAAAACATTAAAAATTAGAAAAAAATGCATTTTTTCAAAATAATTTTTAAACGGTAAGAGATAGAATAAAAATTCAAATCAGTAAGTTTTAGATCTTGTCAAAACCTACAACTTCTCCATTGTCAGTTTTGCTCTAGCAGCAATAATAAAAATTTTATTATGAAAAAACTTCAAAAATTAGGAAAAAAATAAAAAAAATGCACTTTTTTCCAAAATAATTTTTAAACGGTAAGAGATAGAATAAAAATTTAAATTTGTAAGTTGTAGATCTCATCAAAACCTACAACTTTGCCGTAAAGTTTTGCTCTAGCTGCAATAATAAAAATCTTATTATGAAAAAACTTCAAAAATTAGGAAAAAAAATGCACATTTTCAAAATTATGTTTAAATGGTAAGAGATAGAATAAAAAATCAAATCAATAAGTTGTAGATCTTGCCAAAACCTACAACTTTGCCATTAACAGTTTTGCTCTAGCAGCAATAATAACAATTTTATGATGAAAAAACTTCAAAAATTAGAAAAAATGCACTTTTTTTCAAAATAATTTTTAAAGGGTAAAAGATGGAATAAAAAATCAAATCAATAAGTTGTAGATCTTGTCAAAACCTACAACTTTGCCGTTGACAGTTTTGCTCTAGCTGCAATAATAAAAATTTTATTATGAAAAAACTTCAAAAATTAGGAAAAAAATGGACTTTTTTCAAAATTATTTTTAAATGGTAAGAGATAGAATAAAAAATCAAATTAGTAAGTTGTAGATCTTGCCAAAACCTACAACTTTGCCATTGTCACTTTTGCTCTAGCTGCAATAATTAAAATTTTATGATGAAAAAAATTCAAAAATTACAAAAAAATGCACTTTTTCAAAATAATTTTTAAACAATAAGAGATAGAATAAAAATTCAAATTAGTAAGTTGTAGATCTCATCAAAACCTATAACTCTGCCATTGACAGTTTTGCTCTAGCTGAAATAATAAAAATTTTATTATGAAAAAACTTCAAAAAATTAGAAAAAATGCATTTTTTTTAAATATTCTTTTAAACGGTAAGAGATAGAATAAAAATTCATATCAGTAAGTTGTAGATCTTGTCAAAACCTACAACTTTGCCATTGACAGTTTTGCTCTAGCAGCAATAATCAAAATTTTATTATGAAAAAACTTCAAAAAATTAGGAAAAAAATGCACTTTTTTCAAAATAATTTTTAAACGGTAAGAGATAGAATAAAAATTCAAATTAGTAAGTTGTAGATCTTATCAAAACCTACAACTCTGCCATTGACAGTTTTGATCTAGCTGCAATAATAAAAATTGTATGATGAAAAGAATAATCTCAGCCAATAAAAACGCAGATTTTTTTATTATAACTTTTTTTTTAATTTTCTTCATCCACGGTTTTATACACAAAATCGATCAAACTTCAAAGTCCAAAAAGTGCGCCTAAGTCAGCCGTTTTTGGACATAAAAATAACGTTTAATATTGTTACAGCATTGCTAAAATATTATTTGTTTGTTTTTTAATGTCATTAAAATTACAACGAAATGTGTGAATCATTTTGTTTTATTTTATTTAATTTAATTAAAAAATGTCATTAAAATTTATCACCCCCTATCTACGCCACTGTCTATAGACGTGTATTTCGGGATTTGTTCCTCATCAGTATAGCTCTGCCTTGTAAGCCTTTAGATATTAAAATTTAGACGGTACATAAATTGTAACATCTAAGGATTCGCCGGAATCTCAGAAGGAAATAATCGTGCACAGCAGCAGATGTGTGCAATATGTCCAAGAAGTAGAAAAGTAGTTCATTCAATATATGTTTGTTAAAAACTTACAGTATAAGTTTTTTTTCTCAGCAATGTAAAAAGGAATGATCGAATTTTACTTATCATTTTATATTGAAATTCAAAAATTGTAATGAAAATAATTGTTATTCAAAGTAAGTTTTATGACTTCTACTAATAGGCTAATATAAAAAAAGGAAATAAAAATCAGTGGATTTTGGTCAAAAAAAAATTTGGTCATGGTTTGAATAACAAATCGGTAATTTATTTTGTCGTACCTAAATTAGTAATATTAAAAAAAAATACCAGACAGAAAGACCTATAGTAGGTAACCCTTATTAGATAATATATTATGAAAATATTTATTCTTATGTTTAATTATGTATTTTTTTTTTCTCAGATAATAAATATTTAGTAGTAGTCATAATAAATTAAAGACGACGCAAGCGCCACCTTTTGCCTAATTTAATGTGAATTTAGTAGTAGTAATAAATACCTTAGGATAAGTATTCGTACACAACGGCTCGCATCCCAAACACTCGATCAAATCCTCCGTGGTCTTCACCGTCGTCTCCCTATCTACGTTACCCTGTATCAACCCGTGTATAAACAAATGCTTGATCCAATCATCACAGAACGACTTCATCATCTCAAACGTGATCTTGTTGACGACTCCGTGCTTCATAATCGGCGACCAATAGGAATTCAGCAGGAGGGACAGTCTTAAATCCTTGTTCAAAGACGACGGTTTCAGGAATTTATTATAGTACATCATGGTCTGATTATCTTTGACGGCCTCGAACATATCGGGCGTGAGATTCTGCGCGACGTTTTTTACATACTTCGCGATTAAGCCTACAAGGAGTGGGAGGTTTTGATTGAAGCCGTTTACTTTTAGAATCATCCCCTTTTCCCCGGCTGATAAGGAATAGTATAAATCGGCGACCTGCGCTGGATATGCTTCTTCTGTTAATTGGATTAGGAGTATTGATATGAACATGTCCATCATGCACGCGTTCGTCGGATTTTCCAACGGCAATGGGCTTACTAAGTAGTAATAGTAATATGCGGTGGGTGTTTGGAATTTTCTATCCAGTTTATAATAAAGCTCGATTTTATCGTTATCTAGGATTTTAACTGGATATTCCGTTACTGGTTCTTGCGTTTTCAGCAGAGTAAAATCGGTTGTTAAAAATTGATTCATTTCGGGGAGAGAGAATTCCGGTAAAGGTTCCGCATTCGCCCAAGCTGTTAAGTGTTTGTTAGGTATTTCTGAAAAATAATATCAATCGCAATATAATAAATAATAATACGACGCAAGCGCCATCTTTTGCCTAAATCTAATAATATTAATATCCCTAATTTTGACACCAAATCGCGCAAATTATTTTTTGGGTGTAATAACAATTTATCAAAACTTACCTTTTATCGTATACTTAGTTTTAAACCATGTCTCCTCCTGATCACAGACAATATCCTCCGGCATGTTTTTGTTTAACACCATTATATTCATTTTATCGGGACGTAAATAATTTAAAACCATTTGTATGTCCTGAAAATTTTAAGTTATTATCCCGCAAACTTAATCCATACCCATCCTAATTTTAAATAAATTCATTAATCGAGAAAAAAAAATTAATCGACATTTGACTCGACACTTAGCACATTCCACGTTTCGGTAACCCAATGTGGAAAATCTATAAGTGATGAAATCTCCAGTTTTCTTAACTGTTTTTTTGTAGCCAATTATCCAGTGAATAACGTAGAGTAGAATTTTTCCACCTGGGATATTTAACTGGATTTTTGATTCGGCACTTAGAATATTCCGCAATTCGGACGCCCCATAACAAAAATCAACATTGCTGGAAAACTAAATAACGAAATCCCAAGTTTTCTTAAACCTCGACACCCAATACGGGTAAAAGAGGATAAGATTAAGAAAGAAGAAAGTTTTCTCAATTGATATCGACAAGAGTTACATATCCAGGGTAGACAAATTCTACTCTGTATTAACCACTGGATAATTGTCTACAAAAAAAAACAGTTGAGAAACCTGGCGATTTCATCACTTACTTTTCCAGCAAAATCGATTTTTGACCACGACAAGGAGGTCATGATCAGAGATTTTAATACTGCAACGAAAGTGAAAGAAGCAACTGGAAAGAATACTCTGGAATGTTCCGCCGAGCGCGCGACGTTAAACATGGCATCATGGAAAGTTCTGGAAAATTCGAGAAGCAACCACGCTATATAAGCGCGCGCTAGTGGCGAGGCAACGTCCGAGTGCTCAACATCTGGTTATAAGTAAACAGTGACAGTGTTGTGTTAATAAATATGTTAAGTGTAATGTAAAAAAATAAATAGACATTGTTTTACTTATTTTCGATTCTAATTAAACCCGATTTCGTAATGATATTTTTGTTTGTTGTCCCAATCAGGTTGATTGTTTCCACTTTTGTCTCTTTTTACCTGAACCACTTCAGACTTCCCTTAAATATGTTTCACTCGTTTAGATTGTCAGGGGAGAAACAATCACTTTCCCCTATATGGTATCATAATGGGCCTGAATGGCCTAAGTGAGCCTATGGCTGCCACAGCTACCTAATCTAGAATGTCATACCTACATAAATTATCTGTGATTGAGTGTTCAGTTGACATTAAGCTCGTATTAAATTGAATAACAAAACAACTTTCCCTTTAAATTGTAATGATATAAATACCGACATTATCATTATTTGTTATTGTCGCCTTTGTTTTTTTCTAAAATAATAAATACTCTATGTTACTTACCTCAGGACAATAGTCAAAATAAAGCTCTGAACCAGTCAAATAATCCTGACTAGGGTAGAAATGCATACTCTCGGCGATCTCCTCAACATTATCCGCAGCGTTTTTCTCATCGGCGAACCTAAACGACGTATTTTCAATACTCTGAATCTCCTTGAAGATTCTCTCTTGCGGCCCGGAGAGTTTCAGCAAATTCAGATACGAGTAAACCAATTCGATCACATCGAAAAGATTTTCGAGTCCGCTCTGAGTTAGAACTATAGTGACCGTGAAATAAGCGTACATGGAATTGTGTTCGGAACCCGTTTCGCCGTTCCCGGTGTAAATCGCCAAAGCCCAGACTTTTTTTCTTAGGTAGGACATCAGGGAGCCCTTCCCTTCGTCGCCTAGGAGCCACGAGACGTACTGGTGGGGTTTTGTTTTGTATAAATGCAGCAGGGAAGGTAGGGTCCAGATTAAATCGACTTGAATCACATTCTTTGTAGGAATTATGTAATAGATTTTATTAAAATTGGGGGTGTCGTAAATGATGTCTGAATATTGCTTGAAGTTGAGAGGAGGTAGATTATTCGTGGGAACGTCGGAGAAGCAATCGGCGACATATTTTTGGAGTGTTTCCAAAGGTAGCCTGGCTTGTATACAAAGCGTCATCCTGTGCGCCGAATAATGCCTCTTGCGGAATTCGTGAAGGGCTTTGTACAAAACTTCATCACCCACATTATCTTTGAGCGTCCTCAAATTCCCCCAACCAAATTGGTTAACCGGAACGGAAGGATTGAACAAATTGGCCAGCAATTGTTCTTTTCTGTACGCGTCGTTCGGGAGCGCCATCTGGAACTCTGATTCAATCGCCTCGCGCTCCCTAGTCATGCTTTCATACTTCATCAGCGGGCTTATAAAAAATTGAGCAAATTTATCCAAACTCTTCAACAAGTACTTCTCTAAGCACTCGAAATAAAACGTCGTCGTTTCGCAGTCGGTGGACGCGTTGTCCGAACCGCCCCGTTTACTGATGTACTTATCGAAATCGTTCTCCTCGGGGAACTTCTTGCTGCCCATGAAGACCATGTGCTCGAGGAAGTGGGCCAGGCCGGGGATCTCCTTGGGGTCGCTGAAGCTGCCGACGCCCACGCACAGCGCGGCCGCCGCCATTTTTCGCTTCACCTCGGGCACCTTTTTCATTTCGACGTCGTCGGAGGACTCGTGGCCGTCTTCCTCTTGTTCAGAACAATCCTCTTCTGATTCGTCTTCCTCGGAGGTCGTTTCCTCGAAATCGTCTTCGTCGTCTGAAGACTCGTCTTTATCACAGTGTTCCTGAAAAAAATTAATAAAATAAAAATAAAATTGAATTGATGGATTTTCGCATTATTACATACCATACAATTGAGAACTTTGATCCTTTAGAGTGCTTTGATTTTTGTTTCTTCAATATATTGAATATACTGTTGGCACCAGTGAATAAAAATAAATAAAACGTCATGTGTCATTATTTACGATTATCCTTATTGTAAATTGTACTTGCTATTATAATTAAATTATTCTTCTCCTTCTTCCTCTGCTATCCCTTGTTACCCCTTAGGGCGTCGGGTAATAATTAAATTCATTAGCTATTCTTCAATTTGTTAGAATAACATAACCTATAGCGTGTGGTTGTTTTTTATTGCCAACACCTTTTTTTTAATTAAAAAAAATATTCAAAGCACTCTAGTGAAGAACAGTTCTCGTGTAATTACTTTTATTTTGTGTGTTGCGCTGTTAAACTAAACCATATATTTTATAAAGGTATTTAAGATTATTACTTTGTAAAACAGTGGTAATTTATCCTAAACAAAACAAAAATGAGAAAATATAGAAGTAGAGATGGATGCAAGATATTTTTTACTTTAAATCAGAATTAAATATAAGGTTTTTTTTTTGTTTTGCTCTTTACATTAATTTTTTCGGACCACAAATTGTTGCATAATGCAATAAGTTATTGATATGCAACAGCAAGTGTCCATTGTATAATTTAATGTCTGGCGGGGTATTTGCCCGGGAAGTAGTTGTTTTAATGTGCATTTGTCTAAAGTACTTATGTGACATAAGTCAAAATGTCACAGAGCTAAATATGGAAATAATTTATTAATTATTTTCAAATCATTTTTGTTTCTTTTTTAGAAAAAATATAAAAATGTCTCGATAACATTGATTTTTATTCCAGCCGTCCCAGAAAAGTTGAAATTACGAAAAAAATCACCCATAACCTTGAGCCCATTTTATTTTGTTTTTGAAAAAAAATATATGAAAATTGCATTTGTTTTTTCATTCACCAAAAGATATCAGAAACAGTTATATTATCATGAAATTGCCTGGGAAAGCTTAAATAAAATTTTCCATTAAAGTTTTGTGAACAAATTGATTCTATTTTTTTAATATTCTTTTAAATTAAATAAAGGAACATTGCCTAATCATCACATGTATTGTTGAATTATTTATATAGGAAACGTTATTTTTTGGTCTTATCACTAGGGGTTTTCTGATGAACTTAATAGGCTCAATTTGTTTGATTCTTCTGATCAACATCATCGGCTCGATCGTTCTAATCAGCTCTATCTTCTTAATCAACTTGAACGGATTGATACTTCAGCTGATCGATCAATGATTGATTAATTTTTGAGATGATCTATTTTGCCCATCACTAGTATTAATATCTTAATTAAGAAAAAAATATACAGACCTATTATTAAGAAAAAAAATTGTAAATGAATTTCGCGAAAATATCGTTACCAGAACCTTGTTGGTACAAGAGGGCACAGATAACCCTGGGAAGAACAAATAATCAATTAGGATTCACTTTTCCAAATAATACAAAGTTTGCCCCGGCTTATGCATCCCGCCACTTACCTAATATTACTATCATAAGTTTCATTTTTGTAAATTATTTTCTACTTCACTTATACTTAACACATAATTCATCATTCAAACTCGTGTATTATAATTAAACTTCCGAACTCGACACATTTTTCATAATAAAAAAAATTAAAAGTTTAAATAATATTTGTTATTAAACCGTCACCGATCCCACTCGGCCATTACATAATGTATAATTGGGATCAAGCCATAGCAAGCAAATATATAGATAAAAACACTAAAAACAAGAAAAGAACCTATTGATTAATGATTTTTATAATTTGTAGGTAATTCTTCAATTTTCAATGGTTGTGTCCAGCAGAGGCTACCAGTGTAACTGATGGAACTAACTGAACATTGAAATTCAGCTATTTTCTTTCATTTAATAATAAATAACTAATGAAGACAACATAAATCATACATTTAATTAATTTTCTAATGTTAATAATTATCAATAACTAAGTTTTTATGACTGGTTAGTCCCACTGGTGAGATCAGCGGAGTCTGCTAAATGCAACCAATCTTTTAATATAAATATGAGTTAAAAAACTAAGATTAATTACTTCTTCTTCTGCTATCCCTTGTTGCTCCTTAGGGCGTAGGGTAAGATTAATTATAATTAATGAAAACATTTTTAACTTTCTTGGTATAGTACTGTTCTTTGGGTTTACCCGACACTCTTAAGGGTATAAAGGTTTTTTTTTTATTTGATAATACGCAATATATTACCAAATTAAATAAGTGATATTTGTTTCTCGACTATTTTATTAAGAGCGTGCTGTATCAGCTGATCAACTCAGATGTAAAATCGAGTAATATTATAATATTGAGTATTTCATTTAGAAATACTTGATTTATTTTATTTTTATTGATTTTAAATAAATTAATAAGAAATCATAAATTGATGTTTTTCAATAAATAAGAAATAGTTACTGACAATTATAATTAATTTTGCAGTAACAAAATAGATCAAAAAGATCGACTTTGCCCATCTCTAGTAAACATTCATTCCCCTTACTTCTGTATCTAACCTGCAAACGTCTTGGAAGAGTATATATGAGGAGTCAGTGTTGTGAAACGAAGATAGTCGTACAATATATAATCATTCAACAATAAAACAAAAAAGAAATAAACAAGAATTATTTAATTTGATTTATGTAACTGAAATTAAAAAAAAAATATTCATATTTTTTTGCTTCCACTCACACATGGGTAAATTTGTAATTTCCAATATGGGGAACAATCACACCATTCATACCACGACCAGCCCAAACTTGAAATCAAACCAGGGACCCCTGCCTTACTAGCTTGACACTTAACTGGAGCGAACAATATATATAAGACTAAAAGTCTTCTTCTTGCGTATTTTAATGGCTCAACATATTTTCTACTTAAAACTATAATCATGACACATTAGTAATGCAAGTTTTGATTATCAAACTGGCAATTTGAATATATAAATTTAAAAATAACATGAATCATGTATTTTGAATCGCCAGAAGCAATTTCGTTAACTGGTAATCGATGTAGTGCCAAGTTGACGCCTTAATAATTATTATAGTTTATTCCACTTCCCTCGACTCGACATTCGAAGTGTATATAGCTTCCACACAAAATAGAGTTCTTGACACTAACGAAAACCATCAAACGTCTTAATTAATTAATCAATGTTTTAATGAATTAAAATATGTGAATTATCATCAACTCTGAATTAACGTTGAGTTTCCAGCTTTCCACAGACAAAACCCGCACAGCACTATTACTAAAATCACTCACCATATCAGAGATTAAACATGCTGTGAGTCCGTTGTCGAGCTTGAGCACTTGGTAGAGCTTCTTGTCGCGGAAGCTCTTGGTCGGCTCGGGGGTGATTATCTGGAATTTGGGCGCGCGCTGGACCTTCGAGTCCGAGTTCTTCGCGCTCGTGCTCATCTCGCCGGAAAACACAACAAAACGTCGGAACGACCGCAGCGGATAACCTAAAAATAATATTCACTGACAAATCTGACGGACGAGCGAGAATCACTCGATCATTCCGGTTACACACGTGATAGTAACGTCATTGGCGTGCGCGATTGTTGATTGTGGTTTATTTAATGCAAAATCAATCGAAATGAGTTTAAATTCCTTAATTATAAATAATTTCAAATATTATTACAAAAAATAAAAATAAATACTAGGCAACCAATAATAACAACTTTTATTATTATTATTAAACTTGTTTATTACTATAATAATCTTTATCTATTTAGCGTCTTGCTATATGATAACATTGAATATATTTGTATTTAAAAAAATAGGAAACAATTAAACTATATTTAAATGTTAATTAAGTGTATTTTTAACCTATTAATATTGTGATCATGTTTCATTAAGTGATTAATACGAACCAAATAAAAGATTTATATTTAAATGTTTACACTGATATGGTTGTTGTTATAATGTTTATGGAAATGAACGTTAAAATTGAATGAAATAATTAGTATTAATAAAAATTCTAATATGCCTTCCACTTAAAATTTCCATCCATGTTGTGAATATAAATTATTTTGATTCATTAAAATGTTTACTATTTAATTATACCAAGTATCTGTCATTTAAAACACACCAGTTTATCATTTTCATTTCTAAACTATCTGTATTCAACATTTTGAAATATTTTCTCACTTAACCCGTGGTGAAACATATTTAATTAATGATTTCATCAAAGTTTATTTGTATTCAAATTGTTTGACGCCGCGCGAAACGACACAAGATGCATGAATATTCAATGCCGATTGATCATCATCTTGTTTATATTTGATGAATGATGTTTATTTAAAGAAAGTACAATTGTCCAGCGTTATTTTTTTTAATAAAATATCAATAGTACAATAACCCATTATAAATTAAAATATTTACATCTATGTATTTAGTTTTATTATGTTGGTACCGCGAAACGCTCTGCCAACTAAAAATTTACTTCGCGGTTGCATTAACAGACGGCGTCGAGCGATCGCCATCTATGAATGCAACTCCGAATTAAATTTTAGGTTGGTAACAACGAATTTAGTTTGAGGATGTATTCACAGATGGCGACGCGAACTAAAAATTAAGTTGGCAACAAATATTTAGTTTGAGGGTGCATTCACAGATGGCGACGCGACTTACAAGGGGATCGGTGGCGCCATCTATATTTAATATCATAAATTAAAATATCTATTTATTTACAAATGGATCTAAAATTTATATCGATTTTTTTATATAAATGTCAGGAATCGTCATTTTCTGTATAAAATTAAAATCGTGATTTTGGCTGAGTAAATGAAAAAATCGCTACAAATTTGGTTACTTTCGTCATAAATTAGAAGATAATTTCATCATGTGTACGATTTATACTCGCAATGTGCTTATTCAGTCGAAAATCGGATCAATTATAACCTCAAAATTGGGACTTTAAATGCGAATTGTGACCAAACGGTAAGTTTTCCACAGACTTTGTTACCGGCGTTTTACCGAAAACGTCGTGCCAATAAAAATCGGGCGTTATAATTAGAATATATGTTTCACGATAACAACGATTTCCCCCTTTGTTTATTCACTTATTACTCCCTCATCATATTTTATAAAAATGCATTAAGTTCGTTTGGCAACCTTAATGAGTCTTGTAAATATTTGTGCAAATCGGATTAGGAAAAGTAGAGTTGGGTAATCTCTCTTTTAAAGTGCAAAAGTATCTTGGAAATGTATAGCAAAAGATTAAGCGTAGAAACCGATTATAATCCGGAAAAATCCAACATTAGCAACGTTTACGGATACACAATGGATACCCTGCTGCTCGTTACCTAAGTTGTACAGCCGTGCGAATTTCTAAGAATTACGAGTTTGTACAGTCATTCAAATGCATTTCATTTTGTAATTTTGTATATATATTTCTAAATTAGATTAGCACATTATTAAATTGTACCATATATAATAATTTATTGTATTTACGTATATATATATATATTCATTAGTTCTTCAAATATATTCTCAGAGTATAAAGTATACAGCTTGCGAATAAAACATACATACGAATCAAACTCTGTCTTAGAAGAAAAATCGATAAACATAAGTATAGCCAAGAATGTATATATTAAAAACATATTAAGGCTAATATTTATTCGGAATAAATAGCTGCCGTGCGCTGTCTTTTTGTTTGATATGCTTCGCTAC
Source organism: Philonthus spinipes (assembly GCA_963082785.1). NCBI lineage: Eukaryota > Metazoa > Arthropoda > Insecta > Coleoptera > Staphylinidae > Philonthus > Philonthus spinipes. The sequence goes on along the minus strand of OY720314.1, from coordinate 19,392,649 downwards.
CTGTTTAAGACAAATGGTACGGCGCAACTATACTTGCGCATTACAACCCTAAGGAAGCACGAATCACAAGCCAAGAATTCAACCAACGACGCATCATCATCCCTCCTATTGATAATAGAGAAGAAGGGATGAATCGGTCGAATAAAACTGAATGTTCGAAACGTTGAAGGGAGTTCGTCGAAAAGTATTGAAAAGTGTGTGTGTTAAGTCGTAAGTTGTGTATTTTTTTTGGTTATGTTCAATATTCGCGTATATATATGTGTATACTGCTAAATGAAATTTATCATGTAATTTTAGTAGTAAATTTTTTTTTGTTTGTTTATTTTTTTTAAATTAAAGTATTTTTTTTTTTTATTTGTTACTTTTTTTAACAAAACAAAAAAAGTGTTTTAAACTATATACATATACATACTGAGTATATAAAGTGGTTCCCGAAATCGAGCTGTTTATCAGGATAGGGGTAAGTACACCATTTTTTTTTTGTTTTTTTTTAAGTGAACGTGGTATATTGTGAGCTAGCAGGAAATCAGGGTGATCCGATTTTTTTTTTTATCAGGCCATTCTTTATTATTTTTTTTTCTTTTTTAAAAAAAATCGGGGTAATTGACTCTCAGTAGCCAATACCGTAATCTTCACCCCTGATAACTTTGACTGCGGATTCGTTCATTTCATGCACGTTTACCCAAGATTCCGTTTTCAAAATTTTATATATCCCTTGACACCATTCGGAAACGTTATTTAATCAAGAATTTGGGAGGTAAGCAATTGAAGCCAAGTTAAGGGCACAGATTTATTTTATTATTATATAGTGAGAATTGAATTATTTCGACAGCTTAGAAAAATATTGCATACACACAGAGCATTATATGCAACTTTATGATTATTTAAAACACATATTTTAAACGAAATTGAAATAATTTTTGTTTGACCTGAGTCCGTTAGATCACCCATTCTTGCCTTTAATTGATTCTTAATGATAAGTTCATCGTCAATTGAACAAACAAGTTAATCCTCTTGCTTAATTAGAGATGGCAAATCTTTCCGATCTTGTTTGTTACTGTAAAAGTATCGACTTGTAAATATGATTTTGTTCTTCATCAAATGCCTTCTTTTTTGCTATCTGAAGTTTCGGGCTTTGGTTTAGATTTTCGTTTCGGAAAGGATAGCAAGATATGTGTGAGAACGACAAATTGCAGTTGTTAATTGTAATTGTGGGATAATTTTGTGAAATGGGATAAAAAGTTTGGATTTTTTTTGGCAAAGGATTTTCTCCAATCAGCCACTAACGAACACTATTCGTCGATTTATGATTTTTAATATTTAAATCTAAGATGTACCATACAACACCCATGATTTCCAAAACGAGTAATCTCCGAAAGAAGATACTCTCCCTGGACAGGACTTGAACCCACCTACACCTTGATCACATGGCCACCATAGCCCCAAGTTTGGATTTGGGTTGATTTTGATGCACTATTTTGAACACCAGGTTTGCACAAATGTAGACATTGTCGGGTGATTTGAAGGAAAGCTACATGGGTAATAAGTACTCTATCGTCTGTGAATTGTAGAACGTAATGTGAAGGATTCAAATATATATTTTCACAATATCCTACATAGTGAAAATATATATTGCAGAGGAGGGATATAAGTGAGAAGTCCGCCGAGACAGTCACGTTTTCATTTTCAAATTATTGTTTGAATATTAAGTAGTGTGTGAAATTAAAAATAATCAAGTGCATCCAAAATACAGTCCACTTCAGTCTGGCCAGACCGGGAAGAAAGAGGAATTACATCGGTAAGTGTCCCTCTTGACTTATCAAGGTTTGCCGACTTCGTCGCCAGTTTCTCCTATATTATTTTGGTAGAGGGACAACTTGTAAAATTCAGAATGAGTGGGAAAGGCTTATTATTTACATCATTAACATTTTTTTATACTTTATAAAATGAAATGATTAATATTCTCTAGTAATTATAGACTTAATACACTTGAGGAAATAGAAATATAAAAAAGTGGAAAACCAGATTTTTAAACTTTGATTTGAGCCCATTAGTTAATCCTCTTTTACAATTTATCTCACTGCATGTTACCCCAAACGATATTATTAATTTAATGAAACGTTCAGCCACCATTCATCTAGCGAATGGATAACTAGTGATGGCCATTTCGTCTTTAATTTACTAATATTGATATTCGATGATTGGTTTTGAGTTACGTGAAGAGTATAATCAAAATAATATATATTTAAACATTAGAAAATAAAGTGTGAAGAAAGGATACAACAGTGTTAATTATTTTAAATATTATTAATAAATTAAATAAAAATTATTTTAAAATAATTAATATATAATTTCCACATTTAGCACTTTTCTATTTATAATATTATTAATATTTGTATTTGTTTGACATTGATAATGGCCACATCATGACTGAAATATACATCTGGTTTTAATAAATCTTGTGAAGAAAGGATATGCAATTTTTTTTATGTAATAGCTCAAGAACTCGTACATTCTGAAATACAACGGGTGGCTTTTCTTATATTTTTTATTTATTTAGTCTTATATAACATTGTTATATGTTCCTCTCTTCTTCTCAGTGTGAGGTTATATGAACACTCAGTAAATATTATAAATAAATATTTGTATGGTGCAAAAATCGAATAGTCACTAAAATTCTTATAAATCATCATAGCCTTTCATTTTACCATTAAGCGCAAATTGTATTATGACAATAATATATGATATTATTATATTTATGATTAAAAATAATGTTTTAAAATTGACATCAAAAAATCCACAGGCTGAAATGACATATTTTGTCGGTGAGCACCTCAACGTACTTATTTTGGATTTCATGTATTTATCATTGATATATTGATGTTCCACATTAAGCAAGAGACTATAAATGTGTTGACTATTTTTAAAGATTTGCTGGCCTTTGTTTATTAGAAGAAATGATGGAATCTGAAATATAAAGAATAGTATGTTAGAAAAAAATTCTTATTTATTTAAAGTTTATTGCTTTTCACTGTAATTTTTCTTTTAAATTGTCTTAATAAAATCTCTTAATATTTTTTACTTGTAATTTCTCCATAATAATAAATGACGTGTTTTTCATAAAAAAAAGTAAATTTTTTGTGACGGTAAGGCAAGCAGTTTTAGTCATGATTTATTTTATTCCGTTTTTCAATAGAACAAAGAGAATGAAACATACAACGTTCCAAAGAAAATATTTTTATAATTGTCCTAACAATTATCCTTTTTTACTATTGGAATTGTAATAATCGACTTTTTCCTTTATTTGTATACATTTTCAATCAAATATTTCACACAATTTAAAGTTTAGCGTTTGACATGTGTGTTTAGTTGCATGTTATTCAACACCTGTGGCTGTCCAGAGAGAATATTATAATGTATGACCGCCATTCTAACTAGACACGATAATCCTCATTGGTCACGGTGCCAGAAAGCTGAATAGCCAAACGACCCCGGGCTCAAAAAAAAAGAAATTGGAAACAGATTATTTAAACCACACCTTCATAGATTGGTGATAGTAGAAGTCCACATTTTTTATGAGATTATTATGAAAAATACAGTGATTTTATAAAAATATAATAATAATATACTTACACTGAGGTAAATGTGAAATAAAATGTTTTCAAAAATGGAATACAAATATTCAACAAAATTTAAATATGAATGAAAAAGGCCTAAAAAGTTCATCACTGAATGGAGGATCAATATAAATAAAGGAGCTTGAAATGCAGAATTGAATGTTTTCACCATTTCATCAATGTACGTTTTCGCGTTGACCATTTCATCGATATATTCCATTTTATCAAAATCTGGGCATCCATAAAACTCATTTATGATTTCGACGAGCCAAACCACACTATTATTAATTTCATCCAGGAGACAATAAATCAACACAGCCAATAACAGTGTTTGCAACAAAATAAAACATTCAAAAATTACAAGCAATATTAATACAAATAAGTACGGTGGATTAAAATCTGTGAAAATGAAATGGATTGCTAAAAAGTACGGCAGTAATAAAAATAATAATTTTAGTAAATAAATATGTTTATATTTAGACTGCTTGTTAAATTTATTTTTAAATATAGCCTGAACTTTCTTGAAAACTCCCATAAAAGTATTGTAGCTTTCCATATTTGAAAATAGTCCACTACTCAAGATTACGCATATTGTCATTGCCTGTCCTGCGTTCGTAACACTCGTGTAATACAGTACAAACATATGGAATAAAAATATAGGAAAAGCAGGCACAAACAAAATGCCGCAAATTACTTTTGTCGTGAACTTGTTTATGTTTCTATTATACCGTGGCAAAACACCAAGGTAGCCCAATATTTCTATCAGCACAAATAGTTTTTCAGATAACATATTGCTTCAACGTTACACACAATAATAATGAAAAAAAAACTGATCGTTTGTTGTACTGCAAATAAATCACCACGTTTCTAAGTAATTTCCAGTAATGACACTCATTTCACAACCGCACTTATTAGAAGTAATGAATTGGATTTGATTGATAAAAGAATTTAATAACACAAAACCTTGATTGAAATGTTTTACTTATTATTAATATCACTTCAAGCTTACTTGTTTAAAAGGATATTCGTTTTTTTTTTTCTATTTTAATCATTAACCATTACTTTATCTGCAGGTCACTCCTTCGGATGTTGAGTAAGTCGGTAAATATTTTGAGAACGAATAAACAATATTTAAGAAACTGAAAATAGTGTGGGGAAATTGTAAGGTTATATTGTCGCAACTCGCTTATAATAATGGCTGGAACGATTTTTTTTTTCAAATGAAATTCTCAACGTGTTTTATTTAAAACATTTATTTGTCAATATGAACGCGAAATATTAGTTTTTTTGTCAATTATCAATCAAATTCCGCGTGGATTTTGTTTCAAAAAAAATTCTTAGCTGTCTAAATAGGCAAGTTATCGGGTAAATTTCGATACATAATTGTAATTCAATCATTATGACAGTTGAAACGATAACGTTAGAACATAACCTTAAAATTAATATATTAAATAAAAATGATTTGAAAATAATTAATAAATTATTTTCACAATTAGCTCAGTGACTTTTGACTTACGTTACGTAAGTACGTTAAACAAATGCACATTAAAACAACTACTTCCCGGGCAAATACCCACGCCGCATATTGAATTACATAATGTACACCTGCTGTTGCACATCAATAAAATATTGCATAATGCAACAAAGTAGTTGTTTTAATGTGCATTTGTTTAACGTACTTACGTAACGTAAGTCAAAAGTCACAGAGCTAATTGTGGAAATAATATATTAATTATTTTCAAATCATTTTTATTTAATATATTTAAATAACTGTGACCAAGTGAATGAATAATACTATTTTCTATTTATTAAAATTAATGTTTAAAACATTGATATCTTGTTTGTTTCGACAGTTACCAAAAATCTGTTCAAATAAAAGTAGTAGACAATTGAATTATTAACAAGTTTTATTTGAAATAGTTTTTCCTAACTTTAAAAAAACACGAGTTATTAAAAAAACAAATTTTCTCCCTCGTTTTGACAGCTGCGGAGAAAAGATTCAAACAAAAGATATCGAGAATTTCATTCCGAGCGTTTTTTTGTTTGAAAAAATTTTTCCAAACTGTTAAAATAATCGAGTTATCGTTGATTTTCCCGCAAAATTTTGAGGTTATGTTTTCACAACTCGCTTATCGTAATAGCTAAATAATATTTCTCAAATAAATATTGCGCGGAATGTAATTATCAATGATTTTTGTTTAAAATATTTTTTTATAATTGTTAAAAGATAGCGAGAATTTCCTAACTGTCAAAATAATCGAGTTATCGTTGATTTTCTCGTAAATTTCGAGGTTATTTTGACAGCTAAACGGTTTTTCTAAAATAAATATTGCGCAGAATGCAATTCTGAATGATTTTTTTCTCGTAAATTTCGAGGTTATGTTTTCACTACTTGCTTATTTTGACAGCTAAACGATTTTTCTAAAAGAAATATTGCACGGAATGCAATTCTGAATGATTTTTTTCCCGTTAATTTCGAGGTTATGTTTTGACTACTCGCTTATTTTGACAGCTAAACGGTTTTTCTAAAATAAATATTGCACGGAATGCAATTCTGAATGATTTTTTTCTCGTAAATTTCGAGGTTATGTTTTCACTACTCGCTTATTTTGACAGCTAAACGGTTTTTCTAAAATAAATATTGCGCGGAATGCAATTCTGAATGATTTTTTTCTTGTAAATTTCGGGGTTATGTTTTCACTACTCGCTTATTTTGACAGCTAAACGGTTTTTTCTAAAATAAATATTGCGCGGAATGCAATTCTGAATGATTTTTTTCTTGTAAATTTCGAGGTTATGTTTTCACTACTCGCTTATTTTGACAGTTAAACAATTTTTCTAAAATAAATATTGCGCGGAATGCAATTCTGAATGATTTTTTTCTCGTAAATTTCGAGGTTATGTTTTCACTACTCGCTTATTTTGACAGCTAAACGGTTTTTCTAAAATAAATATTGCGCGGAATGCAATTCTGAATGATTTTTTTCTTGTAAATTTCGGGGTTATGTTTTCACTACTCGCTTATTTTGACAGCTAAACGGTTTTTTCTAAAATAAATATTGCGCGGAATGCAATTCTGAATGATTTTTTTCTTGTAAATTTCGGGGTTATGTTTTCACTACTCGCTTATTTTGACAGCTAAACGGTTTTTTCTAAAATAAATATTGCGCAGAATGCAATTCTGAATGATTTTTTTCTCGTAAATTTCGAGGTTATGTTTTCACTACTTGCTTATTTTGACAGCTAAACGATTTTTCTAAAAGAAATATTGCACGGAATGCAATTCTGAATGATTTTTTTCCCGTTAATTTCGAGGTTATGTTTTGACTACTCGCTTATTTTGACAGCTAAACGGTTTTTCTAAAATAAATATTGCACGGAATGCAATTCTGAATGATTTTTTTCTCGTAAATTTCGAGGTTATGTTTTCACTACTCGCTTATTTTGACAGCTAAACGGTTTTTCTAAAATAAATATTGCGCGGAATGCAATTCTGAATGATTTTTTTCTTGTAAATTTCGGGGTTATGTTTTCACTACTCGCTTATTTTGACAGCTAAACGGTTTTTTCTAAAATAAATATTGCGCGGAATGCAATTCTGAATGATTTTTTTCTTGTAAATTTCGAGGTTATGTTTTCACTACTCGCTTATTTTGACAGTTAAACAATTTTTCTAAAATAAATATTGCGCGGAATGCAATTCTGAATGATTTTTTTCTCGTAAATTTCGAGGTTATGTTTTCACTACTCGCTTATTTTGACAGCTAAACGGTTTTTCTAAAATAAATATTGCGCGGAATGCAATTCTGAATGATTTTTTTCTCGTAAATTTCGAGGTTATGTTTTCACTACTCGCTTATTTTGACAGCTAAACGGTTTTTCTAAAATAAATATTGCGCGGAATGCAATTCTGAATGATTTTTTTTTTCTCGTAAATTTCGGGGTTATGTTTTCACTACTCGCTTATTTTGACAGCTAAACGGTTTTTCTAAAATAAATATTGCGCGGAATGCAATTCTGAATGATTTTTTTCTCGTAAATTTCGAGGTTATGTTTTCACTACTCGCTTATTTTGACAGCTAAACAATTTTTCTAAAATAAATATTTCGCGGAGTGCTATTCTGAATGATTTTTTTCTCGTAAATTTCGAGGTTATGTTTTCACAACTCGCTTATCTTAACAGCCAAACAATATTTTTCAAATAAATATTGCGCGGAATGTAATTATCAATGATTTTTGTTTAAAATATTTTTTTATAATTGTTAAAAGATAGCGAGAATTTCCTAACTGTCAAAATAATCGAGTTATCGTTGATTTTCTCGTAAATTTCGAGGTTATGTTTTCACTACTCGCTTATTTTGACAGCTAAACGATTTTTCTAAAATAAATATTGCGCGGAATGCAATTCTGAATGATTTTTTTCTCGTAAATTTCGAAGTTATATTTTCACTACTCTCTTATTGTGATAGCTAGACAATTTTACTGTAATGAAAATCGCACGGAATTGAATTTTGTTTGAAACATGTTTTCATAACTGTCAAAATAATAGAGGTAATTCTACATAACCCCGCTTTTTACAACTCATTCATTTTGACAGTTCCAAGAAAGCTCTTCAAATGAAAAAAATGTTTTCGTTACTGTCAAAATAAAAGAGGTAATTCTACATAACCCCACTTTTTACAACTCGTTCATTTTCAGAGTTCCAAGAAAGCTTTCAAATGAAACAAAAATCGTTCAAAATGAAAAACGACTTTTGTTTGAAGTAAATCAAAATCTACCTTGACTTTTTTTTTGCAAAAAAATTCGATAATAGAAAAGCTTTTTTATTATAAACTCTGTAAATAGACTGAATTTAGTTTTTTGTTTTCATTCTTGTTTTTTTCTTAATATTTAAAACTTGTTATAATTCAAGTCCTATGAAAAGAAAAGAAACATTTTTCCACTTTATATTCAATTAATTTAAATTACATCTTAGTGTTGTACATTGAAAATGTCTACAATTCATAGATATAAATATAATTTAAAAAAAAAGAATATCAATTTGACTTAACTTTTTTAAATTGTTTTTTTTTTGTTATTGAATCAAGATCTAGAGAAGAAATTAATTTGATATTTTTTTTATTTTACTTAGTATAATTCACAAGTGCGGCCTTTTTAAAAAGCGTGATATATTCTTAATAAATGTCGGTTAAGATTTATTAGTCCGAACAACGTTAGCGCTGAACCTGTAACAGGTGAATACTCGTTTTGTCCTTTCGTTCGTCAAGATGACTTCGGTGTTCCAATAGTAATTTCCTAAGGGGAACCAATTGAATTTCTCCATTGATAAACTGCAGCCCCTCCCTTGGTATTTATTCTAAAAACATTAAATCATAAAAAGGAGTGAATATTAAATAAATTAATTTTGAATATTTATTGTATATTTCTTCTTTAACTATTATTGGACGTTCACTAATTTTTTAATTACTATTTCTTCATTTCTACCTTATTACTAATTAATGTTTGTATAGTATTCAAAATGTATAGAGTGATCAAAAATGATTGCGGACAAGTTAAATTTCCTGCCGAAAAATCTGAGGATTTTTATCGCTCATGCTAAAGAAAAATTAATAAAGAGTAACTAACCACATTTGATACTAGGAGCGCCGTGTGTGTGTGTGTGTGTGTGTGTTTTTTAACAAATACATACCTTAAACGAATTTAAAACAGCAATTAAAAAAGAGATAAGGAACATAAGCCCGGATTAGCTTCAACGTGTATTTAAAAATAATAAAAAGAAAACGTAAAGGCAAATGTTAGGTCTAGAAAATGAAGGTAATTATTTTCAACATTTGTTATAAAAATAAGTATACTAACTCTAGTAGTTGTTTTGATGTGCATTTGTTTAACGTACTTACGTAACGTAAGGTGAAAATGTCATAGAGCTAAATGTGGAAATAATTTATTAATTATTTTCAAATCATTTTTATTTAATATACTAACTCTACGTTTATTATTTTCAAATAGAAATAACCTTAACTTAGTTCAGTTTACATTGTATATTTAATTATGTAAGCGCTATTTTTTAATTACCCACCTGTGCGCGCCATCTAACGCCGCGGAAATGAAATGTTTTTTTATGTTGGCTAGACTTATGAGATTTTAGGGGGCCTATATTCAGGTCGAAAAATTATATAGAAAGATTAGAAGATTAAGGTTACGATATGCGAAATTGTTGTTAGCGATTATTGAAGTTTAAAACAAATGCAGTCCGTCTAATTTCCAATAATTGTAAAAATTAAATATATAATTTATTAAAAAATTAAAAAAAAAATGTTTGCTACGACAATGGCAATCTAGGCGAATTTCTTTTCATATGATCAATTGTACCAACGTGCGTATTTGGTCTGCAATCATTGTTGATCACTCTAATAATATTTAAATAAAGGTGATTAGAACCCGTTTATCATATAAATTACTGATTAAAACACTTCAATGAAACAAATACCAAAAGTTTTAATTAGTAGTTTACATTTTAATACGTTGCTAACTTAAGACAGTTAGAAATTAATTAGAAACGTGTTTAACACTACCAACAAAGATACACCAAAGCAAATTTTCTGATTTAATTAAAAGTCAAGATAGAGAGATGGAAAAAAATCAATAATAATAAACCTTTTTGAAAGGACATCTCGGGACTGGTTTCCAGCAATTGAGCATGCTCCCGAAGAACGAAAATTTATCGTTGACAACGTCGCAATAATTCCTAGTCTTCATCGTTGGCATTTTGATGCACGTGTCCGGTTGTTCTACTGAATTACATCGCATCACATTTATGGAAAACTGAAATAATAATCAAATAGATTCCTCCCGACTAACATTCATAACCCTTATATATATATCGAGCGTATTTTACAACCACTAACACACCCCCGTTACAGTTGTTTCTATTTTTTTTTACCTAAAACAGAGAGAACTAAATTATTAACACTAATCTCCAACCTTATCCCACCCAATCAATTTGGAATCTTTGAAAAGCGTTCCTCTGTATTGCCTTTATTCACCCCCGCATACAACTGCCAAACCAAGCCTCAAAGGCCAAAAGTCCGCTATATTTTTTTTTAGACAACAAACAAGCGTTTTACTCTGTTTGGTCCGTAAAGGCTTGCTGTGCAAGTGGAACTTCTTTAAAATTCATCTACACATCATTAACCTCCTAGGCAGTTTCCTTCATAAAGGATCTCTACAAATGAAACTTCAAGATTTCCTTTACTCCCGAACAAGGTCTGCTGCAGGTAATATAACTTTCTAGCCTATCAATCCCAATTATATATTCAAATGGGGTGGTGCATGCGTACCACACGACAATCGCACAGGAATAGCCTCTCCTAACAAATTTCGACGAAGCCTCTAACGAGGCGGGTGAACCTGACTAACACTGCTAGAGAAGCGCTAACCAACCCATGCATGAAAAGTAGGGCTAGGGCGAACGAAAGCGGGAGAAAAGGATCTTCGAAAAGGGGGTTGGATGTGGGTTAACAACCTCACCCTGTCAAAAACATGCTGTTAAGAAACCACCACAGGACTGAACTACAACAACGACGACCACCCTGAAAACGAATTAATGATCTGCGATGTGTTTTCGAGGAGTTGGTTTCCACTGAGCACACAAACGACTGTTGTAAGCGGTCAAGATGTGCAACGCCGAAGCAAAAATCAGCAGAGATTTTTCAAATGGTTATATTAGGGAGTACTGTACCCTCAAAGGTTAAAGTTTTTGTTATCAGCGCATCATTTGGATTCGCCGAAACTAAATTTAATTAAATCATAAGTAATTTTTGCATTCAATTACATTTTAATATAATTGAGAAATGAGTAAAATTCGTTTGACAATCGGATTTGCGATCCCTTTGTTAATCTGGGAATATAAATTCTTCCCCATCGTGACATCTGAGCGGGTATTTCGATGACTCAGACAAAATCCAGATTTTCCTAAAAGCAATTAAATAAATCGGTTAGTTTTCAGCGAAATTGTAAAAGTGACCATTTTTCGAAGCCATAAAACAGCTGCATTTGTTTGAACCGTTCACTTATTTCGTATTGTAAAACAGCACCCCGCGGATTAATGCAGTAAATGGTCCCTTTTACAAATGCTCAGGAAATATACTTGTACGAGTCACGATCGTCCCTTTCGTTATTTTTTTTAAACATTTTTTTTAATAAGTGTTTTAAATATAATATTTATTTATGTAATCAACATATATGCACTTTTAAATGTTTTTAAATTTAACTTATGATTGTATTGCGCATCGTTATACGTATCAACATGATGATCGATATAGTACATCACCATGTTGATATTTTAACGGATTATTTTGTTATGCAAACGTGAAAATGTGACATATTTTTACTAAATGTTATTATATTAACGATATTTACTTACTCGGAGAAAATAATTCTAAAATGAAATGCTTTGGTATCCGATAAGGGATGAGCCCCGTGGTATCGGTGGTGGGGTGAGCCCCGTGGTATCGGTAAAAGGTGAACAAGGGCTCTACATTGCCAGTCAAAGGCAAGTAGCAGCTGAACTAAGACCATTATTATTCCGAGTAAGTGATTTGTATATATTTTTCCTTTAAGTATTTTTTTTGTATAATTTTTTTTACATTATTATTTCTCTTGTTATTTTTTTGATAGATGTTGTACAAACTTTGTTGTAAATAAATTGTAAATATTTTAATATTTAATAATAGTTTTTATTATTTTTCTTTTATTTATTTTCTGAGCTATCTGGATATAAGGGTGGTAACAAGGGCTGTTTAAATAACAACCCTGTCTTGCCCCATGATATTTTCTATGGGTTTAACAACGAATACTTTCAACGTATTCTTTCAATGTTTGTAGGTTGGTATGACTTAACGTGCTAATATAAACAATAGTTATAAGTTTCCTTTTTGGAGGGGTATTTAAGTTTTCTATGAACGATTGATCCACAATTTAAGGAAAATCGGTCTATATAACGGCGACACTAGCTGCCGGCTTTGTAATATGGCACCGGAAACAGAAATGCACATATTGTGCAGCTGTAATGCGCTGGACAACAAAAGACTGCTCATATTTGGGAACAGTCAAATGGTACCAAATGATTTCCACACGCAAACCCTGAAGGATCTGCACAATTTAGTGCAGGGTATCGAGTTCGGAACAGTTGCGTGAGTAAGGCAATATGGGGTAGTACAATAAGCCACCTAGGCTGCAGTGCATCCGGATCCGCAAGGAAGACGGCCCCCACAGGAGAAAAAAAAGTGGTGACTCCGCGAGGCATCAAACTGCATTCCTTCTAGAAAAAAAAAATCGCACCTAATTGCCAGGTTTTTGGTAGAAAGGAATGTGAAAGGGACCTTGTGGCATCAGAGGGATATAACAATCTGAAATTAGCTACTTGGAACGTGCTCACGCTGTACAGGCATTTTTTGGTAGAGGGGATTAGAAATCTGTTTCCCAGACGCTCGCTTTTGCTCTTGACTCAGTCGGGCGAGGAGTGCCGGGTTTGTTACCGACCGACTAAAACCCTTCCCCCCTCTATTCGCTTGATTCGCACAAGGGATCGCCGTCTAAGAATTACTTTATGTGCGGAGCGGTATCAAGTTCTCAAGCAGCTCTGTCCTCTTCGTCCTTAGCTGTCGGGACTTTCTTAAAGAAGCGACGTTCAACCCAAAACTCCTCATTCTCCAGCATCCTCGGTATTGGTGATTTTTCATCCAGCGTCATCCCTAAGGGCGCGTCTTTCTATTTCCCACCTGTAGCATTCGAAGAGCGTGTGCTTCACTGTATCATCATCCGGGGATCCGTACAAAAGCTTGGAACCGCCAGGCTGTGGGGTCTACCGTGCTCTAGAGTACGGATGTCTGAAAGAATCGGAATTTCAGGTCTTCCCGTGTCCCTATCTTGGATAGGGTTAACTGTATGCGGCGGGGTCAACTTAGCCCTGCCGCTTGTCGACCCTAAATGAGGAGTCAGGGTTAAAAGTCCAAGGGTGTCGCTCTTTCGGTCCACATGTGGGTTGGCCTCCGGCGGGCAGCGGTTTTCGATGATGTGATGTCGATGCTGCACATAAGCGGTGCTCTACATGGTTGATACCGAAAGGAATATTGCCGGAGCAGGGCATGGCTTAGCAAAAGGACAGGTTCGCGTGCGTGCGTGTATCGCCATCCGCGCCGCATTGAAGGCATCCTGTGCTGTGATGCTTTTTAATCCTGTGCAAAAATCTCCCGAAGCATCCATGCCACGTGAGCATCTGGGTCAGGTAACCTTTTCAGGATAAGCAACACGTCGATTTGTTCCATCTCTCCTGCCACCATTGAAGTGCTTTTCCCTCGGCGCGCTTCCTAGCCTTTGTCGTTCCTAGTGTCTCCGCACACAGCGCTCACCATCAGGTCTTCCGGCAAGATGGCCGCCAGCGCCTTCGCTACTTCCGTGGAGACTGCCCGGTAAGCCCTGATGCATCTCAAGATACTCCGAACCAGATTAGCATTTCTCTCTACTTCAGCCTCTCCCCAAGCTGGCGTGGCGCAGGATAACTGTAGCTAGCAGTCTTCTTCTACTCTGTCCCACGTTCGGCAAGTTACTGCTACTGCCTCCGTTGCTGTTCGCCTGCACGCTGCACCTTGGGTCTGCTTCGAGCATAACCCCCAGGTATTTAAGACTCTTACCGATTCCCACCTGGTACCTCCCGATCAAGATCTCTTCATTCGGGGCTTTCCTCGCCCTCCTCTTTAAAATCCATGCGACCGCGGTCTTCGCTGCGGCCACTTTCAGACAGATCTCCTCCATCTTCCTAATGATGAAGTCCGTTGCCTCAGATAGTAGCCTCTTTTAGGTAATCTGGCAGCGGTGCCTCACCACCACAGTCAGATCTCATATAACCCACAGGTATTCAAGAACCTTACTAACTCTTGTTACCGGCGATTAATTTTTAATCGTCGGCAACAAAATTAAAATTTTGCATTTTAATTTTTTTCTTTTATAAAATGAGTTTTTGCTCAGTTTCTGCCTGTACCCTACACGGATTATCGGCCGGCTCGCCCATTACTACGGCCAGTTGAGGAGGATTATCACTAGGACCTTCGTAGGAATGCGAGCGGCAATTAAGGGCCAGACCACCAAGGGAGAGAACGAATGACCACCAGGATTATGGATCTTTTCTTCAAATTGCAGCTTAACGGTTATTTGGATTGAGAGTTCGCTGAAAGTAATTATGTTGTTATCATAATTATTTTCCAGGAAATCTCTTCCAACGGTCACATCTTCCTCAAACTATCCCTTCCACATTACCCTTTTTGGCGGTATAAATATTTGAGGCAGCCGTCGGAATCGGCAGTACACTCTCGTGCTGTACATGGTACAGCCGGTGGACTCAAGGGTAACCAATCCCTAAAAATCTACGTTTTTTTTTTATTTTAACCTCGCAGAGCCAACGCCAGGAAACTCTGCCTGACGCCGACGCTACACACCGCCGTACAAGAAGTCCTGCCAGTTTGACAGTCCGACACCAGAAAACTTTGCCCGATGCTGAAGCCAGCCATCGTTCCTGAATTCATCTGTTTCTGAAGCCGTCTGTACCGATGCCATCCTGTTTCGTCTCCGTTCTAATCCGACGCCACTCTGTTTCAACGCAGTCCTGTTTTGACACTGTCGTCGTCCAGATCCGAAAATTCATATCACCGCGGTCTACGCTGCCGCCACTTGCAGATCGATCTCCTCCATCTTCCTAATGATGAGATCCGTTGCCTCAGGTAGTATACCTCTTTAAGGTAATCAGGCACCGGTGTTCTCCACCACAGTCAGATCTCATATAACCCCCAGGTATTCACGAATCTTATTGGATGTACAAGTAAGTTTCCAGCGTTTGTCAAAAGATGGTGTCACCAGTGGATCCCGGGCAGAAATGTCAGACCTCATGTATTATATTTATAGGTTATGTATGTGTCAACAACTTTGCAACAATATATTTAAGCATTTCTTTCGGTGTCGTATATTTTATCGAGCAAAATTATGGCAAGTTTCCAGCCAAATAAACGTCATTTACGGGAAACGCTGCTTCTATTCTTTAATATGAGGAAAAGTGCGACTGAGGCCTATCGTTTGCTTTCGGAAACTTATGGGGCGGAATATATTGGTGAATCGACGTGCCGCAACTGGTTCAAACGGTTCAAAAGTGGTGATTTTGAAGTTGAAGACAAGGATCGCTCCGGAAAGCCGAAAAGTTTTGAAGACGAGGACGCTTTGCTGGATGAGGATCCGTGTCAGATTCAAGAAAAACTTGCTGCATCATTGGGCGTCACGCAACGAGACATTTCCCTGCGCCTAAAAACATTGGGATTCATTCAAAAGGTTGGAAACTGGGTGCCGTACAAATTGAAGCCGAGAGACGTCGAACGGCGACTGCATGTCCGAAATGTTGCTGCAGTGGTATAAAAATAAATCATTTCTACATCGTATTATCACTAGTGATGAAAAATGGATTTATGGCAGAAAATCGTATACAAAGCCCGGCAAGCCCGCCCAATCGATGCCGAAACGAAATATTCACGGAAATAAGGTCATGCTCTGCATATGGTGGGATCAAAAGGGTGTTGTATACTACGAACTGCTTCCGAGTTGTCAAAGCACCATTGTATCGAACCCAACTTATTCGTTGCGGCTTCGGTCAAAAACTATTTGGAAAATAGTGGATGGGAAATTCTGCCTCACCCGCCTTACAGTCCAGACTTGGCACCATCTGACTACCACTTGTTTCGATCAATGCAGAACGCTCTTACGGCTCTTTCAGTTCAGTAGCGGGAATCAAAAATTGGCTCGATACGTTCTTGGGCTCGAAAGACGAGAAATTTTTTTGGTCCGGCATTCATAAATTACCAGAAAGATGGGAAAAAGTTATAGCTTCCGAAGGACAAAGTAACCATGTTTTCATAATAAAACCTCACATTTTGGAAAAAAAAACGCTAGAAACTTACTTGTACACCCAATACTAACTCCTACCCGGTGCCCCTCGATCAATATCTCTTTATTCGGGGCATTCCCCGCTCTCCTCGTTAAAAGCCTTGTGGCCGCGGTCTTCTCTGCCGCCACTTGCATACCGATCTCCTCCATCTTCCTAATGATGATGTCCATTGTCTCAGATAGGTAATCAGGCAGCGGTGTTTCACCACCACAGTCAGATCGTCTGCAAATACAACCATCCGGGATTTCTATCCCTAGATTCCAAAGAGCCGACCTCAACACCGATCCTTGTGGAACCCCCATATTGACCACTCTCCTCTTCTCACCGCCTTGGGTGACGTATGTCAGATATCTCCCACTTATATAGGAGGCCACCATGTTCGCCAGCTTTGATGGAAATCTGATCCTAGTACCTTATCAAAAAGATCTTCTACAGGAAGCCGAAAAAAATCTAAATTGATAACAAATGCCAAATAAACTGGTGTAATTTGATTTTATCTATCTCGTTCAGTTTTCGATAGAAAAAAATCGCGAATTTTCGCTTTTTATTTTTCGACCTTGCAGGTAGCCGTCACCCCTTAATGATTACGTAAATACTTATAGCACTAACCAAAAGCGTCGGTGGATCTTTTTTCACCGTGGCGTCCATGTCTATGAATACTTCGCTTCCTTTGTTCGTCGTATTTAAAATTTCGAATACCAACGGGAATTCGCCTTTGTTTTCGCATTCGCTGAAGAATCTCACAAACTTCAAAGCCTATACATAAGAAATAATAGTCATGAAATAAAATTGATACAATTAAAATTTGACAGATATATTTAAAAAAATATATATATTGTATTATTATGGCGGTTTTTATAATTTTTGACAAATCAATTGACTTTTCAAGAAATACAAGGTGGCGAGAAAAAGTATGATAATCTTCAGGTAGTAAAAAATGTGTAATTGATTTTAATTTTATCCAGTATCTATGATTACACGAATTGTAATATACACAGGGTGTCCCATTTTAATCTTTCAGGTGGAATATATCGAGACAAGTGCGCCCAATCGAAAATGTTGTCTAATGCAAAATTTAGTGGTTTGCAGGGGGACATTAGATTCTGTTATCAATTTCACCCCTCACCCCCCAGGGGGGTGAATAACAGGGTTAACTTCTGAATCTTAAATGAGAACCCCCATTTTTTATTGTAAATTTGGAAAGTGTGAAAAAAACTATGTAGGTTTTACTCAGAAACTTTTTTCGTATGGGCTACAGGTGGCGCTGTAATCGTCAATATTAGATTAATATTGATAACAGAATCTAATGTCCCCCTGCAAACCACTAAACTTTGCATTATACAACTTTTTCGATTGGGCGCACTTGTCTCGATATATTCCACCTGAAAGATTAAAATGGAACAGCCTGTATATTTTTATACTTTTTCCTTACTACCTTTAGGTATAAGGAACGAATTGGAATATTCGCACAGAAAATGTTAAGTTCAACGTTTATGTTATTAAATAATCTCACATTCTATATTTTTATATATCTATTACAAAAGCTGTTTAGACTGTGATGATAAAAGTAACGTACACGTTAAACTTAACATTTTCCGTACGGAATAGCCTCGATTATCACCGCTACGTTTGTTTTTTTATCATCGGGTGATACACATTTAGCTACGGATTTCCTCGCATCTCATTGGTTGAAAATTCATTCTAGTAGCCTACTTGTACTTGTTGTGTTCTCAAAATAATACAACTTTCCATGTACACATCTAATAATATTTTTTTCTCATGTAACGTTATGACGAATGATCGAAATTTTTAATTACATTATATACAGATATCTTTATTAAGACAATTACATACATTTTCATAAACATTAACATGAAGTATAGGTTTGATAAAGTTTGTTAGATTCCTATCATTTCATTGCATTGAAGACATCACGTATCTATTTAATCACCTCGGTATTAATAACATCTTGATCACGTACTATTTTTTGGAGACTTGCGAGAGCGCATTAAATATTCTAAACCTCAAACATCCCTTATTTAATATGGATGTGTTTATTACTGTGTACCCGCCAGTACATGTGCAACCCTAATTATGAATTCAAGGGACAGATCTTCCGATTGTACTTCAAAACTAATTATTAATTTAAAGGGAAGATCTTCCGATTTTAAACTTGATTACAAATTCAAAGGGTATACCTTCCAGGTACCTCAAAAGTAATGTGAACGTGACAAGCAGGGTACCACCCTTCAGACACGCCCACATTCAAAACTGCAAAGCTGATTGATAGATACATGTCTCCACCTCAAGTTTCTATATAAAACTAAAGAATAGAGCAAGTTAAAGTCAGTGTTAAGTCAGTAATCGAGTCTTACTATTTCATTTTAAAAGCATAAACTCCGCGATAAACTTCTAAAGTATTTTATAAAAGTAATTTCAACTTGCTCTATTATATTACTTTTGTTTGTCAGATTAATAGAGAATATATTTGTTAAGTAACCCACTGTGTTTAATTTCGACGCGTCCAGATCCCAGGAACACAACAAGTTACTCAATAGATGGCGCTTTTTATTTAATTTGTAAAATTGTCTGTGTTGTGCTATCGATAAGAGTTTTTTCAACCTTATTTAGATTATTTATCCAAAATTAAGCAAAAATCACACTATTTGAAGATTATGACACCTTTTCTGGCCATCTCACATAAAACTAGAAGTTTTTAATAATAATAATTTTATTGCCCAACAGCTGAACCAATTACAGGACAATATTATAAAAAATGTTATTTTATATTAGAAATAAATGCTCCGAATTACTTACTTTTCCATTTCCAAGACTGAATTCGATACAATTCACAAACCTACTTGTAATATAAAAATACAAGCAAGCGAAGCTTATGAAGACTGTCGATTGCATTTCTGTAAAAAATAGTAAGGAAATAAAATGCAAGAGTGTATCAATATATGCAATCCATTTAATTAACATTTATGTCAATCTAGTGTTACCAGTTCCAGTACCCTTAAGATAACGCATCTGCTGATACAGGATTCGACAGATGGTATAAGGAGAGTGACGGACTCACGCAAAAAAGTTCTGCCAAAATGGTATCGCTGGTAAAAGTTGTTATTTTTTAAATTAAGTTAAAAAACTGGTGATTTCACTTAGTTTTCAAGCAAAATCGATAACCAATGGGTCATGGTCAAAAATTGTAATACTGTAACGAAAATAAAAGAAGCAACTGGAAAAAACACTCTGGAATGTTCCGCCGAGCACCCGACGGTAAACGTGGCGTCATGGAAAGTTCTGGAAAATTCGAGAAGCAAGCACGCTACATAAGCGCGCGCTAGTGCGAAAGTAGGCAGTCTATCACGAACGTCCAAGTGCTCAACATCTAGTTATAAATAAATAGTGACGGTGCGATGTTAATAAATGTGTTAAGTGTACTGTAAATAAATAAATAGACATTCTTTTACTTATTTCCAAATCTGATTAAACCCGATTTCTCGTAACAATATCATATACCTAACCTACTAAAAGGAATATATTGGAGCATCTAAAAAGTATTTACCGATTTTTTTTTATCATTTTTGAATGCATTTTTTCTTTATTGAAAATCAATTTTATTTAAGTACATATTGTCCATTATTATATATATATATATATATATATATATATATATATATACAGAGAGGTTTTTTTATTGGTATACATTAGGGGAAGCGTATGCGTGGAAAAAAAGGCGAGTCAAACGTATTGAACCGATTAATGTGTGTATGTTTAATTGATTATTTGGCATATGTTATAGGCAACTAAACACATATACATAAATGCGTTTGTCTCGCGTATTTCGCAGGTATACATAGGGAAAATGTATACTGATAAAAAATTCTCTCTGTATAAATCTTTATTCTGGACTAGTGCTTACAATGTGCATATAATACAGTACAAAACTATTATAAAATATCATACAGGACATACCAGTCCCGAACTGGCTATCGACCAGCGGTCTTTCTGCCATGTCCATTATTATTAATTACCTTTTTCCATTTTTTCGGGTAGCTTCATAATTCCATCATTGTGGTTTATCGCCGAAAAACTTGGCGACATCGTTTTCTGCTGCACTTTTGTTGACGAATTCGTTTCCATCAAGGTAGTTTTGCAGAGACCGAAACAAATGATAGTCAGACGGTGCAATGTCCTATGGCTATACGGTGGATGCATCAAAACTTCCCAGCCAAACTTTGTCAGTTTTTGCCGGGTCATCAAAGAAGTGTGTGTCGTGGTGGAACACAACAACTTTTCTATTGATCCATTCTGGCCGATTATTTCTAATTGCCAGGTCTAATCTGGTCAGTTGCTAACAATAGAGACCGTTTGGTCAGGTTTCAAAATTTCATAGTGGACGATTCTCTTCCAATCCCACCATACACACAGCATAACCTTATTGCCTGTCAAACTACGCTTCGAACACGATCGTTTGCATTTTATGTTCTCATATTTTATCTATTTTTCATGGCCCTTTATTAATCTTTTGAGAAATGGGTCCATTTTCTTTCGATTTATCAACGTTTCGCATATATCGACACGGTTGATCAAAATTCGCATAGTTAATTCAAACAATCATCCAGTTTTTTTTTTTAATAGCCATCCCTTTTCAAATGATTCCAAACTGTTTGGTGGTTGATGACCAAGGCGTTAGCGATGTCCTGGCAGCTTGCATGTCGGTTTATTTCATGTCCAAAATTTGTTCGGTTTTTTCAGTGGAGCAAGGCAAATCTTTCACTCTACCACGAAACCAATTACGCACGGCACGATCTCTTACAGCATCCTCATCGTAAATGGCACACACTTCTCTTCATGTTTTTGATGCATTATAGCCTTTTATATAGTGAAAAAGCATCACATGACGGATTTCTTCGGAAATGTCACTCTTTTTCGAACGTTCGTAACTTTTAACCCAAACAATGCATAACAACACAGGAAAAGTCAGTTTTCAAACGCACGTAAAATTGATACCAATAGATTAGTGGTTACCGATGCAGGGCCACTAATACCATCTATTCGCAAAATCGGAAAATGCTTTTTAGATGACTCAATACAATGTATGGAGAAAAAAATATTAGAAACCAAAATATTTATAAAAACAATTTTTTTTATTTAATTTGTTTATCTATTATTTCTAGTTATTTGCAAAATTTCCTTACCGAAAATACTGCTTTACTTCGAATCAATTTTTAGAGTAGACAAAGCCGCATGATTTCGGTGAGCAGATTATTTTAATGATCGGTTAGCACTCGTCCCAGCAAATGAGACATTTCATATTAATGTATGCTCATATCATATTAATCCATGGTCAACGATCCGCAATTAATTATTATTTGCAGAGATAATAACATGAAATTCGGCAGAGGTCAAATCAAGATAAAAATGTACATTTCATTAAAATCCACACACCGAATGCATTAAACAAATATACGTTTTCCTAGAAAACATATTTTTTTGTCAGCAAAAAAAAATGTGAATTGAATATATTAAATAAAAATGATTTGAAAATAATTAATGAATTATTTCCACATTTAGCTCTGTGACTTTTGACTTACGTTACGTAAGTACGTTAAACAAATGCACATTAAAACAACTACTTCCCGGGCAAATACCCACGCCGGACATTGAATTACATAATGTACACCTGATGTTGCACATCAATAAAATATTGCATAATGCAACAAATTTTGATCCGAGAAAAATTTAATGTAAAAACAACAAAAATTAACGTTACTTAATATAAGGCCACCTGCAGACACGTGTTTCGGGATCTATCCCTCGTCAGTACAGCTATGCCTTACATAATTTAAAGATGTTAAAATAAATTAATTAAATTATTAATTAATTTATTAATTATTTTCAAATCATTTTTATTTAATATATTTAAATAACTGTGACCAAGTGAATGAATAATACTCTTTTCTATTTTTATTAATTGAATATTAAAATTTGTTAATTATCTTATGCAAAATTGCATTAAATTAGTAATAATAATATTAAGAACTAATACATATCTAATACAAGTGATATTGATAAAATTTATAAGAGCATTTAAAAAAAAATACAGTAAACTATATTTTGGTACGTATCAAAATTATCCATCATATATTTACACCAGAAATCGACACCTAAAATTATAAGGTATTTGGAATAAAAAAAATATATTTACACCAGAGCTGTGGAGTTGGAGTCGTGGAGTCGCGTTGACAATAATCGCAGTCGATTGCTCAATTCAGCCGTTGGATTTGCACAGGGCAGAAGTTTGGCGAACTTAATATAAATCCTCAAGTTACCGGCTGTAGCCCGATGAACGTTACAATAAGAAGCCTTGACTAATTAACTAAAATATCCACCTTACATTTAACTAAGACTAATTATTCTGCGAAAATGTTAAATGGTATAATAAATTAATTTGTTGCAGCGGATCAATTTTAGTTATAAATCCTTTTATCAAACAAGATGTTTCATGGTTAATGCACCTATAGATTATAATTACAATATTTGATATAATTAATAGTTTTAATATTTAAACATTCATAGTTCATATTGTATAGAATAAATATGAATAGATTATTAAAAAACAAACAATAAAAAAAAATACAGTTTAGATAGAATGACTTTAATTTTTCTAGAACTTCAATTTAATCTGTTTTACTTATTCATCACCTCACACTGAGAAGTAGAGAGGAACATATAACGATGTTATATAAGACTAAATAAATAAAAAATTTTATTCATTTTTAATAAACTATTCATATTTATTTCATACAATATTTGAATTTTTACTGTCTACTAATAAATTTACGTTTAAAAATGTGTCCATTGAAAACATTTATCAAATATCTAAATAGTTTCATTCTATAAAAATGCGAATATTATGTGAGATATAATTCGCAGGCCCCGGGGGGATTCGAACCCCCGATCTCCTGTTTACTAGACAGGCGCTTTAACCAACTAAGCCACGGCGCCGCTGTTAAAAAATTAACGCCAGAAAATTACAATGCGTCATAACCATAGAAAATTAATAGATAACTATACTATATCATAGATGTTAATTTGTACTAGATGATTAACACAAAATAAAAATGATGCAACCATTTCGACATGTTAAGTGGCTCATTGGCGTATCGAGTGGGCTCAGAGAATTTGATTTATATGTCCCATTTTGGATTAAATATTATATAATAATAGACAGTTTTATAAATAAGATTTATGCCCAGTTGCACCGATTCTGACTAAATTCACTGATTAGTTAATCGTGATTAACTTTAATCGGCGGATTTTGGTTGCACCGTACGTCGATTAACTAATCCACCGAGTAGTAATATAAATCGTACGCATTTTCTACTGATTTTTATTTCTGTTTTGGGGGATTTTTAGTAATTTTCAAGGCCCCCAAGTTAGAATCAGTCGAAGCACGTGTTTGTGAACTAAGGTAGATAAAAATTAAATGGATAATTTACTTCTAAATTATCAATTTCGTCCATTCTAAATTCATGCTTGGTTATTTCCATCCATCTCTATCTAACTATATATTTCTATGATCTTTATCAACTGTAAACAACTTCACGATTATCCTCAATCGACGTGAAGTTGTACGTGCATGAGTTAATCATAGAAAATCTTGGTGTTAATCGGCTAAGTATTTGACGTTTTTAAGTTATCTTAATCATGATTGGTGCAAGCCAATTTCAAACCTAATCGTGATTAACTATTTAATTATGATTATGTATCCGCGGTGCAAGTGGACATTAGGCTCAATTTTTCAAACCTCGAGTAACGTTACTCTTGATTTTTTCATTCGGTTAGCAGCACTGTCTTATTGATAATCCATAGATGTTAATATATATTAATAACAAATGGATAGAATCATAGATATCAACTTCTATTCCGCGAATACTTAATGGCGTGAATAATTAAATTAACTACACGATTTGAGCTGTATAAATTAACAAAGAAAAATTTATCTTTTTAGTTATTGAAACTAAAAAAAAAAAAATACATTTTATGTATCTTTTCGGGAATCTACAGAATTTATTTACAATTTTTGTAATTACAGTAATTATTTTATAATTTATTTTTACAACAATAATCAATTTCTATTAATTTATGTCTTAAAACGTGCTTTAATACATGATTACTTTTAAATTCTAAATTTATTTTATCAAATTAAATTCATTTACTTTTAAAATCTACATTTTCGTTACATGCATTATATTATATATACTACTGTCTAGAATTAATAAATATACACCCTAACCTAAAAAAACTGCAAATAATTATTCCTGAACCCTTTGTTTATGCAATTAGGGGCTGAACACGTTCTCGTCATTTTTACGTTAACAAATGTTAATGCATCGTAACTACTATTATAAGCTTAAGTTTAACATTATTCTCAAGTGTTACACATGCAATTAGTGTCGAAACGTAGCCGACTCCTTAGCAAATGGCCACCGGATGCATCACTTTTCAACGCCGAGTTAATCATCTAGTATATATTAACATCTATGTAGGGCTTTGATAATATAATTATGGACTGCTAACTTCACGTTTGAATCCAAGTGATGGTAGCGCTGTCATAGACCAAGTGCCAAGGCCAAGTACTAAATGGAAGCCATTTTGCGCTCGAGTCAGCTGTGTGTAAGTTTATTGTATTTAAATCTTGTGATACCTTGAACGTTTTTAAGAACATGGGCGATATATTGCTTTGTGGAAGGCTTCAATTCGACTTCCCATGAACACCGATGGATGCTTTGCTTGTGAAGAACAGACAGGAAAGCGTATTAAAGCTGCCAAAGGGGAGTCGTCTTTTATACCGGTGGATGGATTTAAAAGCGATCCTGCTGAAAAAAATATATGCTGTATATTATATAATATAAATTTTATGTGAAAATAAGATTACATAGTGTAAATTCATAATCAGTAATATTATATATATATAATCTAAAATCCCCATCTACCATAATGGTGGTGTAGGGGTTCAGTAATATTACTTTTCTACAAATTTCACTTGTAAAATCTTGTTTCTAAAGTTGATAAAAACTTTTATAGTTTTGACTTTAATTTTACAAAACAGTTATGACACTTTGTATAGGTTCTAGAAACAAATAAAATTTATTCCAATCATGACTGACCAAAGATAAAGTTGCAAACTTAAATTAAACAATTTTACTAGACATTTTTCTATGGTAAATTTTGCCGTTTTAAATGTTTATTTGAAATTTTATTTTTCAATCGACATAATGTATAAATACTTTTTAACAATATGTATAATAAGAGAAGTAAAAATTAACGATATTTATAAATTTATTTCATTTTCATTATTAACTAATATTCGACATTCAAATTTTTACTCAACTGCAAATGGCCGCCGCATAAAATGTGCGATCCATAGAGAATCTAGTGTAACCTAGAGGTTACACTTTTTTTCTTTTTTCGTACCAAGGACGCTTGAGTATATGTATACTTGATCTACCTTGTTTTCGTACATAGGGAGTTAGTCATTCATTGTGTATTAACATTTATGCCTTGAGGTTACACTTTTTCTTGCTTCGTACCATAGATGTTAATATATACTATCATATTAACATCTATGCTTCGTACATAGGAGTTAGTCATCTAGTGTATATTCATCTATTGATTATTAATAAAACAGTGCTGCCAACCAAGTTAATCAAGAGTAACGTTACTTGAGTTTTGTAAAATTGAGCCTTAATCGTGATTAACTATTTCATGCTTAAGTACCCGCCGTGCAAGTGGGCATAAATTGTATTATACAAAATTTTTAAAAAATATATATGCTCATTACAATTATTTATTGGAAATGAAAAATGTCTTATATTAATTATTGTTTAGCGTTTTCGATAGGGAATAGGGCCGATTATTTGGTTTTAATATTTTTTATTTTGAATCATAAATTCTTTATCATAATCTCTTTCTATGTTTTTTTTTATTTTAGTGGAAAACGTGAATTCCCCCAAGAGTTTATTTTGTTGTTATCATTTTGACGTGCGGCGATGTCAAAAAGTGACATTGGAAAACTGATGTGGCCGAAAAGCCGACGGCGTTGATTATCGTCGAGACGATAAAAGCTCGTTCCGATAAAATCGCGCTTTGAAAAATGTTATGATGTTGTATAGCCAGTGAATGCGCGCACGGACATCACCATGGCCTACCAATCCATTCTGACACAGTACATGGACATACCCTTCGTGACGAGGGTTTACACGACCGCTTGTGTCGTGACTACATTAATAGTCGTGAGTAGTTTTAAATTAAATAATAAAAACACACAAGTTTTTTTTAAATATTCCTTACTTTTTGTTTATATTCTCCCTGACGACCGTTTCTTGTTTACGATTCTAATCCCCGAATGTTTTCATGTTCCAGCAACTCGACCTAGTGACGCCGTTTCAGCTCTACTACAATCCCATACTAATCTTCAAGCATGGCCAAGTGTTTAGGTTGGTCACAACGTTCCTGTTTTTTGGCACGTTCGGCTTTAATTTTTTCTTCAACATGGTGTTCACTTACCGGTACTGCCGGATGCTCGAGGAGGGCTCCTTCAGGGGCCGGACCGCGGATTTCGTCATGATGTTCCTGTTCGGTGGAATCTGCATGATTGTATCCTTTATAAATTAAAAATGAAAAGAATTGGAATTGGAAAAACATTACTGAGAGATATAAACATTTTCATTACTATTTATACAATAATATAACATTTCAAATTAATGGATTTTGAAACTAATTAAAACAACAATCGGCTAACAGCCACAGGCCTTTCTGCCAATTATGGAGAGTTAGTTTCTTAAATAATAATAGAAGAGAGTATTTTGTTGACGTGATCTCAGTTATATATATATAAACACTTTTATTCAAATAATTACGATAACATTTATGTGTTAGGGCCGATTTACAGTCACCGGGGAATGAGAACGGAAATGGGAAAGTTAAATCATAGGATTTACATTATCAAAAATTATCAAAAAAAATCTTTGTAGCCATAAGAGTGTAGGGTTAGGATTTACATGAATCGATTAATAATTTCCCGGAAAAGGGCCTTACTACATTTTATTTGAAGATTGGCTGAAAACACGTTAAACAATTTGTATGTGAAACTCTTTTATAAGTTCAATAATCATTCGATTGACCATCACGAAAACAGAGATAGCATTAGAAGGGGACATGGTTTTTGAAGCTGTCAAACCCGCACACATTGTACGATTATTAAAATTTTTCAATACGCTCCGTTTTCATTCTCTGGGCGATTGTGAATCGGCTCTCAGCACTGATGTCATTCTACCAGATCACTTTTATTAAAAATAAATTAAATAATTTATTTTAAAAATAAATTAAATAATTTATTTTTATTATTAACAGTTTAAAAAATTAATCAAATATGATGTTAAGTAATGCTCTAGTTAGATTTTATTAAAAAAAAATATTAAATTTTTCTTAACCACACTATTTTTACAGATATTCGCGTTTTTTATAAATTTATTATTCTTAGGTCAAGCATTCACGATAATGTTAGTTTACGTTTGGTCAAGGAGGAATCCGTTAATTAGGATGAATTTCTTTGGATTAATCAATTTTTTTGTAAGTTTTTAATATACGATAAAAACAATTGAAATATCTTTATTCAGACAATTACTTACATTTTTATAAACACTTAATACATGAATTTGTCTGTCGTTTTCTATGGACGAGCATCAAAATTTGGAGCATGCTATTAATATACTAATTACAGCATTGGAAGTAATTAGTCTTAATATTGCTAGAATAAGAGAATTCTCAAGTATTTATCAATTTATAAGTGAGAAAGTTATTCAAGAAATATTGAGAGCCCCGAATTGGAAAAACATTACTGAGAGATATTAATCATCTTTATTACTATTTATACAATAATATAACATTTCAAATTAATGGATTTTGAAACTGAATGAAAATGAAAATATTTTTAAATTAACTGACACAAACAACTCAGTATTGAAATTTATATATTTATTTAGGGCTGTTTTACGCAGGAAAATAATTGTATATACACGTTTATTTACAAGAAATACATCACCTTAGAGAATGTTATTTTTTTATTATTATTTTAGGCACCCTACTTACCGTGGGTACTTTTCGGATTTTCCCTGCTTTTGGGGAATCCCGTCTACGTGGACCTGATGGGAATAGCTGTGGGGCATATTTATTATTTCATGGAGGACGTATTTCCCAGGGAGCGAGGCGGATTCCAGATTTTAAAGACTCCCCAATTTCTGTGAGTAGGACAAATCTCAATTATTATTTATTACGATTCATCATAAAACAACGAATAATATTGTACATATATATATAATCTAAAATATATAAAATCTACCATAATGGTGGTGTAGGGGTACGAATAATATTGTACCCAATAAAATGTTGAAGAGTTAGATGAATGACGGAGCTTTTCGATAACTAGTGATGGCCGTTTCGGACTTCGCCAGACCAGCGTGTTCCATGTGCAATGCCTTGATGGACGTAGTTGAACTGATGTTGTTACCTGATTAAATAACCTGATTTCAATCATATAATTGGATTGATAGCACAGATTGTTGACAGCGCTGTTTATAAATTAGGCAATAGATGGCGCTTCGTGCTATTTTTCCAATTATATCGATTATTGAAATAATCGATTTTGCCCATCACTAATTATGACTTTTCATAATAAATACAATATTCATCATATAATTGGAAAAATAGCACGAAGCGCCATCTATTGCCTAATTTATAAACAGCGCTGTCAACAATCGATTATTTCAATAATCGAATACGAAATAATCGATTATTTTTGATAATCGAATGAAAATTTTATAGTTTCTGTGAAATATATGATTAAAAACTCAACCAGAATTATTATAAATACTGTTTCTATAACTATTTGAGATAATTTGGATTTCATCTTTCATTTTCTTTTGTATTTTTCAAATAAATCGATTCTTCAAATAATCGATTTTGCCCATCATTAGTCATAATACAAGCACAGAATAAAAACAGATGCCCAACTTTATGTATCAAATTGCTGCTACATTTTCTCTTTCTAACATATGAATGCATTGTGTGAACAATACTTCTCTCTCTTGTGTATTGATGAATTCAGGTGGCGCTACTTGTCATCGACGTTATAGATATAATATATTGAAGAGTAAAATGTAATAGATATATTATTTTCTAGAAATTCAATACATCTATGGGTTGTTTTGTTTATTTTCTGTTTACAACTAAAATTAAAATTATCGGCCGTTTTTTTTTTGCATTCTATCAAAATTTGTGCGAAAAGATGATATTTTAATGTAAATACAGCTTAAAATTGTTATATTTGTGAATGAGACGACGTGGAAGTGAAATTTCTTCTTTGTATTTCTCATCAGAAAGTGAACTTGGTATTTTCAGAAGCAAACTGATTTGTAATTTTTTTTTTTAATCTTTTTCCTTTCTACTGTTAGGTGTAAGGAGAATTTTTATTTTGATGAAAACCAATTTTTCCCGGGCACTCTGCAGTCCAAATTAAAAATCATCCTTTCCAAAAATTGATTTATTGTAACACTTTGTATAATTTTTGTAAAAAGATGATTCCGTAAATTAAAATTATTATTATTATTATAAAAATAGGTGTTATTGCAAGGGGGTCTTCATACTAATAATTTCGCAAGTATCTAATCAAAGATGTTACTACCTCAAAAGCAGTTACAAATTAAATCTATTCATATGCACTACTAAGTTTAGCAGCAAAATAAGCGAAAGTTACCAATGTTCGGGCACATTAGGTGTGTCTGGAATACATTTATGTTATTACCAGAAAGCCAGTAAGCAGCTACAAATTGGTGTTGAGTTAGAGCCGAACCATCGCATGCAGGAAGCGGTCGCTTCGATCGGATATCAAGTAGATTTACCCAAGAGTGATGTTTTTAAAGGTCATGTTGATTCAAACTGGACAGTAGGTGCAGTGTTGGAAAAGAAATTGAACCCCCTACCTTTTACACTAGCGCTCAGCGGAATCTTGAACCACACTAAAGGACACTTCCGTCTCGGCATCGGCGTTATTATCGGATAAGTCATTTCACCCACATAATTTGACTTCTTAGTTAAAACTAAAACACACTGAAAACAAAAACAAACAAAAAAAGATAGATCATTAAATAAACAACGTATTATGTTCGATGAGCTTGTAAATAAAATCAAAAGGTTTATTTTACTGCTACAATAATTAATTCATCATAAAATAAATTACACTCAATGTGTTTTTCTACTTCTTTTTATTGTAAATAATTGGTTTTAGCTGCCATGGAAAAAGTATTACATTCATAAATGCATTTGTTTTGTTTAAGACTTGTCCCCCCTCTGTCTTCTTTTTGTGAGTCAACACAGTTTTATTAAATGTGTTTTGTTCAAGTAGCTATGTTTCTTTATTTATGTTTTGTATGGTTACTTGGATGGGTAAGGAGAGGACTGGATGTCTTTTTAAGATGAATTCATATTCCTGTCATTTGCATTTGTTAAGAGTTGGTCTCAGAGATATTGTGACTTAGTAAAGTGTAATAATAAATGATATTCTATGAGAGTAAAATAATATATAATTTCAAAAAATCCACCAACGTGTGAACTCAATAGGTTTGTTCCGCACTAACTTGAACTGAGTGCAGGTTGTGACGTCACCGGTGCAGGCTAGTACATGCCAGTTTTCATGAACTGGGATTGATTGTAACGAACGTTTTGCGTGCAGTTTAGTGCATGTTGAGTGACAATACAACAGTTACATAACCTCAACTTTAAAAAATAAATTTTAGGTCTTGGATTTCAATTTGGCTCTACATTTTTTTTATATTTTACAATATTATCATGGATGACAACCCGACACTCAAAAGGGTACAAGGGTTATATGATAATATATATATCATGGATGACAATGAACAATATGTAGATGAACAACCTGAAACACAGCCTTGTTTAGCTGGTGAATCGTCTGTCGTAGTATATTTGATGAAATTGAATAAATTATTTTGAAATGTTTTATAAAAAAAAATATATATTTCTATTAGTATATTCCTCTCAAATAAGAAGCCGTCGCACGAGTATTATTTTTTTTTCATTGGTACATATAGTGCTTACATAATATTTGAACGGCCCCTAAAATAATAAAACAAATAATAATAGCAAAAAATAATAAAGAATTCACTAATAGGCAAAATAATATTTGAAATAGATGATTAAATTCATTTTTTAAAATTGTACTGTCGACATATGTCTTTCCCGCTTCTTTTTCTAAGCTGCACTAATTGCACCTACTCTGGACCAGAGGCAAAAAGTGCAGGTTCGGTGCAAGAGAACTGACACAAACGAACACAGTTCAGTTCAACTTAGTGCATGTAACGAACGGTTTCAGTGCAGAAAGTGCTTCACAAGTTCATGTAACGAACAAACCTAATATAGTACTGCCTTCTAACCTTATCAATGATTTAGAGTGAAATAAATATACAGAGAGGTTTTTTAATCAGTATACATTAGGCGAACTGCAAAAAAACCAAGTCAAACGCATTGAGCCGAATAATGTGTGTTGCCTATAACACACAACTAAACGTCAAACGCTAGACTTCAAAATGTGTGAAATATTTGATCGAAAATGTATACAAATGAAGAAAAAGTCGAATTTCAAGCGTGTATTACAATTCCAACAGTACTAGAGGAGGATAAGACATGTTTTAAATGAATCCAAAGTGGCCGAATACCTCAGTTAGGATAATTCTAAAAATAATTAAACTAAAATATTTTCTTTGAAAAACGCAACGAAATAAATCATGACTAACACTGCATGCGTTACCGTCACCAGCAATTTCCTTTTTTATCAAAAATACGTCACTTATTATTATGGAGAAATTACAGGTAAAAAATATCAAGAGATTTTATTACGACAATTTGAAAGAAAAGTAACAGTGAAGAACAATAAACTTGAAATAAATAATTGGAATAAGTGCTAGAAATGACCACAATAAACTGCAAGATATTAACTCAAACGATTGTGAAAAATAGAACAAATAAAAAGTTGTTTAATTGTTTTTTTTTTAATTATCCTAGTTGAAGGAATTGATCGTTCGGGTTGTGTATTATAGGCAACACATACATCAATGCGTTTGACTTGGGTATTTTACATGTATACATAGGGGATATGTATACTGATAAAAAAACCTCTCTGTATATAATAATATTCAAGTAAAAAAGAGAAAGATTTGTCTGAAGCTTGCTATTTGGATTCTTATTTCCCTTTGGAAATATGGTTTGTCAAAAAGTGACAGTTTCGTTTTTTTTTTTTTTAATTTAATTTGAACGAAATACTTAATTTTTACCTTGACCAGCTTTATTAATTTAGAAAAGAGCGAATTTAAGAATGGTTAGCGATAAACATGAAAGAAGAATATAGTAATGGTATTCATTATTTAAATAGTGAAATCATAACAAAGTGCGTTATTTACAAAAAAAACATTTTGGGGTGGAAATTTTGGTATGTACTAAATATTTGTAAGCTTTTTGATTGGATTTAAGTGGTATTTACTGTCTGGTGTATTTTCTACTATTTAATCCGATTCTCTATCTATTTGCCATTAATAGGAGCCAAACAAGAAATATTTTATATTTATTTTTCTTTTGTATATATAAGTAACCTGTGGCCACATAATAACATTTATTTATTTAGTATATATAATTAATTCCTTTGTTCTCATTCGTGTTCACCTTTTTACCTGCCTCAGCAAGTCCTAATCTTATCTCTAGCTGAGTAAGATCTTGTTCCACGTATAATCAATACTTCCTGCTTCATTACTCAGTTCTAGTTTTAGAATACATTTAATTTGTTAAGTTCTTTGCGAAATAAAAGAAATATTTTTTAAAAAGGTATATTCTATGAGTAAAAACATAATTTATCTATACACTCGGGTGCAAAAAAACGGGGCAGTGTTTTTTTATTTATTTATTTTTCATTTTTAAGTTGTGGTAGTACTTAGAAGAAACTTTTAGTGTTCTACATTTAAATAGACCATCAGGGTGTAGAAAATACAATGTATGGTACTATCGGTTGCACCAACCATGTGTGTAAATATTTAAATATATATATTTGTACACTCAGATGCAAAAAAATGTGATGTGGAGAAAACTTTTAGTGTTCTACAATTAAATAAATCATCAGGGTGTAGAAAATATAATGTATGGTACTTATCCAGTACTTTATTTAATGAACATTAACAAGTGAAAATGCAATCGAAATGCATTTTCTTTAGTATACCTTTACTAAAGAAAATGCATTTCAGAAAAATCGACTTAACAGAGATTAACAGTGAAAATTTCAGTTGAATAGGATTTCAATACTTTATATTGCTTCCTCTAGCCCTAACTATTGCCTGCATTCAGCGGCCCATTCCACTAATGAGCTCACGGATATCATTCTGTGGAGTATTCTTCCATTCTTCTCCAAGTGCCACACGAAGATTATTTTATTGTGGTTGGTGCAACTGATAAGTACCATACATTGTATTTTCTACATCCTGATATTCTATTAATTGTAAAACACTAAAAATTTTCTTCTAAGTACCACCAAATCTTTTAAAAAAAAATACAGTGACCCTTTTTTTGGATCTTAGTGTATTTTATCAAAACACCTTTTATACTCTTAACAGTCTGAACAATAGATCTTATAGGTCGCAGTTCACATGAGGCTAACTTACGTCTCACTAGCCCCGTATAACCTACTCTTGGATTCCGAGTTCTGTACCCAAGCAGGCCGGTCATGCTGCGCGAAAATTAAAAAGCAAAGCCAGCACGTGGTCGATCCAAATCCTAACCCATCCTTTCTTTACCTTCCTTTTCCTTTATTTCCCTTCTAAACTTTCCTCTTAAACCGATTTCACGTGTATTTTCCTTTCCTCGGGTTTTTAATTTAACTTTAATCTAACATAATTAAATATTATAAAACATTAAATATTAATTTAAATACTATTATATTATAAAAACTTTGTGAACTTTAATCTTATACAACTTAAGTCTCTAAAATAGTGCTGGCCAACAGAGCAAAACTGCTAGGGCCTTTTAAACAATGCAAGCAACAACAACAATAACAATAACCTACTCTTAACAGTGTCGAGTTGCGAAATTATTATTAATATAACGTTGTTTTATAATTTCCCTTTTGTTTCAGGAAAAATTTATTAGACGCACACCCGACGAACGCCGATTACGTCGCCCTTCCTGAAGACCGGCCCGGGGGTTTCGAATGGGGGGCCAACAACGAAAGGCCCAATGACGGGAATGACGATAATGATTGAGGGGATCACAAGGGGAAACTAATCATTGCGGTGTAGTCGATTAAGTTAATTCAATATATACATTGATTATTTTATTCTTAAGTTTAAAATCATCTTCTGTTACCTTTTTTCAATTGAATAAATATATATTTTTATTGTTGCTATTCACATATGAATAAAATAATCCAAACCAAAAAAAAAAGTATGGTGATGTAGTGTTTTCCCCATTGATTTCATATGGGATGACAGAATATAAGTCAAAAATTACATGAAGATCACATACACAGATATATAGGTATTTTAATTGAAATTCACTTGGTTTGTTTTACTAATAAATTGTTTTATTTTCAACTAGTTTCGGCTTAATGCCATTTTCAAGAATGGTGTACAAAAGAGCAAAATTCTTGAAAAACTAGTTGAAAATAAAACAATTTATTAGTAAAACAAACCAAGTGAATTTCAATTAAAATACCTATATATTAATAGAAATGTTTTACCAAGTGATCAATGAGAAACATGTTAACAATACACAGATATAACTACAGGGACGGATGGGCAGCATAGTAGCAGCCCAGGAAATATATACCAACCGCTCGGTAATAACAATTTACATGTAAAATCACACTTGCAGTTTCCTGTTCCCCTAATTATTTTAGAGCAAAAGCATAAGAGATCAAAGTTGTTCAGAATTTAAAATGCTGTATGATAGGTTGGTATTTATTTTCAAAATAGGACTAAGAGTGCAAGAAAACAGATATAAATTAGTAATAATTTGAAAAAAAAAAATAATAACCATGATTTTAAAACAAAATTTTGTGTCATCAAATTCTGAACAATTTTGATTCCTTATGCTTTTGCTCTAAAATAATTAAGGGAGAAGGGAACTGCAAAAGTGTGATTTTACATGTAAATTTCTGTTACCGAGCGGTTGGATCGGCACCTGGTATAGAGTGTTATCCCAACAAAACGTTTGACTACCATAACATCTAAAAATAAGGTAGGAAGGGTCATTGAAAATATATACCCATCTACAATAAATTCTCGCAACATAGCTTTTATGTGTTGGAGAGTATTACTTACACAAACAATAGGAGGAAGCGGGATAGATAATAAATAAATGAACGGTATCTCTCATCGAATTGCCACCGTATACCCATTTAATAATTTGTATTCTCTCTTCCAGAGTATAAGACATCGCGGCACTAATTCCAAATTTGAAGCAAAATTTGATAAGCAGGATAATATTTACATTTAATGATTACAGCAAAAGATGGCGCTTGCGTCGTCTTTAATTAATTAGGATAATATTTATTTTCGAATACGTAGTCATGGTAACAACAACTACTATGATTCGTCTGCTATATATTTTATCTTTCTCTCACTTCAAAAAATCCTATTGTACTGTATTAACCTATGGATTTTGCTATGTTGCGTGAATAAATTGTTGTACGGTATACAGAAAGTTTAATGTAACACCGAACATACTAGAATGTACTCAATGTAAATTTTCATATGTTCGATGTGTAC
This sequence comes from Philonthus spinipes, assembly GCA_963082785.1. Taxonomy (NCBI): domain Eukaryota; kingdom Metazoa; phylum Arthropoda; class Insecta; order Coleoptera; family Staphylinidae; genus Philonthus; species Philonthus spinipes. The sequence goes on along the minus strand of OY720314.1, from coordinate 19,356,161 downwards.
TGGAACGCATCAAAGGATTGAGTGCGATGTGATTGGCTACTATTTCTAAAAATAATAGTCAACCCAAACTACACCCTTCCTCGTCAAAAATGACTTACACTTGTCAGTTATCGCAAGCAAGTGATATTTACTGTTTTGGCTCTTAAAGCAGAAGTAGACGATGAGTTGGACATCTTTTAATGTATACAAAGGAGGATAAGATTTTTATATGCATTGTGGTTAAGTATAATATTCATAATTATACATGTTGCACTTGACATAATAGTTGATATTAGAAATCGTAGCCAATCACATCGCACCCAATGCTTTGATGCATTTCTGAACAAATCGAACGTAGGAAAATTTACATTGAATACATTCTAGCATGTTCGGTATTACATAAAACTCTCTGTGTACATATATATATAACATATTTCTGTAAAAACATTAAATCAAATTAAACTAAATTAATTAATTGATTGCGATCATTGTATAATCGCAATTAGTGATGGGCAAGATCAATCAATTAAAGTATTGAGCTGCTTGAGTTGATCAGAAAGATCGAGCCAATCAAACAGATAGAGCTGATCAGAAAGATCAAGTAGATGGTGTTGTTTAGAAGGATCAAACAGATTGAATTAATCCGAAGACCGCTTAAAAAAATATTACTTGAAAATCAGTCTTAGAAAACTACACTGTGCAACATATTTAGAAAATCACAACCCCTCTAAAAAATAATCACATTTTGAAACACAGCCCTCTGTAAAACTATTCCTGAAGAAACATTATTGGAAAGCTACCCACTAAAAAAAAAAACGTTGCCTGTTATTAATATAAATAATACATCACAGCCTCACAAAATTTCCTGGAAAACCAGTAGCAGAAAAATCACGTCCTTTCAATATATGATAAAAATTCTGTATTCAGTTGTAACCAACTGTAAATGAGAGTAATTTTTGTGAAACGTAATTGCATAACGTTACAAAATGACCGACAGTGACTGAGAGCAGTAATTAAATATCTTGTTAATTGTTGAGGCTTCTACTTTGTTATACATTGTAATTCAATTTTAATAAATGAAACACTTTTTTACTTTGTTTGTGTAACTCGAATTGATTTTATTGTTGACTATAGTTTCGACAACCTTAATGTGTCATCAAACTATCAAAACTTTTGTTTTGATAATGACACGTTACGGTTGTCAAAATCAATCCGAGTTATACAAACAAAATAAAAAAGTGTTTCATTTATTAAAATTAAATATCTATTCTAATCATCACTGCTAACAAAAATCACTCTGACGGAACAAATTAAGAAAAAATCGTCATGGAAAATCACTCCCTCTGAAAACTACGCTGTGAAACGTATTTGGAAAATTGCAACTCTTCTCAAAAATCATCGTCATAAAATTATTCCTTGAAAATCATATAAAATCACTCCCAAAAAATAATAACTGTATAAACACCCTTCAAATAAAATTTACCTGTTATTGATATAATGTATATGTAAAATCACAGCCACTCTTAGAAATCACCTCTTCGAAAAATCACTCCTCAAAAATTTTTTTTTTTAAATCAAATTCAAAACAAAAAATCGAACCGCTCTAGCAGATCAAAATGATCGAGCCGCTCATAAAGTTCGAGCGGTTCGGTTACCTGCAAGGATTGAGCAGTCAATCTTGCTCATCACTAATCACTGTATTTCTACTTAATTGTAAATATGCAGCTTCATCAAGTGACAGCCTCAACCAGTGAACTAATCGCAATCGTCAATCACCGTTTCACTGAATGAATTGCTGAATCATCGAGTCACAACTGAGCTATATAACTCTTTTGAACTGGCTCACTGAGTCGATCCTCCTAAATAAGCTGGATCTTATAAACCAGCTCATTCAGTAAGCCCATCTCTACTGTATATTAATTGGTCGTAAGCAGAATAGTGCTGGTATTGTCCTGAAAAATCCTAATATGCTATATAGGTCAGCCCCTAGATATGGTTAAGTTTTGCCATTGCTACTAAGAAAAATCATTCTGCCGGAACAAATTAAGAAAAAATCGTCATGGAAAATCACTCCCTCAGAAAACTACGCTGTGAAATGTATTTGAAAAGTTGCAACTCTTCTCAAAAATCTTTTTGTTTGTATAGGCCACTACACTATTACTCCGTACTTCAGCATTGGCCTTATTATGCCCCAGTAAATCCATATTTTTGGGGGGGCAGAACACAGTTCAGCAATGAGTCCATAAGGATACCAAGGTATTTTACCTCTGTAGCTAGGGTTAGCTTTGCAGCACCAACGTGTCATTTTTATATTTCTTGGTAAATAACACTACCTGTTTTAGTGGGGTTAACGAGTGCTTTCATATTTCACCAATCCTCTACTACGTTAAGTATTTTCTGTATCCTATTATATAAAAAGCTCTCATATATCCCATGGAGTAGGATGGCTACGCCATCTGTGTATCCTACAGAGTAGAATCCTTGATTATTCAGTAGTCTTATCAGTCAATAGCAACCACAAGAGGGGCGACAACTCATCTCCGTATGGGCACTACATGGTGATCTGAGCAAGAATCTTCGTGTCGACTTGGCTTAAAATCACCTGCCTACTGTATTTCCAGCTGCATAGCTTGCTAAAAATTTCAGCTGCTTCAAGGCTTTACATATATTTATGAGACTTTGCATTTGTTTCGAAGTACTTTATTTTTTTAGTCTTATATAACATCGTTATATGTTCCTCTCTACTTCTCAGTGTGAGGCGTTCGAAGTACTTACGTAACTTAAGTCAAAATGTTTAATTAATTTCTCACTTAACCCGTGGTGAAACATTTTTGAATTAATTCAGGATGATTTAATTGAAATTAAAACTAGTTGGAGAAAATATAAATAAGTGAAACAAACCAAGTGTTTCAATTTCAATTAAACCATCCTGAATTAAGTCAAAATGTTAGAGCTAAAAAAAAAAAGGAATAATTTTATTAATTTCAAATAATTTGTTTTTTTAAATATATCCCAGAAACAATTTTTATTCGATAAAGGAAAAAAGGGTAAGGCACGACTACATAAATAAAACAAACGGAGCCAGCAGTTACCATTTTTTTTTAATTTTTTGGTGTTACGTTACTAAAAAGTATTTTTTTCATATCTTTTTTTGTCGATTTTCTCTTTTTTTTATATATATACTTTCTTTTTTATACAGGAAGCCATATGTAGTAATGAATCCGACAATTCTCTCTCATGTAAATAAAAAATTAAAGACTTACAAAGCATCTGGATAGATGTGTGTGTATATATATATATATGTACATAAAACAAAAAAGAAGTAAAAGGGAAGTTTTTTTTTCTTTAAAATGTCCACGATATATACAAGGGGAAAAAAGAGATGGGGGAAAAACCTAAAGTATGTATGTACAATAATAACAGTAATTTTGGTAAATACAGACAGAGAAAACATCCTATATAAGTATTGTTATTTTCATTATTGTTAAACCGTGCGATTTATACTCACTTTGTTTTAGATCTATACATTAGAGGTTTTCTTTCTACAATTTTGGACGGTTCCCATTCAATAAAAATTAAATTACACGCAATATTTTTAGGAACATTGATTTTCTTTTTTTACACATCGCAAAAATATATAATATACTTTTTGTTTTGTTTGTTTGTAGGTTTATTTTATTTTCGTGTGTAGAGAATGGTTGCTTTCAATCGGGGTGTTGCTATGAGGCGCTACGGTTAGTAGATGAGGTAGGAATAAGAACTTAAATAAAAGAAGATTTAGTTTTCATTGTAGAGTTTATATCAAAAAGTAAACAATAATGATCTTGATTTTAAAGAGAAAAGAGTATTTAGACCTTGATTTTTGTTTTATTTCTGAGAATAATTAAGCAGTAAATATATATATATATAATCATTTTAATCTCTATAATACCAAAGTGGCTGTAGAGAAGTAAAAATATTTTTAATAAAATGTTCAATCAGCATTCATAACTAGAGGTGGCTGAAATGACCATCACAGCCATCACCATGGCTGAACTGGCCATCACTAGTTGTACATTTTATTAAATATATTTTTACTGCTTAATTATTCAATATTTTATTAAATTTTAATGAATACGTTTCCTGTTCTCATAAACAGCAAGTTCATCTTCATTATTGGAGGAAACAGAGATTCAATCGTCTACCTTGTTGACCCAAATCATTGACAATGCCACATGAAATTAGGCAATAGATGGCGCTTGCGTTATCTCCCATGTAAAAATATAATTCATATTGCATTTTTAAGGTAATTCTTTTGTGGTACAGTTTCAATATTTAGGTAATGAAAACACTGACTTTTTTTATACCATGTAACAATTGGTATAAAAAAATCAAAGTGTTTTCATTTCCTAAAGAACATAGACTTGATAAAACAAGTTTTATTAAATACAACTATAAAATTATTAAATAAATATTTAGAAGCATTTTTAATCTTTTTCCTTTCTACCGTTATGTGTAAGGAGGTTTAAAAAATATACACATTTATATTCTACTAACCAGCTACCCTTATAGTACACCCAAATCTCACCACTCTGTACGTTTTGTATAAAAAAGAGGTTTTATTGTTAATTCCGTGTGCGCAATAAAATCGCCCTATTTTCGGGTAAGGTTCTTTTTTCTCTTTCTTTTCAATGAGCAACATATGGCAATTAATGGCAGAGTGCATCCATTAACATGAGTTATTTAAAATGCTAGTATATTAATAAAGCGATCAACCAACGAGATATTCAATTACTATTTAATACACGAATTTATTGTATAAAACACTTTTTTTTTCATCGAGCGTAATGTTAATAAAAAGCGATCACAAATACAAGCGCAGCTCGTGAAATTCGAGCAGCAAATCTAGTTAAAAACACAACTAAAAACCCTATTTGAGTATTGAAAACTTGAACATTGCGAAATTTTAAAATAAAATAATCATGTTAATGCATACACACATCGATATAAAACAAAATCCTATTTTGAGCAACAAGTTTCTCACATTTTCCTTTCTTTCATGTTTTTTTTTTCTTTTTTTTGTAGATATCATATATTTATAAATTGAGAGAAAATATTATAAAGGTAGATGCACAATTTTTTTTCCACCCGCCCCGAGGTGAACGAAAAAAGAAAAACACGCACAGCACGCACACACAAATAATTTCTAACCGAGAGAAAAAAATGTATATATATAGTAAACACGCACGCGCACTCTTTTCTTTTCACACGCACGCAAAAAAGGGTAATTAATCGAAACGCACAGGGGATATCAAAGGATTTAAAATTTCGTCAGCTTCGTGGCGGTGACGAGGGGATTCTGTTGCTCCAGCAGCTTCCGGCCCTCGCTCTTGTAGTCGTACTTACAGTCGTGCGATTCCGAGTAGCGGTGCTGGGAGCAGAATATCCGGCCACAGCGGCAGTTGTAGATGTTGGTGATGTTGAGGCGCTTGTTGCAGTGGCCGCAGCGCATGCGCTTTTTGCTGACGACGGCGGGTAGATCGTCGATTTGGACTTTGGCGGGGGGTTTGGCGTCGTCGATTTTGATGTCGAAACTGAGGCGTTTAATTTCGTTGGCCAGTTGGGCGTCGTCGGTTTTCGCGTCGGTCCAACTGGACGGTTCTTTAAAGCGGGGATGGAGAAGTTTGTCGAGGTCCGAAGTGCAGGTGGAGTTGTAGTAATTGAACATGTCATCGGTGTAGTTTATAGAATCAAAGTCTTCATAATCGAGCTCTGTGTAGTCGTTTTGTAACCGTTCAATGTTTGAAGCGAGTTCAGCGAAATTGTTCTCGTTTTTCGCTGAGTGGAGTTTTGGAACGAACTGGGCTCCGTTGTTAGAGTTGTGTGTTTTTTTCTCTTCTTCGGTAAACAAATTAAAATCACTATTTTTGGAACGCCGGCCATAGAGAGGGCTCCGCCTTATCTTAGTATCCGAAACCGGACTTCCTAGGTATAAATCACAAATCCGCTCGTCTTTTGGGACGTATTGTGGCGGAATGGCACTAGGGGTTGAAATAAACTGGGGCACATGATAGAAATTCCTACCGAAAACCTCATAATCCGTATTTTGATTGAAATCCTCACGTTCTAAATTTAAATTACTTGCAGAGCCTTCCAAACCGAAATCCCCGTCGAAATTATGATCCACACTGCTTCTCCTTTGCAACAACCCAACTTTATACGCCCCACTCGATTTAATCGTCTCAGGCTGGATCTCCCACATTTCCGACGGGGAATTTTCTTCGAGTTCAATACTGTCAGGGCTACTTTTCCCCCGTGCCTCACTAGAATCTTGTATAACCAAGCGTGTTAAATGAACGCGATTCCTCGCTGTTAAAGAAAGCGTTTCTGAACATGCCCCGTCATCCTGCTTGAATTCATCCCCTCCCCCATCATCGAAACTCAAATGACTGAGCCTCCTATGCTTCAATTCATCCCCGCCATCATTGAAACTCAAATGACTCAACCGCCTGTGCTTCAACTCATCCCCACCATCTTCAAAACTTAAATGGCCGAGCCTCCTGTGCTTCTGAAACTCCTCCCCTCCTCCGTCCTCGAAATTTAAATGGTTCAAGTGACTAATCCTCCGAGTTTTATACTCCTCACCACCGCCCCTCAACCCTGATGACTCCTGTTGACTCACCCTCCTGGTCGGTGCTTTCGGCTCCTCCCCGGCATCTTCGAAACCCAATCGACTAATCCTTCTCTGAAACTCCGCCCCGTCATCCGATTTACTAACCTCCTCGAAACTCAACTGACTAGTCCTCCGGTGCCTCACACCGCTATCACTAGAATACCTATTATACAATGGCGACAGAATCGAACTGCTCGTGCCGCTCCTCATTTTCTTCTTCTCCTCTTCCCCCCCACCTTCCTTTTTATCCGGTTCGAAAACGTGCAAATTTTTACAAAACCGCTCCGTGGAGTCGACACCACGCACACGCGTCCGGTGTTTCTCCTTGAGTGCAATTTCCAAATTCTCGACATTCTCCTGCACACTAATCAAACTCTCGATCATCTTGTAATCGCCATTGCTGCCGGCATCGCCCGTCACCGCCGTAGGCAGCTCAATTTCAATAAAATCCCCACCGCTCACGCTAAAACTCTTCCCACCATTAAAATCCCCAGCGCCACCATTATTCTTACAGCTATTACTATTATTACTACTGTCATCATCTAAATTCACCCCTGATGACAATGAGGTTTTGTTGTTGTTGTTTTTCTCGGTTTTTCGTTGCTGGCGTAGCTTCTTCATCTTGGCACGCAGTACGTGCATTTTGGTGGCCATCTCCATGTCCTCGGTGATTTTCTTGAAGAAGGTTTGCTGTAGGTCCTCTTTCTCCTTGTATCTGCCATTGCCACCGGCGGGGGCGTACGGAGGTGAAACAGCCTTGTTGTCCGCATAGGGGGAATAGCTGCCGTCTTCGTTTTCAATGACACGGATCACATTCAGCACTTCTCCCTCCTTGAACACCAGGACTGAGACCTTTGAGCCGGATTTGTCTCCGATTTCATCTCTTCAAAATAAAATAAACAAAAAAAAAATTATGCATACTAATGTTAAGTAAAAGTAGAGTATTATGAGATTGAGCGATGCTTGTTTCATTTTCAGGTGGAGTTTGAAATACTTTCTTGTCTTTACAGCTTCACTAGCTAATTTGATTAATGCTAGTGAAGCTGTAAAGGCAAGAAAGTATTATGAGATATAGGCTGAGATAGGGATGTAAATGTTCGTCAGTGTCGTTCACAGTGTTGTTGTCATAGATTTGTATGCTCTATCCGATTCAACTTCTATGTTCGCTGCTTTTATTTCAGGAAACTTTATGTATTGTAAAAAATTGAAATTATTTTATTTTATTTAGTCTTATATAACATCGTTATATGTTCCTCTCTACTTCTCAGAGTGAGGTGAAATTGAAATTAAATAAATTTATTTCCAAGTTTTACTTAAATTTTGACCAAGAATTCAATACAATCAACGAAATAAAGAAATAATAGATGAAATAACAAAACATATGGTTTTCACAGATACTGATTTAAAAGAGCACTGAACAAAGAAGTTGTATGAAATAATTATTATTTTTTAAACATCATTATTTTAGGGGTTAAGAAAGATTTTTTTTCATAATTTTACTACCTGGTGTGCTCGATGAGATCCTTCAAATCCTTCCAGATGACGTGGTGGTCGCAAGTGCTCAGGCGGCGCGTGGAGATTGGCCCTCCCCTCATCGACAGCACCAACTTCAGGGAGGACCCGCTCACTATGCCGGCGTCGCACAGTCTGATGTAGTCCTGCAGCTCTTTCATGTGAAAAAGCAGATTCTGGTGGTGTACCGGAATCCCTACAAATTTCAATAGAATATTACTTATTTCGTTCAATCAGATGGTGATCTAATCCAGAATCGAAGGTAAGGAAAATCTGAGTCACAAGTTGACTACAGCATATACCAGGTGTACCATTTAACCTGACAAATCAAAATAACTGGTAAAATACACATCATATGACAAGACCAAAAATTAATGTTACTTAAAATGACATTATCCTCTCCTACATTCAGTCCCCTGCTGCCCCCTTAGTGGGTGGGGTAGGGGGCTGCTTTGAAACTTCAAATTAAAATCCTCTTTGTCTGCTTCGGTGGCGTGCAGGTTAAGCGTCAGGCTTGTAAGCCAGAGGTCCTTGGTTCGAGGATTGGGCTGGTCGTTGTATGAATGGTGTGATTGTCCCCCAAATTGGAAATTACAAATATAGAAAGGTTACTGGGTTATATGGTTAAACCGATACCCATGTGTGAGTAATGCAAAAAAAAACCTTTTTTTGGTCAAGAATCTAATTACAAAAGATTTTTATTAAAACATTATTTTTAAGAATCGCAAAAAATAATCTTAAAATAAGTAAAAGGTTTAGCTTTTTACGCATTATTTTCTTTGCTTATACACTTCCGTCAGTAGAAAACTCATTAAAGAATGAAAAACGTGATCTTACTTTTTCAGGAAAATGCTTAGCATTCAAATTGACAGCATCTTTGAAATTTTTCCTGCACTCGCCATAAATAAAAATCATTTCAATTTTTCTTGCATCCATGAGGAAAAGTTAAAAAATGTATTTAAAGAATAGAAATTGTATATTTGTGAGTTATATAAAGTTGACTAACTTAAACAATTGAACAAAATTATATTTTTTACTTTGCCTTACAAAAATAATGTCACATCGGTAATAAATACAATGTTCACATTTTTTTTTCCTTGTTTGCTTAAACAGGACAAGTTCGCCTTCCTTTAGTGGACGAAACAATGATTCTCGGTCGTCTACCTTGTAGACACAAATCGTTGACGATGCCACTTTAAATTAGGCAAAAGGTGGCGCTTGCATCGTCTTTAATTTATTATAAATACAATGTTGTTTTATTTGATTCTCATTTAACGCATTTTAAGTGCCGACTGCACTGCATCAACTTATCGAACCTATCCGATATCGTTTAAGTATTTTAATGTGTTTATATAATGTCATTGTCTATTTTAATATGTTTTACAATGTTTCTGTCTGTATCTTTGTGTAGTGTTTATTTTAATTGCATGTTTGGCATTTATCTGTGATATATTGCTTTTGCATTTTCTTTTGCTGGAATAACATCTGTGTTATAGAACATATTTTATCTTATATTTAATTTTTATATAGTTTCATTATTTATTTTTTATAAAATAAACTCCTTGAAATCACAAAGTATATTAAATTAAAATTTCTTCAAATGCAATTAAAGAAAAAAACACCGACTGACTGGAGACAGTGCATTCTGACACGTACCTTCAACGCGGTGAATTTTATTTTTGATGTCCAGAACAGTGTCGGTGGGATAGACTCTCATTTCGAACGAGGTGCCAGTCAGGGTCTCGATGGTCAGATCCATGCCGGGCTCATCGTACGGATCCGAAAAGCCATCTTCAGACATTTTACTCCGTGGCAATTTGACTGATGACGCAAACACCAGTGGCTACTTGATCCGCACCGCACCACCACCTGCACACCGAACAAAAGCTTCATTTAATTAAACGTTCGTGTTTGACACGAGGGGAGACGTCGAGGATTCAATTTTACTGTTCATTCTCCCGAAAATTACATGAAATAATGGAAAAACAAAAAAATACAATTCACACACACGCACACACGCAAGCAGACAATACACTGAATTATATTTGACAGTGACATTTAAAATGTATTGTCAATTATTTTAATAAGAAACTATTTTACAACTGAAATGAACTTGATAAAATTAAATTCAATATACACACTTTTTCTTAATAATAATAATATTTATTTATTTAGTCTTTTATAACATCATTATATTAATCTTTCCATTTTTCAGTATGAGGTAATAATAATAATAATCATCTATAAAGATATTGGTTGGTGAGTACGTGAAGTTCCTTGATATAATGTAGTAATATTTTATTCCTTTCTTCACTTTTTTTTTTGAAGAAAGGAATAAAATATTACTACATTATATAATAATCTATACTAAGAAATTTAATAAAATTTATAAATAAGGGCATAAAGACCTCTGGTCAATAGCTCCGATAGACAGACTAACACCTACATGTATTGTAATTATTTATATTGTTGAAATTATCTGTCTGAATAAAAATATGAGATGCTTTTTACAACTGTTATATACAATTTTTTTTTCAACATCTGACACAGTATATTTATTAAATTAAATTTAATATTAATAAGTCGCATAATTTTCTAATAAACAGGACAAGTCTGCCTTCCTTTAGTGGACGAAACGATTCTTGGTTATTTACCTTGTAGACCCAAATCGTTGACGAAGCCACATGAAATTAGGCAAAAGATGGCGCTTGTGTCGTCTTCCATTTATTATAGTTAAATTAATGCTTTATAAGTTCAAACAGCAATAATCGTTCAATTTGTAATTATTTCCCTCATTCATACTTTAAATTTTTGATAATAATGGAACTAATATGCTATTTCAGCTATAATTTTTTCATTTTAAAATAATGTTTGTATGGCTTTGATCTATACAATAATGGTTAATATTTAATGGAATCTCACACTGAGAAGTAGAGGGGAACATATAACGATGTTATATAAGACTAAATAAATAATATTTAATGGTATCGTGTGCTATTTAATTGTAATTTGGTCATCCAAGCCAGCTTCCATCTCTGTTGCAATTAATTTAAATATTAGTATTGTTCACCGTTACATTTTAATTAACCTTACATTGAGAAGTAGAAGGAATGTTATATAAGACTAAATAAATAAAATATATTTTAATTATATATCAGTTAGAATATCATGTAAGTATATTTGTAATATTCATTTTTTTTTTTTTTAGTCTTACATTGTATAGTTTATTTATATTTTTAAAAATACATTCAAATTATTATAAAGTCAATATAAATTCAAATTATTTGGAATTACATAGTTCACAATTTACATGCAAACATTAACAAATTAAAAAAAGTGAAATTCCCAAGTCCTTTATTTCTTACTCAGCTGCTCTTTACCTTTGGGCTTGAATTTCTTGATCAGTTTGGTCTTTTGGTTTTTCTTATTGAATTTCATGTTAGTGGTTTTTTTACCGTCATTTGATTTTTCTTTTGCTCCTGTTGTGGTATTGTTTTTGTTATTCCCTTTCTTGATAAAGCCACCTACCCTTTTGATTGTTAAGTTTCTTCTCTTTCTTGGCTTCCACAGTGTACCTTTTCACTCTTAACTCCCTACCGTTGAGTTCAGGCTTCATCTGGAAGGCCAACTCGACAGCATCACTGCTTGCGAAATTGACATAACCGAATCCTTTCAGGCAGTTTGTACGCTTATCCATGACGAGACGAACACTTTCAATTTTCCCGCAACATTCAAACGTCTTCCACAGTTGTTCTTCATCGGACGTTTCCAACAAAAATTGAGTTGTTAGAATTGAATTTATTCCCTTCATCATCTTTCTGGCATAAATCCACTCGGAAATGCCTGTCTTTGAAAACAGTCCCATTTTCAGCAACAGCTTTCACAGCAGACTCTCTATCTTCAAATTTAACGTAAGCATTGCAAATTTTTCCTTTCGGATGTAGTTGTTTAGTTTTTGCAGCAACACCTCTCGGAATCCTCGTATCGGCTATAGGGATACTTCTAATCCAAACAAAAACAATTTTACCATATTTCATAAATAGTTGCTTCAATTGTTTTCGATCTGTAGTCACACAAACATTTCCAACGAATATGGCATTTTTATTACTTTCATATATACAGAGAGGTTTTTTAATCAGTATACATTAGGCGAACTGTATACCTGCAAAAAAACCAAGTCAAACGCATTGAGCCGAATAATGTGTGTTGCCTATACACACAACTAAACGTCAAACGCTAAACTTCAAAATGTGTGAAATATTTGATCGAAAATGTATACAAATGAAGAAAAAGTCGAATTTCAAGCGTGTATTACAATTCCAACAGTACTAGAGGTGGATAAGACATGTTTTAAATGAATCCAAAGTGGCCGAATACCTCAGTTAGGATAATTCTAAAAATAATTAAACTAAAACATTTTCATTGGAAAATGCAACGAAATAAATCATGACTAACACTGCATGCGTTACCGTCACAAGCAAATTCCTTTTTTATCAAAAATACGTCACTTATTATTATGGAGAAATTACAGGTAAAAAATTTCAAGAGATTTTATTAAGACAATTTGAAAGAAAAGTAACAGTGAAGAACAATAAACTTGAAATAAATAATTAGAATAAATACTATAAATGACCACCACAAACTGCAAGATATTAACTCAAACGATAGTGAAAATTCTTCCACATTGTGCATTTCGATATTGTCATAAACAAAATAGAAAATTGTTAAATTGTTTTTTTAAATTATCCTAGTTGAAGGAATCGATTGTTCGGGTTGCGTATTATAGGCAACACATACATCAATGCGTTTGACTTGGGTATTTTACATGTATACATAAGGGATATGTATACTGTTAAAAAAACCTCTCTGTATATATATTCAATGACGCCTTTCTACCCACATGGGTGTAGGGTAATTACTTTCATCATTATCAGATATTACTTTACCATCATTTAATTTTTGCTTCTTAGCAGCCACAGTTTGCTCCTGTTGTTTTTTTCGTTTATTCGAGACGGCATTCCCTTCTTTCTCCTCTTCTTCATCATCATCAGAAAGAGGTTCTTCGTCAACTTCCTCCTCATCAGAAAGATCGTCTTCCTCATCATCATCCTCCTCATCAGAAAGATCGTCTTCCTCATCAGAGTTTTCGTTACTCTCATCATTTTCATCATCATCATCAATCTGATCGCTTACTTCTTTAGGATCCCTTTCCTCCTCACTCTCCAAACTGAGCTCCCCCTTTTCAACAACTTTGATCACCTTTATAATATTCCCCTTGATGTCGACTTCATCCTCTTCACTCTTAACATTTTTCTTCGGGGTTTTAGCTTTTCTTCAAAGCTGGCGAGTTGTTTGCTCTTACTGGTGTGTTCTTTAATGATTTATTCAATTTAGATGTACTATTAATGCTCTTGGCAAGAATTTCATTGGCATTATTGCCGATTTTCTTGGGGGTTTTCATAGGTGTGCCGTTTTGTGTTTTATTCAACTTTGGTGAGTTTTTGTTGTTCATTTGTTTGTTAGGTGAAGCATTTTTTTTCGGTGAGTTATTTTTATTCGGTGTGCTTTTGGGGGTTTTCGCTAGAGCCATTGCAGGTTTCTTATTTGGAGTAACCGTTGGTTTTATAGTGACGTCTTCAATCGCTGAGATTGAATGTTTTTTACCCTTAGGCGGTGATGTATCCCGTAGAAGCAATACTAAAAATCGCTGAACACGCGGTTGTTTGAAAAGATAGAGGTTATGTGAACGAACCACGCTCTTTCGGCTCATCACCCAACGCCCTAAGGGGCAACAAGGGATAGCAGAAGAGAAATATTTATATCATATAAATAGAAAAGAGCTCCTTACACCTAACAGTAGAAAGGAAAAAGATTAAAAAAAAAAAAATAGAAAAGAGTCACAGAGCTAAATGTTGAAATAATTTATTAATTATTTTCAAATCATTTTTATTTAATATATTTATTCCACAATGAAAATATTATTAATTGTTAATCGTTTTCTTTCATTTTCATTCCTTTTATTGAATTTCTAAGCGATTCTTATTCTATTTTCCTATTCTTGAATATTATTAATTGTTAATCGTTTTCTTTCATTTTCATTCCTTTTAAATTAAACTCCATAGTAAGTGAGCGTGCTTGTTTAGGTCTATGAGAATTTAATTTAACTACACACTCACTCACACATACAAACACACTATTAAGCACACATGAAAGAGGCTCGAATGAGCACAGCGACACTCTGCCTGGCAGGAATTTCATTGTGCAAACACAATGGCCTTTGTGGGGAAAAGAAATGGGCATAGTTTGTCAGTCGTTGATATTGATTTATGGTCGTTCATTTTTCAGGCACACTCGATTCTCTAATGGACATTTTTATTATTTTCAACGATGCAAGAAATAATAGTTCAGTTAAGGGGTGATGGAAGATTAGGAAATAATATAAATGTACACTTTTTTTAATTCCACAATAAAAAAAAACTACAATGAAATTAAACAAGGAAAATTTCTGGCAATGATCAATAAAATTCGATTTTTCCTTGTTTAATTTAATTGTAATTTAACATATCATATTATCATATAACCCTTATACCCTTTCGAGTGTCGGGTGTTAATTGTAATTTAAATAACTGCAAATGTGTGAATCATTTGTGTTTCATTTTATTTAATAAAAAAACAATGATTTTTTGAACCTATGCAGGTAGGCATCACCTCTTAATTATTAGTAAACAAATAAATTAATACAAATTAATTTCACTTATCCCAAGAACTTTAATATATATTAATAAAATTATCTGACTGGCTAGAGACCTTAATTATTAAAATTTGATTTCAAATGAACTAAAACCCATGTTGCGAAATTTGGAGCAATTGAAGCAAAATATCCAGGTCGAAATGGCAGCAGTTTCAAGAGTGATGCGTCTTAGCGTGATCAACAATTTAGGTTTGCTTTTTGAAGAGTGCCAGCAAAGTGAGGGTGCACTTTTGGACGATGTGATTTTTGCAACGTAAATTCCTCAACTGTCTTTACAAAATAAAAAAAACCTGCAAAATTTCAAAGATATCATTCGTTTTGTTAAGGTAAGTGCAATGGGGCAAAATGAATACACTTCCGGTAAATAAATAATACCCTGAAATACCCTCAACTTTTTTAATTTAAATGGAAAATCCTGTATATTTCTCAAGATTTTATAAATATTATCATATAACCCTTTCAAGTGTCGGGTGTCTCCAAATTTTAAAAGGGTATATTATTTCAACACCTAACACTCGAAAGGGTATAAGGATTATATAATAATATATATCGATATTATTTCAAACTGGGTTTAATGTAAAAAAAAAACTGTAAAACGGGAAATAATGCATTTTTAATTGCAATGTAAGTAAATCTATAACCGATGAGAAGTTGGTCACTAATTTCCAGTAATGAATCCGGCGCCCTCCATCGTCTGACTAAAAATCAAATTTTGATGTTATATCAAACAATTATTTACAAAATAGTGTTAACCCATTAATAATCAAAAGCCTCAGAACCTTTAATAATTTTAAACATGCAAAAGCATTTATTTTGAGTAAATTATTGCAGTAAGAATTAAATTTTTATAATTAGTTTAAAATTAGAAATAATATTCACTTGGTTTTGTTTTACTTAATATATTTTTGTTTCAACTAGTTTTGGCTTGATGCCATTATCAATTTTTATAATTGATAATGATAATAAATTATAAATTTGTATAATTTTCAAATTGCCAAGTCATTGTTAGGCACTGTCGATTTTTGATTTTATTAGCCATAAATGTTTAATATGGCTTTGTTGGAAATTTTTGGCCAACTTCTCATCGATAAATCTATATATTTTAGACTAATGAGAATAATAATTTAAAGAATGAAATTAGAAGAAAGAAGAATACAAGGAGAAATTAGGAACATTGCCAAGGAAGAAAGAGAAAAGGGAAATACAGTTCGCATCGGGTACAAAAAAATGAAAATAAATGGGACTGAATATACCTGGAGCTTCAAAGAAAATGGACTAGTGGACACTGGAAGGAACAGAGCAAAAAACTAAAACCAGAGAAGAATAAAGATAAGAAACCAGGAAATGTTAAAAATATGGCCTCGATGTCGAAAAACCACAAAATATTAAAAACATAAAAATATCCCAAAACGGAAAAAAAAATACAATGCTAATAATTCAACAGACTTAATCAAAATAAAAAAGGCCAAAAGTAAAAATGAATTATGGAAACTTGGAACATTAGAAGCCTTGCAAACAAAGAAATTGAATTAGAAAACGAATTCGAAAAAATGCAATTAGATGTATTAGCAATAACCGAAACAAAGAAAAAGGGACAAGGAATGTTAAAACTGAAGAAAAACCACATATTGATTTACAGTGGAGTCAATGAAGATAAAAGAGCAGCGGGTGAAGTAGGATGTATAATCCACAAAAAATTAGAGGATGAAATAAAACATTGGGTGCCAAAATCAGAGAGAATATTAAAAATAGAGCTGGGAAAGAAACATGTAAGTAGCATTAAGATAATAATAGTGGCATATGAGCCAAACGAGGACGATAAAGCTGATAATAAAAACAAATTCTGGGAAGAATTAACAGTAGTGATAGAAGAAGCAAAAGGAACAGTATCCATAGCGGGCGATTTCAACAGCAGGGTAGGGAGAAATGACGAAGAATATAACAAAGTAATTGGATCACATGGAGAACCTCACAAAAACAATAATGGGAAAAGAATGCTCAATTTTTGCGTGATTAATAATCTAATAATATCTAATACATTCTTCGAACACAACGATATACATAAGTTTACCAGAGAAGTATGCAGCAGAAACGAAAAGTCTATTATTGATTACATACTAGTGGACAGAAACAACAGAAATCTAATCCAAGACACAAAAGTTAAAAGAGGACCAGAAATAGGTAGCGACCATTTTATGCTTGTGAGCAAAATTAAAGAAACAGCTACGACAGACAGAACCAACAAAACAATAGTACAAAACGTAAAATCAGTTAGAACTATAAGAGTATACAAATTACGAAATAACGAATTAGCTGAAAAATACAAACAACAAATAAGAGAAAAAGTGAAGCTACTCAGAATAACAGGAGGTAAAAATGCAGAAGAAACTTGGGAAATTCTAAAAAATCTAATGTTAAAAATGGCCGAGGAAGTATGTGGAGTAAATAAAAATACAAGAAATAAAAAACAAACGGAATGGTGGACACAGCAAATCAAAACTCAGATTAAAACAAAGAAAGCAGCTTGGTAAAAGTACCTAAATAACAAAACAACCGACAATTACAATCACTATAAAGTAGAAAGAAAATGAGCGAAACAACTAATAACAAACTCAAAGAGCAACAAATGGAAGGAGTTCGGTGAAAAAATTGAACAGGACAGTAGAAGCAACCAGAAACTTTTCTACAAGGTATTGAAATCACTAAGAACGGACAAAACAAACCACTCCTTCCATGTCAAAAACAAAAACGGAGATGAATTGACAGAAGGAAAAGATATAATGGAGAGATGGCGAGAATATTTCCAAGAGTTATTTGAAGTAAAAAACAAATCGAAAGAGACAGAAACCGACATTGTGACAAGTAAAGAAGAAGACAAAAATTTAACAAGTTTAACTGAGTTACAGGAAATTATACAAACACTTAAAAGGGGAAAATCGCCCGGCTATGACAAAATAACGACATTTCTAAAAATCTAGGAGAAGAAGGAACAGAAATACTTGTCAACTTATACAACAACATCTGGAAAAAGGAGAAAATACCAAAGGATTGGAGTATGGCACTAATTACTCAATTCACAAAAAAGGCGACAAACTAAATTGTAACAACTACAGAGGCATAACACTAACAATTATTGAAAAAAAGATCAGGTCTGTAGTAGAAAGCACGTTACACGAATCACAAAGTGGATTTCGAAGGAGAAGAAGTGTCCAAGACCACATATTTATGCTAAAACAATTGGCTCAAAAAGCAATCCGTGAGAAAAAGAGTATCTTCCTTGCTGCGATAGACTTGGAGAAAGCATTTGATAAAATACCGCGTAACAAACTATAGACAATACTTCAACAAAGAGGAATTAACAACAAAATAATTAGAATGGTGAAATACATATATGCCCACAATGAAAATGAAGTAATCGTGAACAACAAAATATCCGAAACATTTAAAACTGAAATCGGATTAAGACAAGGCGGAGGATTGAGTCCCTTGCTGTTCATAATATTTATGGATGAGATAGTAAAAACAAGTGAAGCACAGTGCAGTAAAATAACAGTAGGGTACACAAATATGAAAAGAATTCAAGTATCTGAAGCAGCATTTGCAGATGATGTTTTAATATTTGCACGGAACAAAAAGGAATTTCAGAAAAATTTAGAAATATGGAACAACACGCTAGAATCATATGGAATGATAATGAACAAAAAGAAAACAAAAGTTATGGCTATAGGCGAAGAACAGGGCGAACTAAATATAACATTAGGAAATGAAAAAATTGAACAAGTAGCAGCCATAAAGTACTTGACCATCAAGGAAAACAGGACATGGAAATAGAAGAAAGAATAAACAAAACTGCTAAATTATACCATACAATGAGGGAAACATTTATTAACAGAGCAGAAATATCCAAGAAAACAAAAATAAAAGTCTTCAAAAACATACAGACCTATACTTACATATGGTTGCGAATCCTGGAACTTGACACAACAGCAAAGAAGTAAAATACAAGAGATGGAAATGAAATACTTAAGAAGAGTGAAAGGCGTAACAAAAAGAGACAGACTAAGAAATACCGAAATAAGAAAGAACTTGAATGCCAGCCAACACTAGAAGTGATAGAAAGAAGACAGCTTGGATGGTGGGGACACTTACAACGAATGGAAGACACAAGACCTGTCAAGGAAGTATGGGAAGCAAAAATACAGAAAAATAAAAAGAAAGGCAGACCGAGACAAACATGGGACGAAACTATTGCGGCAATACTGAACAGAAAAGGACTAACTTGGGCAGAAGCAAAAAAATTAGCAAAGGACAGAAAGGAATGGAAGAAGTTTATAGCAGGATGAACATTCCTGTAACAAATCCTACACCAATATGTGGTAGAAGAATATATATATAATTTAAAATTAAATCAAATATACTTGGTTCTATAATTTATCCCAATTTTGTATATCTATTACAAAAGCTGCTTAGATTGTGATTTACGTGAAAAAAAATTTCAACAACATTATAAATAGTAACTCCCGTTAAATAACAATTTATTAAAATTAATTGATTTAATTCAATAAATTACTTTTATCTGTTTTTTTTTTTTTTAATAACACATCACATTTGTGTATTTAATTACGTTTACATTTTTATTTATTTTTTTGTCAATTTTACATAAAAGCTATTGATAAAGAGCATGTGGTGCTCAAAATGTACATTTGTAACTTTAACTTTATTTTACGGAATTCTCCATTATAATTGATTACATTATACAATAATTTACATATTTGTATATAATCCTAAACCATTAATAATTAATAAGTAAGATAAGTGCATTCCCAAACGGTTCAAAGAATTGATTCAGTTTTACTTATGACTTCACAAACTAACATCTACGGGTATATAATTACATAATGGAAACAATAATTTACCTAAAAAAATGTAAAAATAAAATTTAAACAAATAAAAATATAAAGTAAATAATAAAATTTAGTGGCAAAAATAAAAAAAGTGAAGATATTCCTTTCTTCACTTTTTTTATTTTTAAAAATTATTATATTATAACATCACCTCACACTGAAAAGTAAAGAGGAACATATAACGATGTTATATAAGACTAAATAAAATAAATATTATAACATTAAATATTAATATAAGATTGATGCAACATTTTTATGCTCATTTTACACAGTGTGAAATCTTTCAATATAAAGAATTAATTAACATTTAAAAAAATATCCACATATGAATTCCAAAAACAAAAACAAAAAAAACACATTTTAAAATCTTGACAGTTTTCAATTAATAAATACCTCTACCGAATAATATATGACATAATACTTACGATATAAAAAAAGACAATTTAATTCAAACTAGTTATTGAAAGTAGTCATTCATAAAACACACACATAATGCTGTAAATAAAAATTTTCATATGCATTCCAATCATCCGACCTTCATAAAAAAAAAAAAATAATAGAGTATGCAGTTGAACATGAACAGGATGATAATCATTTCATCAACTCTTATTAATGACTTGCATTATGTTATGTACATTCAATAAAAAAAATGTTTATTTATAAATTGCTCCACAAAAGAAGAAAATTGTGACTCTTAACATTTTGTTATCAGTATTATTTTTTTTTAATTTTTCAAGAGGTATTTAGTATACATATATAAACATCTTCATTTAGATTGATTATTATTTACATACATTTATATATTTAGTTGTAATATTGATTTTTGTTGCATATGTTTTGTAAAAAGGATATACCGTAAATAAATACAAGGTGTACAGAAACTGAGTGAAAACCTTCAAGTAACTCAATTAATTAATTAATTTTTAATAGAAAATCCAAATAAAAAATGTTGTATGGTTCTTCATTGAGGCTGACGAGGTCTTCGAAGTTTTAAATATGTGACTATAAATTAGTGTTGTTTTTTAAATATTTTGTAAAAAATCAATAGCATTAACAATCAATTAGACACGTGTATAATTCCATTGATGTAAATGATTAATAAATCGGATATTTATACAATTTTATAACTTCATCAGAAGCATGCATTCATTTAATGAAAATAGATCTGGCAACGACGCACGCTCGTTTTTAAAAGAAAAGGTGTATGCAATACCTCCAGCGGATGATTTAACAGTTATAAACAGAATAAATGCACACTTGTTTGATCCAGCGTTGCCAAATGTATAGTTCTTTTAAATGGCCCGTGAGGCTTAAGGAAGGACCGTGTGACTTATTTTCGTTAATATTTTTATCTAAAAATTAGTCAAAGAGTCACGCTACCTAAAACTTTTCACTCATTTTCTGTACACCTTGTATATTATTATTATTATCTTTATTTCTGAGATCACCTCACACTGAGAAGTAGAGAGGAACATATAATGATGTTATATAAGACTAAATAAATAATATTTCTGAGATTGGAATATACAATTACAATACAATATCTAACAATACACTAACATTCACAATATATTTCCAACTCTGAAACTGGCTATCGACCAGTGGTCTTTAAGCCTTATTTAGTGTATTTTACTACAAAATCGATTTTTTTATGACTGTAATCAGTAATAGAATAGAATAGCATAATATAGACTTTTATTTGTGCTAATAACAAAACAATTGTTATTAGCATAAATAAAGGTCGATAAATAAAACCACATGGGTTTTTATTCATAATTCTTCCGTATTTCACGATTTTCACCATTATATAGATTTCCTGGACCACGTCAGACTCCCCAGGTCGATAAATAAAGTAAATAAAGTACAAATTATACACAAAAAATAATGCTTACTATCTTTATTTCATGAGAAAATAATACATTGCAAATAATCTAACATAAGAAATATTTTCATAATAAAAAGTGGCCAGAGAGGTGTGATAATCTTCAGGTAAAGTGGTTCACTGATTAATTTCAAGCAGAAAATTTAAGTAAAAAAAATATTGTATTGTGACTTATAACTCCTCACGAGCTAATTTAACGAAATGTAAATTTGGCAACAGTGGATAAAACAAGTGTTTAATTTAATAATAATAATGGTAAATTTAACATATATATATATATATATATATATATTCAGTGACCCTTTCTACCCTTTCAGGTGTAGGCTTAAATTTAACCTGAAAATAATTTTACATTATGTGCCTTCAGTAGTCAAGTTTTATTAATAAATTAATGCTGAATTTCTAATGTCAAGGGAGATATTAAAGACGGACACTTCGGTGACGCACCCTGTACTTTATTCTATATTGTTGTATAGCATATTGCCAAATAATGATTATTATTATTATTACTTTTTATCAGATCAGATAAGAAATAAAGGCTATCGGCCATAGGGGTTTCTGAAAGGAAAAAAAAAAAACGAGAGTAAAAATTATATAGACCAATTTTCTGACAAATAATTACACTATTGATAGACAATATATATATATATATTCAATGACCCCTTTCTACCCACATGGGTGTAGGGTATTGATAGACAATAAATAAATACAACTACAAGAACTAAATGCGATTACTATTCTATATTTTTAATGTTTCTCTGGCTTTTAAATAAGTTTACAAATTAATTGATTGAATAGAAAGCTTTGTTGACTAGGATAAGTTCAATTTTTTATTTAAATAATATTATAATTAATTAATATTATAAATAAAAACTACCCTACACTCTTATGGGTATAAAGTTTTTTTTTTGATAATATATATGTATATATATACAGAGAGTTTTATGTAACACCGAACATACTAGAATGTACTCAATATAAATTTCCCTATGTTCGATTTGTTCAGGAACGCATCAAAGCATTGGGTGCGATGTGATTGGCTACGATTTCTAATGTCAACTATTATGTCAAGTGCAACATGTATAATTATGAATATTATACTTAACAGCAATGCATACCATAAAAATCTTATCCTCCTTTGTATACATTAAAAGATGTCCAACTCATCGTCTACTTCTGCTTTAAGAGCCAGAACAGTAAATATCGCTTGCTTTGCGATAACTGACATTATGATATCCGTCATTTTTGACGGAGAAGGGTGTAGTTTTGGTTGACTATATTATTTTTAGAAATAGTAGCCAATCACATCGCACTCAATGCTTTGATGCGTTCCTGAACAAATCGAACATAGGAAAATTTACATTGAGTACATTCTACTATGTTCGGTGTTACATAAAACTCTCTGTATATATATATATATAAATAAAAACTATAGTTCCTTAGGGAAGTTGATTGTATAATTTAACTGCATAGTAGTGTATTTCACCTCACACTGAGAAATATAGAGGAACATATAACGATGTTATATAAGACTAAATAGATAAAATAATGGAAGCCTGCTTTTATTTTGGTCAAGCGAAAATAGTTTGGTCTAATATTATCTTTTTTGCATCTCCATATTTCTTAATGTACAACAGAAGCTCCAAAATTAACAAAGGTTCTGTTAATACTTCTAATAGAATAAAAGTGTCACTGCAGTCCTGTCTATAGGGAAACGCTGTTACAATTCTTATTGCACATCTTTGAAGGCGAAATGTATCCACAACTATAGCAGAATATCCCAACACCAGAACTCCATATCATATATATAACTGAATTAGCCAGTGAAATGACATGAATCTCTTATTACAAATTAGAAATTTTATTTTTTGAATTCATATCCACGATACTCCCAGGGAAGTTTGGAATCCAAAAAATTGTACATGGATTGTTATCTTGTAGTGAGCTTTTTCGAATTTAAATTTCAATATCCTTTCAAAAACGCACACTATTAAAATATTTCATGAAAATCAGTGGAACAAAAAAAATGTTTAATTTTATTCTCCGTCGACGACCGCACCCGTTGACACCATTTACC